>JAFIDM010000004.1:59465263-59490234 GCA_023159025.1 Thereuonema tuberculata
AAAAAGTAGAAATAAATACATTTTTATCATATAGGAAATACAATAAATCCCCAGAATGTGATAACAGATCTATTCAGTGCCAACTACTTCCGGCAATTTCATAGGCTGTGTTTGAATGACCTTGTCAATCACTGACAAATAATGTTCTTGCTTAGGGCCGCCTATGTTTTTCTTTAATCTCTCTTCATCTTTCTTCCATCATCCAAAATTTTTTTCACAATTTTAAATCTTGTAAAGCTATTGTTTTTCTCTTCTGCATTCACAGAATTTTTTTTTTTTTTCTTTAATCCCATCATTGGTTAATTAAAAACTAAAAACTTGTTATACTTATTGAGAGAAAGATTTATTTGTCTTGATAGAAAAAAAAAAAAAAATCAGAGGACCCCAAAAAATTTTAAAATTTGTTTTTTTGATTTAAAAATTTAAAAAAAAAAAAAAAAAAAAAACATTGCAGATTATGATCTTATTTGCCTCATGTATTATACACATCATTTAACTTAAAAGGTAGATAGTTTACTTATTCTTAACTTGTGTTTTAAGTTAATTATGCACTTACATTCAATTGCTAATTTGTACCCAAAATGTTTTAAAAATATATATTATAAGCCTAAGGACAATTTTCCCTAATAGACAAAAGATTAAACAAAAAATTACAATTGATTTCAGTATATACACTATGTTATCAAAAATATCTGGACTCCCTCTGCAATAGCGAACTGAAGTCTATGCCACATCACCTACCAGTATAAAAAGAGGTAGGGAGTCATATGTTAATTGATACGAAATAACAGCAGAATGGATTGATCAGCAGAGATCTGTGACTGAATGTGGACTGGTCATTGGATACCACTTGATTCTGGAAGCATTGAAACGTCCCTGATAATGTTGCCAAAATCAACTGTTTGTGACATGATTGTGAAGTAAAAATAGGATGGTGTAACCACCACAAAACCACGACTGAGTAATTCACAGTAGTATTAACACTAGCCAGCACCGTGACTATTCATCGAGAGGACAGGGGAATGGGGTTTCAGAGTTAAACAGCTACTGGTAAATTAAACATTTCCCCTGAAGTGGTGTAAACAGCGATGCCAGTGGACATGAATCATGCTGTACCATGCAGTGGTTCAATGGGAGGGTTTGGTGTGGTGAATGTCTGGGGAACATCTGCTATCATGAGAAGTGCTAACTGAAGTTTGGAGGCAGTGGCATTATGGTGTGGGGGTGTTTTTCGTGGAATGGACTATTTTGATCAGTTACGTATTGCCTAAGGTAGGAGGACCACTTCGGTGATGGCCATTGCCTCTATACCAGCATGACAACATTCTGTGTCATAAGCAAAGGTCTGTAAGAGAATGGTTTGTGGACAATAAGGTTCCAGAAATGGACTGACTTGACTTGACGCCTCATCACCCAACATGAGTATAGGCGACTTCCATGGAAATTCGATGTCTTCGGTCCTGGGCAAGAGTTGTCAGGCAACCGATGTTGTTTAGCATCGCACACCTGCTCCGACTACAGCTCGTCGCTGTGAAATCAAACCGGCATATCTGCAAAATCATAATTTTTCACCAGAGCGCTTTAAAGTTTTAAACAAATGGCTATTCGCATGTAAATGCATACCGGCCCAATGCCATCTGACGGATTTTTATTCAACTATACAATATGCCAATACGACATAAAAATAAACGGAAAAAAAAAAGAAATTTTTTGACACCAAAAACTCAATTTTTGCACTTATGCCGGTTTGATTTAACAGCGACGAGCTTTTCAGGAAGACTGGGCTGCCATTCAGGGACCTGATGAAAAGTCTCCCCGCCAGAAAGGCAAAAGTTAAACCCATTCCACACTAATGTCCATTACTGGGGAGTGGGTCACGGAAAAAGTCTGACTACAGTTTTGGGTAAGTGTCCGGATATTTTTGATCACATATTGTATATGAATAAGTTTTTGATTGTGGTCCTCTGTACATCTTTACTTATCAATTTTGATAGGATTGTTATTATTAAAAACACAATGCACATAATTAAAAAGAAAATTATACAGAATATTACTCACTGATCACATGATCCTGTTAACAGTGCATTTGACTCAAATGGATGAAATTGAAGTGTCTGAACCTTAAAATAAAAAGAAAAATTAAAGAAAATTAATCTATAGAAGCTCACAAATATATTTATCATAAAATTGCATTCTAGAAAACTATTAATTACATTGCCAGTGTAGTCTTCTAATGATGAAACAGTGGCTGCTTTCTCCATGTCCCAGACCTTTACTGTGTGATCAGCTGAACCACTAGCTATTACATTCCTGAAATTACAATAAAGTTTATCTTAATTAATGACCTCCAATGTCTAGACTGCAATTCATTTTTTTAAATAAGAACAGTAAAAAAATATTATTAATCGGATTTTCTCCCCCTAAAACTAATAAAATTCAGTATTTTTTTTCCTTTTTTTTTTATTTGTTGATATTGTTTGGCATTTTCTGAGATGATTCGAAGTTAATCATTGACTACAAAACAAACAAATAAAATATATGAAGAGTCAAAAGTTTGATATCATTCCTGCATTTTAATATTTCTGTAAAACGTTAAAAACAAATGGATTTCAACTGCAAATAAACAATAGCCAAATTTCTAAAAGATATTTAATGTTCTACTAAAACAGGATAACTGTGACCAACATCTGTCTGTTACTGAAATTTCAAATTTCAAGCAAAAAGCATTTAATGCTTCTAAAAGCTAAAGATTAAAACTTTTTTTTTAAAACTTATTCCTTTAAAGTGATACACTATTCACAACATTCCTCTGGTTTTCTATATTTAAAGTACCCCAGTATAGGACTGTGTGACACTTGGGGTCATGGGAATCATCACTGACGAATGGAATGGTGTCTGCCCTACACTTATCCACCTTAAACCTCCAGGAAAGAAACCTGATAGCTATTCTACAGCGAGCTGAATGGATCCAAGGATACGTCAGGAGAAGAATTAAGTGTGGAAAAATTTCCCTACCTCTGCCAGAGATTGAACATGGCTCCTATGTATAAACCACAGTGCCTTACAACTCAATTACCAGGCACATATTTAGGTACCATTATATAATAATTAAAATTGTAATTGACTATTATACACTAAATAGACAAAACATTCCGAGACATGAGTGATGGGAAGTTGACACTGGAACCCTGAGCGCATAGTGGAGCATATCCAAGCCAACGGCACCCAACAAATAGGTGGGCATCTGTGCTTCCTAGCAGTGTATCGCCATCAATGAACATGACCTTAGCTACTTTGATCATGGACGCATTGCCAGTGCAAGACGGATGAGTCATTCTACAGCTCAAGTGGCTTTCATAGGTGATCGTATCAAAGGTCTACTGCGAGTATGCCAGTGACTGACACACTAGCACCCAACAACCAAGCCATTGATGACAGGGGTCCATGTAGACTGTTCAAGCTCGTACAGAATAACTATTGTCCTCCCAATGAATGATGGCTGCCCTGTTTTTGTGAGATCTGTGCATGTATCATCGATTAGTCTGGTCAGGCATGTCCATCTGATTTAATGAAAGGACGCCGCCATTGTGCTAATCGCTTGTTACTTTGCAAAAGAGCATTGTATTTATAAATAATATATATTTATTTATTTACATAAATACTTATTGTTAGCAACTGGTATTGAAATAACACTAAATAGTTGAGAGAAGTTTTAATTTGGCGTTCTCAACATGTCTTTCTCAGTAAAATCAGACTACGTCATCCATTGTGACAGGAAAACATAATTGATCAGCTACCAGAAAGGCTGCGCAGTTCAAACTTCTGCCGGTCATCTTTCATTTTGAGGACAATAAGGCAACGTGGTGTTTCAGCAGGGCAACGTGCCATCCCATTGGGTCCTTACCATCCAGGCATGGCTCAAGAAACGCACTTCTGAGTTTGGGACCATCAAGTGGCCCTCAAGGTTCCTTGATTCTGAACCCTATTGAACATCACTGGAATGCTGTTAAGAGAGATATCAGATCCACGAATCTGGCACCGACATCTAGGGCAGAGTTATGGATAATTATAAATGCAGGCAAGACTGACACTACCTCCAGCAACCTTCCAGCCTCTGGTAAGTCATGTATAGGTTATTGTTCATGCTAGAGGAGGGCCACTAGTAGTCTCTTAATGTTTTGTGTATTCAGTGTATAATCAACTTAAAAGAGGAAACAAAGAAAAAAAATAATCAAAATTTAACATGAAACCTGACAAAAGTACTACAGAAGCTAAAAAGGTATGTAGAATTTGGCATCACATATTGGCAGTGACTATTGGACTGTGTAAAATGTTTGTGAAGTTTAGTTAACATTAGTTAGAAAAGAAGTTCCTGAAAGAACTTAAAAGTAAACTTCCCTTAAAAATTCCTTTTATTATTTTTAAAGATGTGGAAACAAGAAAAATAAAAATCCTTTGTTCATTTTCTAACTACATCTGCTGAATACCAATTGCCCATTTTCTGAAATGAATTAAGTCTGATTTGTCATTACTTACTTATCTAAATTGGAGAGATTTTATTCATATCAAAACACCAAAGTAATGAATTAACAAAAAGAATTAATATCCATTGTTTAAAATTCCACTGCTTTTCTATAGGAATTTGTATTGCCTTCTCTTAGTAATTTCTCAAGAAGGACCATAGAGAAAAATTTCAAATATAAAAGTTAAGATCATCTCTAGCCCTCTGCATACAGTGTTTCAGGAAGATCCATCCTGATGTTAACACACACATTGACCGACTTGACTTGATAGACGACTCCCTTTCTTAGGAAAATAGGTAAGAGGTAATTGTAAATTCTTTGAGGATATCCAGCTGGAATTCACAGTTCAAACAATATATTAAAAAACATCTTTAGTTGACTTATCTACTGAAAATAGGTCCTATATTTCATATACAGGCTGTATGATTACTATGTCTTTTACAATTACTGTTATACAAAATACACCTTTAATTTGGGTACTTTTAATAGATTTCCTATTCAATACAAGGATAAGGATTGGTCTAATAAAGGCCAGTATATTTTACTTATGCAATGAGAATTTAACTAAATCTCTCTCAATTGAGTTGTGCAAGTGTCTGTTTCACGTCGAGTGCAAATGGTCTTGTCTTTATCCCTTCTCACAATTTTCATGGATTTAGGTAAGATGACAGATAAGAACTTTTTATTTTTTTAAAATGAAGAAATTTACATCATAGCTCTGGATAAATCATAATTTAAGAATAAAATATATATATTTTTTAGACCTTTTCATGTAATATCAGCGGAAACAAAGTCAAATGTTAAGAATTAGGAAATATCTGCAATACTAAACAAAAAAGTACTTTCTATTATGCAATATTATGAAGAGAAATGATTTATGCTGAATCTGTGTGAAGACGCTAAAATACATATAGTCTTTCATGAATTCTATTACCAGCAAAATCAATAGAAACATTCCAAATTTGGGAAATATACAAAGTTTCTCAACATCTGCTAGTGTTCAGGAATGAATGACTATTGAGCATAGGAATGTCCTAGCTGAATGTGCAAATTGTAAACAATAGACTGACTGTAGGAGAGGTTGAATGACTAGGGAGAAATAATGCCAAAGGAAAGATAGCTGAAAAGGAATTTTCGCAATAGTCTAAGATGCATCAAAGCAGAATGAGGGACGCCAGCATAAATCATATTTTGCCTTTTTTGATTTCCTACCATCTTATAAAAAAGTGGGGAAGGTGTAATTTTTTTTTTTTGTTCACCAGCAGTCAAAATAGGTTAATTTGTCCTGCGTTGACTAAACATTGCTTAATGGATTATTTTTTTTACTAAAAATTAACCAAAATAATACAATATTACAACAGGAGTTGACAGTTAGTGAAAATATGAAGATTGATCAGAAAAAAAGTTTACAACCACTAGAAATTGAATTTATCAATTAGCCATAATGTCAAAGGTTACTGAAATATCTGATAAGAGGGCTGTACTGCTCATGGTCTTTCTTGTCTCTCTCTCATTGAGGTGTACACTGTCATTCCAAAATAGCAAACTGCTTGGATAACTATGCTTTTTGAAGTTTGTGCAGTTCTAGGCTTTCTTTAGGAACAGAACCAGCAACTGAGATCCATCAAAAGCTTATTGAGGTATACGGAGACAGTGTGATGTCAAGCAAGACAACAATTTGCACGGAACAGACAGAACTTGCTGCACGGTTTCCGCTGGGAAATTTTGAGACATCCACCACCACACATTCTGGAGTTGACTTCCAGTGATATTCATCTGTTTCCTGCTTCACATGCAATGAAGTCCAACGTGATGCAAACAAGTGGCTACAACAGCAATACCTCAATCATCAAGGTAACTTTGTATAAAAACAGTGTATCTGTGGCAGTTTAAGACACCATATCATTTTCTTCCAGTAAAGGTTTGCTTTTTGTATTCAAGCTCTGTAAACTTTTTTTCTGGTGACTTACGTATATCACCACGATCAACAAAGGGTCACATCTTTTCCTACCTCACTGATGCTGAATAAGAAATTCACACTAAACAAAGTTTTTGATTTAAAATTTAGTTTTTGATGGAATCAGCAACAGTAAGAGAAAAAAGCTGACTTATTATGTTTAAAACTATTACCTCACTAATCTATTCCATGATAATGCCAGTACAGCATCAGTATGACCATCATTATTAAGAGATTCCTATAAAAGAATAGAAATAAATAAATTAAAATTACTGAATCCCCTTAAAAATAACTTAATATAGTGTAAAAGCAAACTATAATTTAACAATATGCCACATGCATACGAATTGCTCTTGCAATTCTTTTAAAGTCATTTCAAATTTAAAATTCTAATTTATATTCAGCAAAACTTCATTAAAAAGACAGTAAAATATTTAAGAAAATGAAAATATCAATTCAACTTAATTCTTGTACATTCCTTTTTAATGTTTTCCAGTTATAGAATTTTAAATAAAATTTATTTAAAAAGCTTCAAATTTGAATGAGACTTTCTGACATAATTATTAATTTATAATATGTCAAATACAAATACAGTCGGACCTCTATTTAACAAACCTCCATTTTGCGAATTTCTCTATTTTGCGAACTTTTCTTTGGAACCAAGAACATTTTGCTAATTTCTTCGTAAAATAACCTCCAAATAGCGAAGTGCATTTTCTATATAACGAACTTTTTCGTGGTATCTATTTTTTTTTTCTCCTTGAAATATTTTTATTATTAATATTCCCTTAGAGGAAATGAAAGAAATGTGGATACAGCTGAGGGAAAAAGAAGAAATTAACGATGATGTGCTGATTGATGATTATCTTTCACTTGATTTTGAAGTTGAGACTTCGGAAACACTAACTGAATCGGATATTTTGGACAATGTGAAAAATAAAAATTCAGGAATGAATTGCGATGAAGATGATGAAAATGGAAATGATCATGATGCAGAAATCAAAAAACCTTCGTATGATGAAATGTTAAAATCATTTGAAAATAACCCGCAATAATAATTTTCGAAAATTGCGGATTACAATTTAAAGGAAATACTGAAGGGGTTTTTGGTGCATTGCAAAGATGCGAGATGTGCTATGAGCGTAAACGCTTTTTCAAAAAAAAACTCAAACAAAATTAACAGACTTTATTAGTAAAATGTAAGCATGCATGTGATAATGTATGCATATGTCATTAAAATTATTACTTTTTTTAATAATATTTATTGTTTATTTATTTCAAATCTGTTTTATGTAGTTTAAAGTAATTTTAAAAGGTGAATCTTTATTTAGCGAATTTTCCATATAACGAATTTTTTTTCGGGATTTAGCGACTTCGTTAAATAGAGGTCCGACTGTAATATATTGTAAATATTATAAAATTACTTCTTCTATAAATATTGAATAAAACAATAAATATTATGATTTTAAGAAAAGAAAAAATTGCTTGGTTGTTTTACCTTCTTTTTCTTCTTCTTCTTCTTTTTAGATTTAGAATTTCCCAACTGAAAAGCTGGTTCCAGAGCATCAACCATATCAAGATCCCAAACGTCAATCACAGGTGTCATATTTCCCACAGCTAAGAAATTTCCTAAGAAAGTTAGAGATGAAATATTGAATTAAATTGATCTTAACTTCCTATAACCATATTTCCAGTTAAGGAAGGTTCATAAATTGTTACCTTAAATGATATTGTAAAATTGTTCTTTTGATGAATTCAAAGACTAATAGAACTTCACTTTGAAGATAGGAGAAAAACTGAAAGCAGTCAATCTACTTCTGAAGCCCAACACAGCTTCCACTACTGATGCTTTTTAAAGAGATTCGTATGGTGGTCGACTACAAAGATTCACTTATTTTTGAAATTTGTATCACAAATATTTCTTGCCTCATGTAATCAAACGCAAATAAATGCCTCTATTCCAAAATGAAAAACAAGAATACGTAATGTCTTTTTAAACATGTAGCACTTGTTTTTAAAAAAGGTACATTAAATTAAATTAAAACACAAACTGAAAAGTGATAATCCACTGAATCTTGGAATGGCTCCTTGATCTTTTATTACTTTTATCTGTACAATATAAAACTGAATTCATTTAAGATTGTCGTATAATTGATAAATGGATTAATGCATTTTAGACCTGGACATCAGTTGCTAAATGTTGATCTAGGCTTGATTAAATTCTAAAGTGTTAGTTGAGTAACTAGCTAGATCAGACTGTTCCAACATTTTCTTAAACATCTGTGTAAATGTGAAGATAAAATGAAGGAAATCCTTTTCATAATAAAAAAATAAAGAACATTGTAGGGCAAGTTAAAACTTACAATGTGCTGCAAAAAAAAAAAAAAATATCAGATGCCATGATAGTTCTGTTTCTCTTGAGAGCAAAAAACCAACGAAGCCGACAAATTTAAAAAAGACCCAAAAGAAGCTTTTAAAAGTCATATTTTTAAAGACAGTTGAGTCATAACATTGTTTGAGCAAAACTCTTATAGTATGAATTCAAAGAATGGTTCAGTCGACATGACCAGACTGAGATCAAACATCAATAATCAAAACTGAAACAAGATGAATTAATCAATGGATTTGGTCAAGCTTCCAAGAAATTTCTGGAAATATTCAATATCAGAAAGTACTTGGAGAATGAGTCAATCATTGTAAGTGAATAGGAATTATTATTTCGTGTTCTAAGCTATTACAACTACAATTACTTTCCATGCACATTTCAATCGGTTCATTCGTATGACAAATAATATTTAGGAAAAAAATTTAAGTAGATGTTAAACTAAAAAAAAAAAATTGGGATTTATAAATAGATGTTACAAAGGTTCATTTTAGCATCTGCTCCACTTGAAAATGACTTCAAATCCAAGTTGAAATGCAAAAAAAAGAAAAAAAAAAAACCCTGCAATATAACAGGAAGGGAATGATACGTCATCTGATTATCACTGACTGATGGAGAATGACATCTTTTCTAAGCAGTAGTGGTTTTTTTTTGGCAATCTTGGGTGAGTGAGCTGAAGAAAGCTGTAATTTTTTTTAAAATTCTTGTCTATACTAAGTGATTATCAGATGT
Organism: Thereuonema tuberculata; assembly: GCA_023159025.1. Lineage (NCBI taxonomy): Eukaryota > Metazoa > Arthropoda > Chilopoda > Scutigeromorpha > Scutigeridae > Thereuonema > Thereuonema tuberculata. The sequence goes on from JAFIDM010000004.1 coordinate 59,474,859, forward strand.
TTTTAATCTGCACCAACCTATACAATAGTTTTAAAGACCACAGTAGCTGTTAAGAAGTGGAGAGAGAAAGAGCTAGTGATAATGATCAAATAAATGACGGCACAGTTGTACGACGTTAAACTCAAGAAGCTAAGACAAGCTGACCTTTATGAGACACAGTCTTTACACGCATTGTACCCAACTAAGGGTTTAAGCGGCTGAGAGCTTAAGGCTCTACTAAAAACGGGGACGAAAGCCACCAACCCAGAAAAGAGGGCCCGCAGAGGGAGGGACTGTTCACAAGGGGGCTAGAGTTACCCATAGACGACAAAACTACTCACCAGACATACATATAAGGACAGACATGAAACACAGATTCCCTCGCGATGGCCGCTGCGGGGCCATAGAGGATCGGGACAGCCTCTGAAAACTTACCATGCCGGAATTTTGGAGAGACGAGTGGCCAGGAAAGCTGGGCGCTTCCCTGACTAGAGAAGCTGGGCACTTCCCTTCAAGATAAGACCAGGGAGGCTGGGCACCTCCCTGCAGGACAATAAGGCCTCACAACGCCCGACTTATGTTCCCACGTGCAAATGGCGAAGGTCGGGCAGAAAGGACAGTTGAGCCATACCGTCTTATGATAATAGGAGTGGCATCGAGATAGTTCGCGAGGTAAGAAATCCGCTCTGTGACGCCTTCGGCTGGGTGCCGAACTAGCCGCACTCATATGCAAAAGCCTCTCGGGCTGCGGGAAAGATAGATGGCAACTGGGCAATCTCATTCAGAGAGAGGCATCTCTTTTCCTTGTTACCGAGCCTCTTGGGCTCTGTACCGTCATTTCCGTTTCCGAGAATAGTCAATCATCATCGTGAAACCGCTAAAAGTAAGGGGAGATGTTTTGGTAACCTGTTGGCCAGGAACCGGGGCTCTCTCACCCACGCAAATTTTCATGCTTCAGCCGGAGCACGTCCTTAAGAACGTACTCCGTTGCCCGCCCAGCGCCAAACGTGGAGGCAGCACGGAACGGCTTGCGTTTACCGTAGGATCACAGGTTCGTCCTGTGTCCCTACCGGGCGACCTTTATGAGACAATGAAATCAGTACAATCAATCTTGATGTCTCCAGGTATAATAAGATATTGCATTACATGAAATACCTTTGTATGCCTTTGAACTGTCCAATGGAAAATGGATGTTACAATATGAACAATAAGTTCTGAGTTGTATGATGTCGGAAAGAAAAAAAGTAGTTTCGGACAAACATTAATCAAATTGATATTAAATTGATTTTTCTAATTAAGCAAAAACAAACCAAACCAACCTTGAAATATGACTGGAGGAGAACTATGAGAAACACTGATTCACCTACGAAATGGAACATTAGTCTATGAGACTCAGAGTTTAAATAACAATTTTACTATTATTTTTTTCAATTAAAAAGTCTTCAGTCCAAAGTGTTGTTCAAAGACAATACGGTAAGACAGATGGAGTAGTCGAATTATTAGAGATTTAAATTTTCAATATAGCTCCCTGTTTTTGTTCTATATAATAAGAAAAGATGTTTGTCTTTTTATTTTCCTCTTCTACATTGCATACGACAGTGGTTAGTTGTTATCTTTTCATTAATGGAAGAATTCAATTTGACAAGGAAGCAATGTAGAATGGGAATATTCCCAAATTTTTTCTTATGAAAAAATTTAGTATTTTTTGTCATGTGGTATGTTTATTATTAAAGAAAGATTTATATTCCAAAAGTATACTTATAATTTTAAGTTTTCTGTATTCTGAGACAATATTCTTCACAGAAATACAAGTTCTCCCATGGAGCAGAGATTCTCAACCTGGGTGCCACAGTTCTGAGAGGATATTTGTAATGAATATTTAGCTTCAGATCTAGTTAAATACACAACTAAATTCTTGACATCAAGTAAACTAGGAAACAGAATTTAAACTATGTTCTGTGTCAAAGATTATTAAAGTATTGATTCATAATCAAATTTGATCTTGAAAAAAATTTAGTGCCCTGTGGCATTTTGATACATAAGTGCACCGTGAAGCAAAAAAGAAAAAAATTTGAGAAGCACTGCCATATTTTTTTAATAAATAACAGTTATTATAAAAAGAACAGAACAAAAGTAAAATTATGAAAAACTCAATGACAATCCCCCCCCCCCCAACATTTTTTTCTGTTCTTTATTTCAAAATGAAGTAAACTGCAATAAATTAAATAGTCTTTCTTATATAATCAAATCAAAATGAGATTTCTGAAAATGCATAAGGGAATATGTTCCAATTTAAATTTGAAGCAGTCTCTTAACAAATCATTTTGATGTAAAAGATTCCATTTATGGATTTATACCTAAATGACCTCTATTTGATCATTTATTTTGTTTCAATTCCTTACCTTTACTTTGGTCAGCACAGTCAAAGTCCATCCACTCTAAACACAGGGGAACTGATGGCAGAAGAATATCATGATGGACATAAAAAGAATCTTCAGCCTCATTATAAACTGAAAAATAATAAAAAGCTTATTTAAGTAAAAAAAACAATTCACTGAAGTCACAATACTTTTAATGGTAAATTAAGTCAGTCATTCTCAATCTTTTGATATGAGCAGCATAATTAGGATTTTCTTATTGTTATTGTATTCCATGCTATTTAAATAGAGCATAAATACTTACTCAGTATAATTTTATCATTACTCTATTTAATGGAGCTTTTGCTGTTGTCAGCTTAACATAACATGATTTGTTCTCTTTACACAGTAACATTCATACAAACGTATATCTTATTTATTAAGGAAACTGAATGGACTTAAACTAATCTGTATTCTTAGTCAGTGTAGGGCAGACTTCCTTCAACTTAAAGGAAACTTCTCTTAACTAACTTTCTAGAACATTTTTTTAACTAATAAATAAATAAAAAAAGAAATAAAACTTACCAAAAACTTCAAGAGTACTTGAATCGCCATTAACATGACCAGAAATGACTAAATTGTCACTTTTTTTTATTCTAAAATCCTCCTCCTCTGATTCGTCCTCCTGAAAGAAAGTAAATTCAAATTATCAATATGTACTTTTAAAATAACATTTCAATTTCTTACATCATTTACTCTACAACCATTTCACCAGAAGAAACACATTTATAACACAAGAAACCGTTCGTTAATTGTAACTTTTTAATATTGGGGGATGTCCATTAATTACGTGAGCTCAAAATAGGGGAAGGGGTCCAGCAAAATCTTACCAAATCTCATTTAAAGGGATGGGGGAGGGAGGTCAATGAAAAGCTCTCGTCAACTTTTTAGTTCAGAGAATATACATATTATAACATTTTGTAATATTGTCTATGCCCGGGATTCCCCGATTTGCAACAAGCCTCACGCAAGGGTCAGATTTCATTTGGTAAAATCTCACCAAATTGTCTAATGACCATCTTCCTATACTACCAAAAGACATGGACGTCATGTGTCCAGTCATTACAATAGAGGAAGCACATGAATGCCCATGGAGTGAGTGAAGAATTAGGGAAGGTGGTGTCGCAGTCTATTTTTTTACTTTTACAAAATTTAATTAAATTCATTATAGTGCACCTTAAACGAAGTATCATTTTTCTCCTCTTCTTTCATAGAAAAAATGTATTTCATAGAAGACATCAGTAACGCTTAAAGTATTTAATGGTTTTAAGCAAAATACATGAACATATCAAATAAATTTAATTATTTAAAAATTATAGGGGAAATCACACGTGAGGGGAGGGGGGCTCCAAATTTTTAAAAAGCACCTCACTTAATTAATGGATGCCCCCTTGTTGTTGTTAATTGTCTGTAGGCTTCTTGCACTCCACCAAGTTATCCACATATGTAAAATTTAAACTTAACTTTTCATGATAGGAAATGGAAGCATTAAAATTAAGATATGGTCTATGCCAAGAGCAATATTTACCGATTTGGTTTTGTTTTCTATTTCAAACCTGTTGAAATTTTCTAATATTTTTTTCATATTCAATACTTATCTAAACTGCAAAAAAGTCCTATTTAGCTTGACCAATATAGTTAAATGTATAATTTTCTTGTTTTGTTCATTTATACAGTAAACCCCCATATTAAGAATAACCCAAGTAACAAGAATTCTTGATATAAACAAACCCATATTAGCTGCAATGAAATAATGTTAGCAATGAAAAAAAATATCACATGAGTTTTCAACAAGTGAAGCCATTGGTTGATTCTATGCTTAGTTTATTACTTGGGAAATGAGTGCATTACTTTAAAGTGGTTAATCTTTGGCATAGCTTGTGTATTTTATGAAAACTATACCTTTATGGCACCCAAAGTAAAAGAAATCATATCAAATAAATAGAAGCAGAAGATAATTAAAAAGTATAAAGAAATTGGTCTTAATTTCCTTCTGAGGTTAAATAACATTATTCTTAATACAGTAAACTCCCGATTATCTGCGGAATTCAGTAGCGTGGCAACCGCAGATAATCCGAAATAGGACGAAAATCAACACAAAAAATGTTTCAAATAACACTCATGAATTAGTTAACGTGAATGGAAGAATGTAAATCAAATTTACAAAATAATACAAAAAGATTCAAGTTGGTGGTTTATTTGACAAGTCAGCTCTCCCATAATTTAGTGGCCTAAGCTCCGCCTACAAGGTCATTCTTTAAATTGTTTGTTTATAATTGTCTTCACTTACTTTGTTAGCCTCTTTTATCGTTCACCTTATTCTAGATTTTTCTTTTTTTTTTTTTTTAATTCCGTAATTTATTGAACAGTAAAAAAAAAATGGAAACAGGAGAGGTCCGCGGATAATTGGGAGTTTACTGTATTTATTATTTTTTAAAGCTATCATTTACTTTAAAAGTGCATAATATTATGTGAAGAACAAGGAGGCTTAACGCGCATGTTTTAAAATAAAGAGAAAGTGAAAATAAATAAAACGCACTTACTTTCAAAAATGTTGAGGAGAGAATTAAAAACATGGTAATAAACCGACAGTTTCAGAATACTACGCATATTCCTTCATCAGTTACGGCACAAACATATAAGACATTACAACAACATTTAAGATGACACGAGGTGGGAAAGCATGGTGAGAGTGAGGGAAGGGAGAGGATTAGGCAAGTTTAGCAATAGTGACAGGCGTTTTGCCTGCTGGTGATGGTGTTGTAAGCCTTAAGCTGGATTAAGCCTATATTGAATGATTCAGCTAGGAGTCGGTGGGATAGTTTATTATGGTGGCAAAGGGGTTTAGCTGCTGAGAAGTTGGGTATGTGTCCTGTCTCTTAATAGTGCATAATGGTGTTTGAACATGTGGGATCTGTGTTTTTGAAGGCATGTTGTTGTTCTTTAATGCGTATGGATAGGGGTCCAGATGTTTGTTCCATGTAGCCAGAGGAACATTGGCCACATGGGATCCAGTATACTGTGTTGGAAGAGTTATTAAGTTGCTTGATTTGTGTTATGCCTATGTTGTGTGATTTGAAGGCAGGGGCATATTGGGAAGGGGATGTATTTGACAGGGGCTTTGGGAGTAGTATTTTTATATATTTTTGTTGAATTTAAGTGTGAGGATATTGAGGCGGTTGTGAAAAACCTGGGAGGTGTTATGGAGTTATGGAGATTGAGTATGGTGTAAATGATTCTTAATTCAGTGTGTAAGGCTGGTTTAGTGGAGCATTCTCTGCGTATTAGAAAATCTATTGTGTAAATTTTGTATGTTTGGGGTGTGTTGGAGTTATATTATATGTACCTGTTTGAGCAGGTGGGTTTTCGGGTTTATTTCCATATAATCCAGCTTAATCTTACAACCCGATCACTGGTGGGCAAAACGCCTGTCACTATTGCTAAACTTGCCTAATCCTCTCACTTCCCTCACTCTCACCATGCTTTCCCACCTCGTGTCATCTTAAATGTAGTTGTAATGTCTTATATGTTTGTGCCGTAACTGATGAAGGAATATGCATAGTATTCTGAAACTGTCAGTTTTATTACCATGTTTATAATTCTCTCCTCGACAATTTTTGTAAGTAAGTGCGTTTTATTTATTTTCACTTTCTCTTTATAATATTATGTGCCAAGAATTTTCAGTTTTTATTATGAAGAATTAAGTTATCGACCTGTTTGAGCTCTATTGACTGAGAATAGATTAAACAATTTCTCTGCTATTAACAGAAGTTACAGTGAAGCTAACTAAACAGGGCTATCACTGTTATGAGATATATGGCTTGATTTGAGAATCTTCCTCACTTAAATTGTGGGCCAACAATTAAAATATTACTAAATAGCCTAACAGACTATTTAGGATCAAAACGTTATGTTAATGTTAAAAAGAATAAACTTAGATAATCTTTTCATATTTCCTTGGATCTATGCCATTGACCCTCCCAATAGTTTTACTTCATTAAATATTTTTAGCTAAACTCAGACAATAAAATAGTAATCAAAACAATGCTGTTCTGGGAAGCTTAAAAATAGATGGAAATCACTGATGCACCCTTAGGATTAGAGAAATGTCCCTAATTTACTACAAAATAACCTAGTAAAGAATTTAAAGCAAGCAGTAAATATTGAGAATCGTTCCTGGCATGACTATCATCATTAACCTATTGAGCACAAACAAGATCTTGGCAAACTTGTTTGTGGAAAAGGAGGAAGCAAACCAAGTGGACACTGTTCCGTTCATTATCAGTGCCCTGTTTTGGAATTCCTGGCAAACACCCTTTTTTTTTTTTAAGCTACTTTTTTCTCTCTTTTCATTGCTTCCTATGTTATCTTGAGACATCAAAACAAGATCCAAAGATCTTACAACCATGGGTTCATTGCCTAGTGGAGGTTGGAGCCTATCAGTTCACCCAGACCTCCATGGGAATCTGGGGATGGAGAAGTAAAGAGGGATAGCTGTACATTTGGCACTCTTAGTTAAACATCATCCTAATTAAGAGTTATTTCTCGTATGACCTTTATACCCTATTTCGTAAGGACTACTGTAACTTATTTCCTAATCAGTCATAACTGATATTTATTTTTAGTGCTCAATATAATAGTTTTACTTACTATTTGTCACATCCAATTTCTACTTCTGTGGGCCTGGCAGTCAAGTTGTCAGGGTGCTTGGCTGCGGGTTGGAGGTGCAGGGTTCGATTCTCGGCCTTGGCAAAGGGCAGGGAATTTTCCACACTCCTTTCACCTCCAAACGGGTCCTAGGGTCTACCCAGCCCTCTGTGGAATGGGTACCGGGTTTCTTTCCCGGGAGTTAAAGGCGGGCGGGCGTCGGGCTGACCACTCGACCTCAACTTCGTCTCGTTGGTCACGAAACGCTGGGAGCCTGACCTCCCGCACCCCAAAGGCCTGTAACTTTTTAACTTAATTTCTACTTCTGCTTTTTTTATTGACAATTCAATTGAATTTAATATTACTTGATAGCAACAGCAAGTGTTCAATATAAAAGAATGATACAAACTCCCTCAATAAATAAATTGAAAGCAGTAAGTAAAAGAAAATGATCAGAAATTCATATTCTTGATTTTTAGTTTTAGCTAGTCATTTAAAAATGCAAGATCATGCATTTAAAGATTATTCTCAAATGAAAAGAGACTCATCATGTGCAAAAGACACACGTTGAATTCCTTCTAGAATCCTCAGGTCTTATCTGATCAACTACAACTTCACACATTTTTGGATTTAGTTAATTTTCCTCATCAACACCAATTATTCTATAAGCATTTCTCACATTGTATATGAAATACAGTGTGATATGCTAGTCTTTAAAATAATGAATTCCAAGCAACCTAAATTAACACATTGGGGTCTTTGCCCATAAGTTCTTTGGGCGGCTACAGATTCCCTAAATTTACGTTGCTCGGCAATCCTTTGAGCATGGCTTTCTCATTGCTTTGTTTCCCTTTTGAAGGTGTTTATGCAAGTGACGACCCAGTGCAAATGTATGTATACTATTTGTAGTTAAAAATAAACCAATAGATGATATTTACTGTCAGTAATATCTCGCGAAATCTCCACAGAAGTCATAAAACTGTAGCCATGTGCCATCGTGGGTGTTGGAAGCCTGTGTATAGTTTCTTCAAAGCATATAGAAATGGCTCAATTTTTATATTTTAATGTAATTATAACAATATAAAATATAATTTTATGCTGTTTAGTAATTTTTTTCCTGTTTTGTCATATTCTGTAATTTTTTCCTAATAGAGATATAGTATAAAACTTTTTCTGCCTCAGTTTTTACCCTTCTATGTAACTAAATTTCTTGTTTATTATAACACAATAAAATCTAATATATCATTCTGAAGACAAAGATTAGCTCTTTGTCACTGATCCAAAATCATTTTCCAATTATACTTGTGTTCGTGATATATACGCTTTGAAAATTTGCGAAAATAGCACGACCTGTGGAGAAAAATAGGGAGCGAAGGGTACGACCCCCAAAGTGTTAAGAGATACTTTTTCTCTTGATCATCATCTTTTCTTTACTTTTTCTAGATATGTAATTTTCATTAATAATCCTGTTTGACAGGAAACAGTATATTGTATTTTTTTTGTTTGTTTCCAATGCTGTAAGACAACAGAGGCTGTCAATATCAAAGAAAAGGACACATTATCTGTAACGCTTCGGCATTATGAAGTTATATAATAAGAATTTCCAAAGTTAAAATAAAACTGTATATGCTTTTTTACTATCTCAAAACTTCCTAATTGTTTTGCACTATCTCAAAATTTAATAAAGTTTCAATTATTTGTAATTATTTGCAATTGTAATAGCTAATTAAAGTTAATTTGTCATTGCTTTTCTTTTTTTAAAAGCATGCTTCTAAGAACACAACTGCTTACAGCTATCTCCCCCCCCCCCCCAAGTCGGAAAAAAATTCTCCCATTTCTTCTCATTGATTTTTCGGTTTAACATCAATACTCTGTATCTGTAGCCTTCCAAATGGAGCATTCTAAAGTAAATTTCATGTTATTCTGTTTATTTATTTTACATATTGAAACTTTGATTTGATTAATTTCTCAATAAAATAATGTGTCTGAATGAAAGAAACTCCCTTAAAATAGGATCAGTTCATCAACTTCTCCACATGAAAACATTTTCTACTATAGAAGCAAAACAAAGCATAAAGATGGCAGACAAAAAAAAAACAAAAAACAACTACATTATATTGCCATCTTATATATATGAAAATGCCAATAAATTTTAATTATTCAGTTAATAAATTTACCTCATCTTTGATTGAATGAAAGAAACTCCCTTAAAATAGGATCAGTTCATCAACTTCTCCACATGAAAACATTTTCTACTATAGAAGCAAAACAAAGCATAAAGATGGCAGACAAAAAAAAAACAAAAAACAACTACATTATATTGCCATCTTATATATATGAAAATGCCAATAAATTTTAATTATTCAGTTAATAAATTTACCTCATCTTTGATTGTTATATAAGGATCATCATCGTTACTTGCGTGATACGTCAAACCAGCTAGTGCAGCTAAATGATCAATATTAGCTGTAAAGAAATAAAATTATAATATATATAATTATTTAAAAAAATATAGAGAAAGGATTCAAGGAAACTCATTTACAATGATCAAAAAAATTACAGATGAAAAACAATTTAGTTTAGTCAACTTACAATCCTCTTCATCATAATTGTCTAAATCATATTTGGATAAAGTGTCGTCTGTAACATCCATTCCTTCAGATGTTGATGGACCATCTGCTGGCAATTCAACATTTTCATGTTTCTCATTCTCTTGATTTTCATCATAATCATTATTATCATCATCTTCTTGATCATCATCGAAGTCATCAGTTCCCAATTTTCTGAAAATATAAATATATAATAAATATATATTGTTATTTATTTTATATAAAATACTAATTTGAATGATTAAAAACTTCCAAATTGCCTGACATTTTTGAACAATTTGAACAAAATCTACTATAGTTCAAATTTATTAACAATTTGCTAATACAGTGCAAATACAGTACGGTACCTCAACATACGAATTTAATTCGTTCCGTGACGATTGTCGTATATCAAATCAATTTTTCCCATAGAAATTAATGGAAATAGAATTAATTTGTTCCAGTGATAGGAATTTACCCCCCAAAAAATTATTAACATGCTTTAAATACCAGCCAAATATAGATTTAATATAAGATAAATACAATGTTTATTGTATGCATGATATAAATGTACTATATTTTTTTACTTACACTAAGACTAATCACTATCACTGCCACTCTCATGTCCGGCCCTTTTGGCCTCAGTTGCAGTGGGTGTATCGCCACTAAGACGTGGTCTTTTCCAAAGGAAATGATCAAGAGAGATCTGTTTCTGTCTCTTTTTTAGAATGTTTCTAAAAATGCGCAAGGCACGTGTCATTGAACAATGCACTGGCTCTCCCTGTAGACAATTTCTCCGGGTGTCTCTTTTCAACAAAATCGGACACATCTTGCCACTTAGCAAGGATTTCACGAATTTCACGTGAAGATAGCACCTCCTCTTTCTCGATCCCCTCCTCACTGCTGAGTTCCTGCATCACCTCTGAGTGCGTCATCTCTTGTAACTTCTTCAGCTCCTCCGTCGTGAGTTCTTCTGCATGCTTCTGCACCAGATCCACAACATCTAGCTGTACTAGCTATTCGTATCTCAAAAATATCTTCGTATTTTGAGGCGTAAATTATATAAAAATTTTCGTCGTATATCAAAAAAATCGTAAGTTGGGACATTCGTATCTCAAGGTATTACTGTAATAAAAGGCTAGTTGTACAATCCAGAAGACATCCTTGTATAATTCCAGTTACTAAACTATATCTCTAGGGAAAACTGAAGAGGAAGTTTCCTTGCAAATATATTTAGATAAATGTTTCAAATCAATTGTAAGAATCCAAAGCTTGGCAACAGTAGATGTGCCATAAAAATTATTAAAATGCTTTATTAATTTATATGTAACAAGGCAAGTAGATAACTAACAACAACAACATAAGTCTTGAAATTTCTTATTCTTCTTCTCTATTCATATCATATCAGTTACATCACTTAAAAAAAAAAAAAATAATAAATGAAATGTGATTTAGATCTTGTCTGCTGTGTTCTGTGAGTGTGTATTATAATATCAGAGGATACACTATATCCTCATTATTCGCTGATTTGGATCCTATGGATTCGCTTATCCACTTCAATAAAAGTTTGTATTCCAGCACACTTGCAGTGTCTTAACATCCATTTACGGACGTGCATAGTTGTGGAAAAAGTTCAAAGGGGTCTATTGCGCAGCCTTGACACGGAGCGCAGGTTATTTGGCGATTTTCACCCTCCTTGGTAAATTTGGTAAAACTAATTAAATTTCATACTTTTTTTGCTTCATATTTATTACCCTCTTTCTTTACATTAAATTTGATTTGTGACAGTGATTCATAAGTTAGTGAAATTATATGAAAGTGCAATGAGTTTTGGCTTGCAAGTTATTATTATTATTTTTTTTTGGTTGTTTTAGTGAAAAGTGGGTGTTTTTTTTGTTTTGTTTGGTAGAACAGCTGAATTTTCTAATAAAATAATTTTTTATTTTATTTAATTTGTACTTTTTTACTCTGTTTTGTGATTAATACATTAATTTTTACAACACTTAAATGCAGTATGGGGAAGTGAGCTTTACAAGAGCATGCATTTGGTAAATGTGTTTATGGATATCAAAGTGAAGAGCGACCACAGTAGCCTAACCTCATTTTCCCCATGCTTCAGTAACTGCATGGTTTCCCAAGAATGTAATCCCTCTGTTAATGAGATATATATGTATATACTCTCCAGTAATCAATAAATCCAGATATTCTACTTTTGACAAGGGAAGGTTTTCTATTTAAAATCATAATTTCAACAAAAAATTACAAGGCAATTATTAAGCAATGATGAAGTTAACTTAAGAAGGCTATTCATATTCATGTTTGCTAATTCAATTAATTAAAAAAAATATTAGTAGAATTGAGTAATGTTTTAAAACAAGTATCTCTTTTTAATAACTACAATTTAAATTTTATCATTATATAGTTATTGAATGAAGGGCAGAATAGAAAAATAAAATAATAAAAATTAACACTTTTCTTAAATAAGCAAATTCAAAACAAGTAGAAATAGCAACAGCATTCTGTGATGGCCCCATGACATAGTCGCATTTAAATGTAAAAAGCAAAACCAATTTGGAAATTCTGATTCATAATTTTATTATTTCTAATTACTTACCCCAACTGAGTGAGAATGAAAGGCTTAGTCTTTTCCTCCATCTCTTAATAATCTCCCTTTCAATGGTTCGTTATAATTTTTACTTTTATCTGAGAATGTTTTCTGTGAGAGCATTACTTTGATACTACTTTCACTATATTACTTATAGTGCTTCTGGCATAACATTGACTGTAAACACCAGATGGCATCATGGTAGATCTGGAATCCATTATATATTCCATTCTTTAATGCAGATCTTACATTTACGGGGATTTGTTTGGAAAAAAAAAAAAAAGTAACTGATTTAGCTTCATGTTTACTTAAATACTCGGATTGGTTTTTTTTCAATTTTTATTATTTGTGATTAAATATCAGTTATATTGATACGATTTTTAATATTTATTTCTATTTACTTCTTGTATGCTAATGATGTGAAAATGAATGAAAAACATTATGGCAAGCACGATAAACAGACGGAACTGATGCTAATCGTATCTCAATGGCAGCAGATATTCTTTCCATAACATTTTCAAATGGCAGTAATACTCTCTTCCTCAGTTTCTCCTTCTCAAAATATGATTTTACATTAACAGTAAATTCTTTTGTTTGACTTCATAAAGCTTTGCCTTGTCCTAACTTGGCTGCCATGATAGAAACCGCAAGACAAACAATAGTTACTGAAATAATTAATTGATATTCAACATTGTTGAAGGTCGTAGTTGAAGTTAGGATGGGAGGCCTGTAGACAGATTTATTATGATGATGCTTTATTACACACAGGTTTAGACACATTTTAACATTACAATTTGTCAGCAAGTTTAGGATATTTGTCACACATATCCTAAATTATTGGAAAGGTCTCTCTTTCTATTTTTTTTTTTTTTTAATAGATCAATTTTACTTACGAAAACTGTTTTCTACTTTCTTCAATTACTTTTCGAAGCTCATCCTTGTCCAAAGACACCTTAAAAAAAAAAAAAAAAAAAAAAAATTATGATATACTTCAAAGGAATGTATTGCAAAATTAGTTGACAAGAGACGGGGATAAAAAAATCGTATGCATTTATTGAAGATCGCTCATAGAGAACAGTTTAAAAAGTCAAAATTTTAAAATTCAACTATTCTAAATTATCTCATTCTTTGAAATTTGACCATTTGAAATAACAATCTTAAAGCTGAAAATGTTTTACAAGAATTTCTAACCAATCATCTACAAGATAATAGAGATAACTGAAATCTTAATTGTTTTATGTATATTTCTGAATTTTGAAACGATCCAACTCGACTGAGTTTTCTTTTCAAAAATAAACTAAAGCGTTAACAAAAAAATTATCCAGCTTCAGTGTTAAAGATACAGTCAATGGATGCAACCAATATACACAGCCAATGGAACTAGGAACTTTACTTCTGCTGGTATATGAAATGCAAACTACTGCTCTGAATCATAATTATAAGTTTCCATTGTTACCTACAATATATTCAACACTGACTTTCCTGTCCTATTGACTTACAACATGTAAGGATAAGTCCTACATGGCATGATTTGAATGACAGAATTTGATTAGTTAAAACATTGACTAATTCAAGATGCACAACCTCCAAGAACTGGTTTAAACTTCAAACCAAGGGATAAGGGAAAAAAAAAAGAAACCAATAAGAGTAAAGAAATAAGCAAAGTTATAATACAATATTTATTTCACATTCAAAATAATGTTTTGTTTTATATCTTATTAATGCACTAAGTCACTGGTTCCCAAATTTTTGCTCCAATCTCACATTTACAGAAAATAATATTGAACAAAATGAAAAATTACTTTCCGACATAAGAGCTTTGGGTTTTCTAAACTTTTAATTATAAATATAGAATATAAATTTTGCTGTGTCAAACTGAAACCTGTAGCTTAGAATATTTAATGTCGTAAATCCTGTGTTAGATAGGTTTCATAGTACATTCCAAGAATCAGTCATAAATAAATAGTCCTCAGTGTCACTGCTTGTTTTATCAGCAGATGAAAGTAATGTCGATATAAGAAAAAACAGAAAATGGATTTGAAACTCTTGATATGAAAATTAAAGACTTAGTTCTTGATTGATAATCTTCTTACCTCTAATTGTGAAACATCTTTATGTCATTAGTTTGTAGCATCCACTGCAGTAAACAACAGTTTACCCTTACAATGAACGACATAAATTATTAACCTATTACTAAAAACTTTACTACACTGATGAACTCTAATTCAATATTTCACAGAGAACTTCCTCTGCTTCTTCAGACTTCTCTGCATATTTTAAATATTAAAAACCGTTATAACAACATAGGTTCTTGTTGACTTCATAACTTAATACTAACAATAATGAAAAATTGTTACAAATAAAGGTTCTTTTGATATCTTAAACCAATTACCTCAGAATCGGAGTTATGATTGTTGACTAAGAAGTGTTCTGCTCAATCTGAGATTTGAGGGTGGTTGTTTCTATATGAGTTGACATGTTCACGAACCCTTTCCTTTAAAGTTCTTCCTGTGCTTCCAAAATATACTTTGTTGCATGTTCGACATTTTAATTTATATATTACACCCATCATATTCATAATATCTCTCTCTTTAAATTTAGTAATCATCGATCATAATTTCTTATTGGCTACTCTAATTACCAATAAATCATGTGATTTATGTATTATCAGAACTTCTTTAGATAATTTAATGCTAGATGGAATTATCACGATGTTCTTTTATTATTTTTCCATTTCCCTTCTTATTATTTAAAATATGCAGGGAAGCCTGAAGAAGTAGAGGAAGTTCTCTCTGTGAAATATTGCGTCCAGACTTCATCAGTGTAGTCAAGTTTTTTAGTAATAAATTAGTTTAACCCTCCCACCTCTTTCACAACCACCTCAATATCCTAAAACTCAAAACTAAATAAGCAGTCCAAAAACATAACCCCCCTGTTACATATAAACCCTTTCTCACCTATCCACCCCTTGAAAATTTCATTAAAAAATTCCTCAACCCATACCAATATGCCCCTTCCCTTGGTGTGTGATGTTTATGATGGGTCAAATCACCCAACATCACAACACCAAGCAACAAAATAATACTTCTAATACAGTATATTGGATCCCATGTAACCAGTGCTGCTCTAGCTATATAGGA
>JAFIDM010000004.1:59490634-59517115 GCA_023159025.1 Thereuonema tuberculata
TATGAAATAACTTTTCGTGAACTAACCTTATCTGGAACTTCTTTGGCAACACCACGATTCACCCAAGCTATACACGAAACAAAATCCATTAGATAAGATTGACTGTTTATTTTATATTTAAATAGAAAATATTAATTTGCGGTGACATCTTCTCACGACAACATTTGTAACACGTGCTTAAGAAAGAAGCTCCGGACCTATGAAAAATATTAAAATTAGTTATCTTAGATTAAATGTTATAGATAATACTACAAAATTTGTAAAATAAATTAAAAGTTATTTCTATTTTTTTTAAATTTAGAAATTGCGAAAAAGTATTGAAATTTTAAAAGGTAATTACGCAGTTATGTCTGCGGTCTTACTCTGTTGCTAAGCAACTAAGTAGCGTCTCTGAATGCTCTGAACAGTGCAAGCAAATATTCGAGATTCACTTTTCAAAAGATCAATTTTTGACT
This sequence comes from Thereuonema tuberculata, assembly GCA_023159025.1. Taxonomy (NCBI): domain Eukaryota; kingdom Metazoa; phylum Arthropoda; class Chilopoda; order Scutigeromorpha; family Scutigeridae; genus Thereuonema; species Thereuonema tuberculata. The sequence continues at coordinate 59,491,090 of JAFIDM010000004.1, forward strand.
TCAAAATAAAAAATAATATACATTAAACTTTTTGTACTTATTATATATACATATATATGTATCCCAGTAATTTCAATAAATTAATTTCATTTTTATAATCGTTTGAAGTTGATAAGGGATCGTCCATTAATCACGTAAGACTCGAAAGGGGGGGGGGGGGTTGGGAAAAAAACGGGAATTTACACAAGCGGGGGGGGGGGGGGGTAGTGAAATATCACGTGTATTTATTTTTTCGTTTAACGCGCGATTTCTAAACCGAAAAACCGTAGTCCGAGGACAATGTCTATTAAATATATTCCTGTACCAGTACAATTATATGTTTTTCACATGATTACACCTTTTCTTTATTATTTTTATGCCGGTCAGAAACAACCTGCAACCTTAATGTCTGTCTGTACATTTTTATCACGGTGCTTAATTTTCTAGAATTAACTTAGATTATAGCTGTATTTAAAGATAATATTCTGAAAATTTTTAAGATACTTTGTACCAAAAAAATACACGTGATTTTGGGTGGGGGGGGGGGAATAGTCTAAAACCTCACCACGTATCACCAGGGGGAGGGGTTAAGAAGTTGTAAAAAACATCACGTGATTAATGGACGACCCCTAACCTTGGAAAGGTGGCAATTACAATTAAGTGTAGAAATGAATAAAATAAAATTTCCATTATTTCCCAGTAAAGCTCAAGACAAGAAAAAAAAAGAACGAACCCTTTATCTTAATTCGATCTAGACACTGTGAAAGTCTTAGTACGAGGAACGTATGGGATTTTTAGTTGTATAATGTGGAGGGGATTCAATCAACTTACTAATCAAAGATGAGCAAGTTAATTTAAAATAAGACAATAAATAGTTGTATCATTCATTCAGGATGACGGTAAATGCAACATAGATATTAGAGATAGAATTCGTAAGGGAAAATTTGCATTTTTTAATAGAAAGAACCTATTCACAAGTAATATGGATATAGATTTAAGAAAAAGACTTATAAAATGCTACACTTGGAGTATATCCTTGTATGGTTCGGAAACTTGGACTCTGAGAAAGAGAGATGCTGAAATGCTGGAAGCATTTGAAATGTGGCTATGGAGAAAATTAAATGGACAGACAAGATGACTAATGATGAAGTTCTGGAAAAAATAGGGGAAGAGAGAAGTTTATTAAAGAATATTAGAAGAAGAAAAAAGAACTGGATTGGTCATGTGCTGAGAGGTGAAAATCTCATGAAGGACGTATTGGAGGGGAAGATTGAGGGAAAGAGACCAAGAGGAAGAAAGAGAAAGATGATCCTGGATGACCTAATGACTAAAAGTGGATATCAAGACCTGAAGGAGGAGGCAAGAGATAGAACGACTTGGAGAAAGAGACATTGTTGACCTTATTTGCTGCTTGCCATTGGATCTGTCTGAGACAGAACACTGATGATGATGATAAATAAATAGTTATTCAACAGAAAGTGAAAGCTAAAACTATCAACCTAAGGAAAGCAGCCGAAATTCAAAACAACGGCCCCTACGAACATGAACATCATCGAGATAACGGAAAAGGGAAACTACATTCAAACGCTTGCCTGTCAAAGTGTACATTGAAATATCAACAATATAATGTATATAATGTATGTGGGAAATACCAACCTGAACCATGCTTAAATCGGATAGATTATGGTCCTGATTTGCAACTTTGTAAACAATTTCACCTTAATAATATTTTATTGAGTTTTTTTTTTTTTAATTGAGCTTATATAAAATTTATTTAATTGCAAATTAAGTTAAATTTCCTTCACTTTGCTACAATATGACTTACATTTTCTTAATTGCTAATAAATTTAAAATATATTCTAACAATTTTAAAGCCGGTAGGGAGGGATAAGCAGGTTTGCGTCGGACCAGTTTTATACACTTACCTGTTTTAAATTTTTTAACAGAAAAATACCGCTGTGCTTTGCCAAATTAAAAAAAATTTAACACCCCCCCCCCCCCCAAAATAGTATTAAGAAATAAGAGAGATTAAACAAATACAAGGAAATTTCAACTAAATTTTCAACTTCATTAGCGTCATTGCAATACGGTGGAATTGACATTTTAAGAGAGTTTTTGCCATAACGTGATTTATATACGGGAAACGCAAATGTCACGTGAACGAATACGGTAACCACAGTAGCGGGCTCTGTCATGAAGAGTTTTTGCCATAACGTATCAGTGGACACGGTAAGCTAATAAACAAGATGGAAGACATACTTTCAAATTGATGCTTTGAATGAGTTTACTTTGAGACCATTGCTAATTAATGTACAATAAGATTTGCGCAAATCTCAAGTTTTAGAGCAATCCCCGTGGCTCTTGATACATCAAGTGCGTAATATTCCAAGTGATCTAAAAACTTAGAAATTTGTAAGCTTCCAGAAGAGATACTTTTTTGAACTTAATGTTTCTTATCAGCAGTTTGTTAGTGGAAATGATCAATGTTTCTTAATGTTATAGTATAATAAGGCGGATCCGACCAATTTATTTAACCAAATATAAGAATCTAAAACAAGACAATAGCTTCCCGTATGTAGAAATCAAACATCAGCAACATTTTTCCTAGAAAACATCATAATCTTAACTTTTGCAGAATTCTAAGACATTAAGAAAAAAATGTGATATAAATAAATAAATAAATAAATAAATAAATAAATAAATAAATAAATAAATAAATAAATAAAAATTACTGAAATTTCTCACGAAGGACAAATAAGTTAATAACTACAGATTGTCGCAGTAAGGGATTTCTGACAGCTGTATCTGGATTAGTATGCGAAGTGCGCCAAGAATATCCAAGTAAGGCAGTGGTGTCAAATTCATCTGATGAAGAAACACAGGAGTTTGCGAAACTGTATTGAACTATCAACTACAAGTGGATAATTGTTTAGAGCAAAAAAAAAAAAAAACATAATTATTTCACTATGTTATGATTTCCCAATATTTTATTTATAATCTAAATTTAAGATGCCTCGAATATACTGTGTGAATATACTTGTGAATACACGACGTATCTGTTGCCATGAAAAACTAGCCGCAACTGTCTTTACCTCTATTTCTTTGTGTGTTCGATCGAGTTACAAGATAATTTGATGCTTACGTAGCGTTATTTCAGTAGCCAATCAACGAATCAGATTCATTACGAATTTTATAAATCATATTAAAAATAATATATGTAATTAACGCTTATTTTGATGAATAAAAAACTTTATCCAGCGATACAATAGGAAATTTTAAAATAAATACAATAAAGCGCAAGGAACCCAATCAAACACTCGACATCAGACAATAAATACTGCATATCAATCGAAATATCAAATACATACACCACAATCTTCTGTAAAAATTAAATAAAGGAGTGTTTAATTTTTAAAGAGAAGATTGTGGTATAATTCATTGTCAAAATCAAATTCTGGTATAAATATGTTCGATATATTATCAACAGCAATTAAGGACTCGCTTTAATTAAATATAAACCATACGTTCTTCTCCAAGTTTCTCTTCTTGTCATAATAATAAAAAGAATACATCTTCTACTTCTTAGACATTTTAAGTTTAATAACTTAAAAATAACATTTGGTGAATTTTCGGAAATTTACGTTCTTCCTTTTTCAAGCCTTTTTACAACAATATTATACACTGATATCACACATCAAATGTTCTAAAATGTTCTATTTCTAAAACAATAGAAACATCATGTTCTCCAAAAAATCAAAGTTACTTAATATTTAAAAACAATATAAAATCAAGTAAATAATAATCCATTATAGTCAATAAATGAGACAATTAAAGTTTGTACCTTTATTATTTTTGGTATTAATAAATTCATTTGCCATACTTACAATTTTGTCTATACCTTTATGCCTATTTAAATTACTATTTTTTTAGTATTTCTAATGTAAAATCTTTCTATATATTTTCTTAGAGTCTTTTTTTTTTTTATAAAATTAATGAAAAAGTTAAAATTTTACAATTGGAAAAATACTCTAAATTAAGAAAATATATAGAAACATTTTACATTAGAAATACAAAAAACAGAAATTTGAATAGGCATAGGCCTATAGTCAAAATTGTAAGGATGCAAATGAAGTTATTAATACCAAAAATAATAACAAAGGTACAGACTTTAAATGTCTCATTTACTGACTTTAATGAACTATTATTTACTTAATGTTATATTGTTTTTAATCATTGAATAGCTTTGTTTTTTTTTTTGGAGAACATGATGTTTCTATTCTTTTAGAATTTGGTATGTGAAATTCGTATATAATATTGTTGTAAAAGGCTTGAAAAAGGAAGAACATAAACTTCCGAAAATTCGCCAGCCAAATGTTATTTTTAAGTTAATAATTAAAAGACACAAAGGTTTTCAAATCACTATTTTAAACAAAAAGGTTCGCATGTCGAATCGAAACGTCTCTATTTAATGTATTTTTTTGTATAACGATCTATTTATTTAAAATAGTGATTTTTAAAACCTTTGTGTCTTTTAATTATTTATTATTATGGTGATACACAATTTCATTGTATTATTTTCAAGTTATTAAACTTAACATTTCTAAGAAGTAGAAGATGTATTTTTTATTATTACGACTCACTTTATTGACAATAATGATCTTACGCTGTGTTGCTGTTAGAAAAACAAAGCTGCAAGTCGAGTCTGAATGAAGAAAATAATCGCGAGTGACTACGTTTTTTTAATAAGCATCAAAGACAGACAGACATCATCATCATTTTCATTTTTTATAACAGCAAGTAAATTTTAAGAATTGAAATTTAAATTGGAATTCCCATTTTCTACATTCAGTTAGACGCAGAAATAAGTGTCGATGCAAATATCAAATGCTAGAAGATTCCAGAATGAATTGATTCTGAAATTCTGAATATGTCTGCAATTGTTGGTTGGGAGGAACTTCCCCTTCCTATTCTGGCTCATATATTTTCGCTGTTACCAATAAACGATCGTAACAATGCAGCCCTGACTTGTAAGTCTTGGACTAAAGCTATTGAATCGCCAGCTGCCTGGGAGACAGTGTGCTGTGCTTTTTTTTCATCTGCTTTAGTAAGATCTCCTCGTAAGCTTTGGTGCAGTAATTCCTCCGCCATCAGGATCGTCTCTCACTGCTCCGACTGGATCCAAAAACTTCAGATAATTTGGATCCCAGATGGAGAAGAAATGGGGGATGATAATTGCTCTTCTAATAGTTTAATAGCCTTTTTTCGCGGGTAAGTTAATAGTTCGTAGGTAATTTATTCAAAAAACGAATAACTTCGAATACTGATAATGATAAAGTGGATGGATTTCAACTGATTTTTCTAGTTAAAATAAGCCTAAATGACATCAATACTAGCTAGGGTAATATTTTTTTTTCTTCAAAATCTTTTGCCTAAAATGCTCTGAGGAATTTAATCTTAGACAATCTTAAAATCCGGAAGCCAGCTTTTAACACAATTTCATCATATCTTTAATTTTGAAGGAACTGCCTTTACAGAAACATGAAAGGTTTCGAAACACAGTAAATTTAAGGTATACAAACACAAAGTATCTTATATGATAAAGTGTAAGAGATAATAAGAGCGTCGTTAGATATCTTTATCACCCTAATCTTTATCTTGGGTACCATGAGGGTACCAATATAATGATTGTTGGTTACAATATGTTAGGAAAATATGCTTGCGATATGGCTTATAAAGACCCTCGAAGAAACGAAGTACATTGGATATATAAGCATAACTTAAAAAAAAACAAAACAGTTTAATAGTGTTTAGAATTTCATTTTTCCTCGCAGAACATTTATAGAAATACTTCTATTTACCTATAGTTTTGTTTGTGTAAGAATCCTTTTAAAAGTAAAAAGCAGTTTATTTTATTAAATGTTCAGTCTTACAAGCATTTAAGAGATTTTTATTTAGTAAAAGCAAAGACGTAATTAAACTGATAGATTTCTTTTCCATTTCAATCGATGTAAGAAGAAAAATAAAGAGAGAAAGGATGGGTGCAGTTACTATTTATTGAGCTACACCTAAAACAGTAAATAAAATGTAATTTAAGAGTGAAGAAAATATGTCTTATCGAATATGTAAATATTAAAGAAAGTAACAACATCTTAGAGCACTTACTTATTTCAGTGAACTTGTGATTAGAATAAACATTTCATTCATTTTGGTTTCCCTTTATTTTGTTTTGCAAATTCATTTATCTGTCATTGGTCTTATAACTGATATGTCAGCACAGGTATCAATTCTAAATCTTTATTGTAACCTACGATTGCTTTATATCTATTAAATTCAAACTTAATATGATGTTTAATTCTCGTCTTATCATTTCTGATTCATCATTTAACTATTAAAGAAATTCTAGCTAATACTATTCACTGTCTCTCTCTATTTTTTTCCTAGTCTTCTGGAAGCCAACCAATTCCCACAACTGTCTGTTCTGAGTTTGACCTGCGAGGGGTATCTTTATATTCCTGACACTGAAAATTTGGATTTTCTGAGTTTGTTAGCTGCAAAGTTTCTTCGTACCCAGGCATCCCTGATTAAATTCAAAATGCAATGGCAGTTAAATGCATTGGGATGTTTTCTACTTCTGGATGCTTTATCCCCGCAGTGCTGTGACTCTCTCCAACAACTGGATCTAACAAACTGTTTACATACCACAGTTCAAAGGTAAGATCATTATTTGTAATGTTTTTATTCAGTTTTATAAAAAGTGACTCATCATGATGATAAAGTATAGAGATCCATCTAAAACTTTGGTGCTAATATGATGTGATAATAATACAAATGATCAGTCTATCAATAAAAGATTATCAAACAAACCCTACGGTTAAAAGAGATATAATTTACATATTATAGGTAATCCCGTTTGCTTGGAAATAAATGTCCTGATACAAACTAAATCTACAAAAATCTATTATGTTCAAATAATGCTAAGACACAGACTAGATGCACAATGAGATATAGAGTTTCAGATTCAAAAATAATAGCCTAATAAGATGGCCCACACACTGCTTAGGAACACAGTCTGGAAAATTTGGAATATGATATCCGTCCTTAATTAAAATTCAATGTCCAGTTTCACGACCACTGAAATGACGTATTTTGTAGGTACGTGATATTTTATAGTTGAAAAAAGTCCAGAGTTTTAACTGGATTAGAAGAATATCTCGAATGTTTGGGGAACGAATGAAGGGACTGAATATATTTTTATACAATATACAGTTTAGCAAAAAGCTAATTTGATTCTGTTTAAGTTAGTAAAATCTTTCTTAGAACAGATGTTTATACTATCTCAGAGAACTATATAAAAGGATGGCGGGAGTTATAAACTGGATATCATCACCTTAGAATGCCGATCTGAAGGTTTTGTTTTCTTGAAGACTCGCTTTGTCACCTCTTTCCTTCAGTAAATTCATACTCAGCCTTTTCAATTCCTTGCCTGCTGCTAGACGCCATCCCGAGTAGAGAAATCTGTTGGTAACGTCTTCAGACAATCTTAACAGATTTCGTTCTCTTGTTAAGATTCTCAAGATTTCGTTCTCTCTCAAGTAATTTTAAGCCAGGCTGGAATAACGGGATTAGAATCAATTTTCAATCTTTGAGGACTTACATCTCTATCATAAGCATTTAGGGTGGAAGAATTGTCTAAGATACTAAGTAGAGTCGGCAATCAAACTGTCTGGCAACCAAAGCAAGACTGCAAATGTATTTCTGGCGGTAAAGAACTTTATTTTTTTTTCAACCTTCGCCCACTTCCCGTCTTATTTTATTTAATTCTAAGCCAGGTATCACTTAAATCCATAATTTACTATTAGTGATAATTTACAAAAAAAAACTACTAACAGTTTAACTAAAAAATAATAAAAACAAAAATTGTGAATTTCATGTAATCGCAGATTATCTCCCAAAGAGTTCTATACAACTAAGGAACCACGGGTTGTCAACCATCTGCTCTGGTGTTATTTTGAAAGATTTGAATGGCGTCGTTTTCGACTAAGCTTTTTCAAAACTTTTCTTACAGCGATACATGCAGGAGATCCTGCAACCAGTTGTTTAGCCCTTCGTGTCACGCATGCCAAGAGCAATTACCAACAGGATAATGCACGTCCACACACTTCACACATTTCCCATAGTGCCTTCAAGCAATTTTAAACCCTTCCTCGCCCAGCCAAGGCCCAGACTTATCCTCCATAGAGCATATCCCATTGGATTTGCTACAACATCTTCGAACATCAGGCATTTGGAGCAGCAGAAAGCTTGGCGTGATCTACCAGAAGATACCATCAGGATTTCGTTTCACTCCATGCCATGTCGTACATCAGCATACGTAATACTAATAATTTAACAACTAATAATTAATGAAACCTTGTTTCTTTCACTGAGAAATGTGAAATAATTCCAATTCTCTTCATCAAAATGGACTTATAAAGTTTCATTCAAATTGGACGTTTCCTTCCAAAGAGCTTCGATTTTTTTTGTCACATAGTGTATGGAACTTGATTTTCACCTATTTGACTTACGTTTATCTTGGATTCACTTTTAGGTTTACTTAGCTGCAGATCCGCATACATCTATTAACAAACAAATTACGAAGGAAAAGAATTAAAATCTCATTCTTCAAGTTTTTCAGCTGATGATGTGCACATGGATTGTAACGGGCCGAAACTGTCCTGCCACAATATTAAAATAATTTTAACGAAATGTGTGTACTGAAGTATCAAGTTAATACATTTTTCATAAATGAGGCTTATCTTAATAATCTACTCAAGAATTTACTGCAAATATTTATTTCATTTTAGATTTGAAAATAATCCGTTAGTGCCATTGCAGATTGTCGGACGTCAATTTCAAACTAGCTTCTAAAGACTGAAAACCTTAATTAATGTATTAACTAATGGTATTGACTGTTGACTTATAATAATACTTAATTACTTTCAGACAAACAGAAGTGTTGAAGAAATATTTAGTTCCATTTTCGAGGCTTTCAAAACTGACTTTACTTTATGATGATTTGGGATCGAATTTGCTGTTGAGTGTCGCCAAAAGCTGCCAACAAACATTAAGATACATAGTCATCAAATGTCTTGGGATTTTCGATTCAACTGTATCCAAGAATTTTAAGTCGTTTTCTAATACATGGACAGAAATCAGAAGTTTAATTCCAGAATTGAAAGTTGCATTTGCTTTGGGTAAGGATTTTTTAACCTGTTTTAATAAAAGACACAATCCTAAAAAAATATATTACGTAGTTTACTAGCTAACATTTTAGTATTTTAAAGTGAGGATGACATCCTTTTTCAGTATCCAGAATGAATTTCGACTGAAACAAAGGAGAAATTCCTAAAACTTAAGGGAATCGAACCTAAACCAAAGAATCTGCTAAACAATGTACAGAAGGAGCCAACATCCTATGTCGATAGGCTTATGGAATATTCTGATTTTAGATAAGGAAGTCATTATTTTGATTACTAATAGCCTTGAATTTTGTTTATTAATCATAAAATATACGAATTTTCAATAAGTTTACATTATGTAAGATTTCTAATTAGGAAACGAAGAATGTGAATATTTTTGATATAGCAAGCTCCTACCGAATCATCCATTGTCCTAAATGGAAGTTCAAGGAGCGATTCCTATCATATGGGTAAACCAGTTCTGCAAGACGTTAAAATGGTGTTGTTTCTAAAAAGAGACATTCATGTAAATTCATCGAAACAAATAAGACTACTACGATGCTGGAAATGCTTTTAAATTTTGAATTAAAGAGGGAGAAGATATTTAATTCTTTATAACTGAAATGCAGATATTTCTAGGAGATGTGCTATGGAAAGAAAGAAAAAGGTCCGTTGAAACGCTTCTATTTTTCAAATAAATGCATTTTTTATTGCATTTTTTATAAATGCATTTTGAAATTGATTTTCATTATTAATACCACCATTCTAAGATGGCCTATATCTCTAAATTACAAATAGTTTGATCTTGAGTCATGTGGATCAGATCTCGAATTTAGTTGAAAATGATGATGAACCTTATAATATCGAATCGTGGAAATATCGCGTATTCAGCGCTTTGAAATATCTTGACAGTCTAATTTAGGTTTCATCAGTAGCAAAAAAAAAAAAGAAAAAGATCCATGAAACCAAATTCAAGAGCCATCCACAGTAAGCAATCTTTCCCCTGTTGTCATATGTCCTTAGTTCCTGACAACAAGGGTATGCTTCGTCGTAAATCAGAGAGTAGCAGGTGACATAACATTCGTGACAAATGCAGCAATTGAGTAACACAGAAGCTCGGTTATAACGCGATCTTTCGGATCCAAGATCTCGAAGATCGCGATATAACCGAACTTTTATTACTTCGCGACATCAAATGTCGTATATCGCACCCTATTATCGCCCACACGATTCCAAATCGATTTAAAATAGTCATTTCGCGATTACCTACATTATTCAGAGCTATGTGAGAGAATTTTATATTTATAAATACATAAATCATTACCTTTTCAACACTTTGATGGGTTATATTAGCCAAAATCGATTTGGCGCCGCCATCTGGGCATCTTGTACAAACGACGAGTCATGTGGATCGAAACTAGGTATTCATTCGCCTATTAGATTACATAGGCCTCTTTACTGGTTGTCATTGGCAGAAAAATAGATCTCGATATTCATTTTGGTTAAATGAAAAAGTCCGCGATTCTGGTATTTTTTAAAAAATATATTGTATTTGACGCATTTTCATGACATTAGGGTGGGTATACGTATAGAGTCTCAATTACTGTAAATAATAAGGAAACAAGCATATTAATTTACACCTTTGATTTGATTTTAGGCGAAAAAATGGTAAATTTTGCAATTTTTCAATTATACAGCTTTTCCAAAATAGACGGGGTCCAAGACCAAATCGCGTTATATCTGAATTCGCGATATGAACAACCGCGTTATAACCGAGCTTCTGTGTAATTGCTGTCTCAGCTTCTGACGACTCCTTTCCGTGGGAGCTGCATTTTGTTCGAGCGGGAGAATACATGTTGTTGTAGTGCTAGCAGAACTGATAGTATATCATGTTTCCAGCAATTGCCAAATGTTCTCATCTCAAATTAGATTAATGTTGAGCAATGATAAGATAGTTAGAAGTCATGGAAAACAAAAAACCAACAAAACCTCTATATGCCAACAGTCGGCAGTCTTATGACGCTCATCATTTATATCACTCATCCATTTTTATACAAATTTTTTTTAACAATAGTTGTATCAAATTCAAGATTTCCTGAATAAATTCCCAAGACATTTTGGCATCATATGAAAGGCATAAATAAAATTCCCGTTGTGAATTTTGTCACTTTCTTAGTTTTCTGGCAATACAGGGTGTTTCCGAACTTTTGTTACAGAAGAATATGGGAGATAGGAATGCGAAAAGTGTTGTGGTCTCCACGATCTCCGGATCTTAATCCGATTGGTTTCTTCTGTTGGGGCCTTGTAAAAAGCCTCGTGTAGGCCACACCTGTCGATTTACTGAGTCAACGAATTGTCGAAACCTGCAACACTATCCGTACTACAGCTGGCATTTTTGAACGAGTGCTGCTGTCAATGTTCCGGCGATGCCACTATTGTGTAAAACAAGAGGTGCGTCTTTGATCATCTTTGAACATCTTCTCTAATGCACAACACTCCAAATAGGCAGGTGGCAATCGCCCTTCCATGAATGATTATCTACCAGCCATAACACAAACGACTGTAGCGCCGTGTCGGTGCAAGATCGGACATACATTACTTAATGAAAACTGTTTGTTTTCATACTCTCTATCTACTATATTTTTCTGTAAGTTCGGAAACACCCTGTATATTGGACCTCCAATTTTTAACTTTAAAGAAACAAATCTGAAACTAATTTAAATTTAGGAATGGGGAAAATAAGGGGAAATGATTTTTTTAAAGGATTTTTACTATAAATGAAATTTTAGATATCCTATTGCTATTAACATTTAATAAATATTTTATATTTAATAAATTAATGATAGTAAGTAATAATAAAATGTCATTCTGAATTTATATTTTTTTTTAAAAATTTGGATGCTAAATATGATGAATGGACTACTAATGTTAATACTAATGGATTTTTTTCCATTTTTTCAAAACTTAAATGTTAAAAAGTAACCTCTTAAAATATCCTTAAGACCTCTAGTTAGTTTTACTATAAGATTTTACTTATACAAATGTCACATATTTGAATCATTTCAGAAACAGAGACCTGGGATTTGTTATTTGCTAAGAGTGTTCTTCCCAGAGAAACGCCTCTGGCAAAACTTCATTTATCTATTCTGCAGCCAGTGTTTGATTGCACTGACTATTTCCATTGTTTCTCTGAAACTTTAGGTATGTATTCAAGTAAATTAAAAAAAAAATGAATATTTAAACAAAGATGTTACACAGTGTCCTAATAAGAATATTCTAGAGGTGATATTATGATCTGACACTGTTTGGGAGTTAACTCTAGTGCAGTGTAATATAGTGATGCATGTACATAGCGGGGGCGAGTGAACAGCAGTCCAGCAGTTTTTTTTTTTGTTTGTTTTTTTTTGATTGAATGCTGTGACAGACGTGTTTTTTTGTTTTTTTTTGATTGAATAGCTTGAGATTCAAATTGGATTCTGGGAGGGATATTGATGATAGCTAGTCCAAAGCGTAAAAAAAGCTAGGTTGTCCCTGGAGCAATGCAATGTGTATAGTGTAGTATTTGCATAACACTTCTCTTCAATTTGCTCGTTATTGTCTACTGATAAGGTTACGTTTTATTACTAGTCATTTGTATATTAATACTATTTCCATATTTACAAATGAGAATATGATAATTTGTATTTTGTCTATGGAATAAACTACAGTATTATGAGATATTTGTAAATTAGCTAGAGAAAGATTTATATTAACAAATGTAAATGTTTTAATTTTAAATGTATTCACTATGCTCTATTCACTATATCAGGATTGCTTCTTATACAGTGCGGCCGGGAAGTTCCCGTATCTCCTATTATGTATAGAATTGAATGTTATTTCAATTGTTGACGCTAGAATGCAGTCTTTTTGAGAGAAACCCTCATTACGCACTGGAGTTGGAGAGGAATCCATCTCACATAATGATATGGACATCACGTCATTTGTTTGGACCATATTTTTTTGATGGTCATGTTAATGGCGAAACTTATTTACACATGATACAAACACATAATCCCACAGCTTGAAGACGCATACCATGGAACGCGTATGGCTACAGCAAGACGGGGCACCTGCTCACTTCGCTCTTACTGTGCGCGGGTTTCTTCATGAACATTTTTCAGTAGGCTGGTTTAGTCGCGATACTCCAGCATCGCCAGCTCCGTTGAAATGGCCACCACGAATTCCTGACTTCCCGACGCCTGACAATTCATTGTGGGGAATCATCAAGGCCTACATCATCAAGGTCTGAACGTCGTTTTGCTACAAATGAAGGAATTGCGCAATGCAGTTGAGGACTCATTTCGAACCATCACACCGGATGCTTCAAAATATGTCAAGTAGGACGTGGCGGCATATGAAGTTTGTGTGTACAGCAAGATGGCGAGCCCACAGACGCATTGGACACTTAATGTGTAAATATTTTCTTAAAATATGACAACCAATGAAGGGATACGAGGACTTTCCGGCCACACTGTATATCTCACATTGACCTCCAGCTGGGTAGGAAGTCAATGTTAGATCTCTCGCTCATAATAGATGTGTTCTATAAGATTTAAATTAGGCAAATTTCTGTAGAATTTAATTTCGGCCAAGATAATATCTTCATTTTTCCTTCTATTCCAACGAATCTTTCTCAAGGAATATCGGCAATGTGGCACGGTGTTGATGCGCTGGAATGCATTTGTGCCATTTGAAAAACAAATCACCATAAAGGATCAGAACTTACCCTGATCAGCCACAATGGATAGATACGTTGTAGCATTCAGAATACGATTACAAATAATGATGTTCGAAGAGATTCCCAGAAGAACATTTCTCAAATCAACATGGTGCCTGTTTCTGCTGGATAATGACATCTGGATATTCCCCCTTCAAAGGTTATCGTCTAATCTTTCACCAACTATCCAAATAACATAGCTGGAAAGGCAGCTTAAGTTTTTATTTATTTCTTTTTTTTTTTTTTTTGCATATTTTATAATTCGATATGTATAGTATAAGATCAACTGATTGTCTTCCTTTTTGTATCCTTGTAGAAGAAGTCACTTTAGAGGTGTCTGACTATTATAGATGTCTTATGCCTTCTTTACAAATGCTCCTGAGAGATAAAGATGAGAAATTAGCAAAATCCGTCATCCAGCTGGTGATGTCTTGTATCAAGTTAAAAGTGCTAGACATAAGAGCCAACATTTCACCCAGTATTGTAGAAGAAATATTATCATTAAGGAGCTGTGGTGTTACTAGTGAGTTATCAATCCTAAAGATACATGAATAAGATTTAGTGATTAAGAAGATGTAGGAATAAAGATGATGATGATGAATAAAAAAATAGGCTTAGGCAAAGAGTAAGTTTTGCAGATTGAAAATTTATTAAGTATTATCTTATAACCATATAAAGACAGGAACAATTCAGTAAAACTGAAGTTGTCAAGCTAAAAATGTATGTCTTTTTGTTTCACTTAATGTCTTTAAATAAATTGTTCAGTTTCTTCAATAATTCATTTCTTCTGTAAGCAATCTTCAAATGAGTTGTTGGTATAAAGTAAATATTTCCTTTAAATGAAGCTGTCAGAATTGTTGTATAGACCAGATTTGTCACCAGATTTGTCACCTGTTTTGTGCTTGAATTTCTCAGAAGCATTATAACGCTCTCTATTTTTAATGTTAATAAGGCATTGATAAGGCTGTCAAATTATTTAAAAACTCATTTTGATAAGTTTTTACTTTTTTGCTTATCTGCCTAACCAGTCTACACTAAAGTAGCAATGACTTCTACTTCTAAACAGCCAAAACTACTTCATTTTTATCCAATGTCGCCCAAAAACATTTCTTAACAGGATATCTGTTAGTTTGTGGACTAAAAGAAAGAAAATCCATTGAATTTTTGGCTGTAAAATTGTATCTTTATTTTGAATTTTAAGAATCTTCACATTCGTAATTTATGATCGCGAAAACTCTTGACAATGTAGGACTGAAGTTAAATATTTCTTCAAACATCTTCAATGCGATATTTCGAAAATCTTAATCGGATTTTCTTTCTCAAGCTTTAAATGAAATAAATTAAGGGAAACGGAACAGCTTCCTTCTTCTCCCAAAAACCAGAAAATAAATGATAATCAGAATTTTAGATTCTAAAATAACAATACAAAAGTGACACGCTCATTATAAATGCGTAAAGCGTGCAGCATTATTACAATAAAATATGAAATTTAAAAAAATATTTAAGCTTTTGAATTTCTTATTTGTGAAAGCGATGTCCAAATTTGTTATTAAATATCCAAATCTTTTTATTTCTGAAGCATTGTCCGAATCTCTTACTCCTGAGGCGATTTCAAACTTTTTTTATCACCATCCAAATTTCTTTGAATAATATCCAAAATTATTAAATAAATATCTAATCATCGAAGCAGTGTCTAAATTTCTTACTTTTGAAGTAGCACTCAAATTTCTTATCTCTGAAGTTATGTTCAAATTTCTTATCTTTGAAGTAAAATCCTGATCTTCATAATCCTCTGTTCCCAAAGACTCAACTCTTGAAATTATATACGAAATCATCAACAACACTTTAAATTAAATATTTCTTTTTTGCCTGTTTTTTACCTAGCAATATAGTCAAAAGTAAAGTAATAAGGACATCTCAGTCTCCGCTATTGTACAGCACACAAATACTTGTAAACTTGGCTATAGACCATTTCAATATCAGCAATGAAATCATTACATTATCTTTCTCATGACTTACAATTATTGCTTAGGTGACAAAAGAAAAATGAACCACAAAACTAGGATATTCTTAGATTCTTTTTTATAAAAATACACAGTAAACATCGAAATAGGCATTTATAGGTGCAATAAATTTATTCACTGGTCTTTCATGGGACTGAATGGATTTGTTTCAAAATATCGCCATTCCAAACATGGAAATAAAATATCCAAAATTTTGCTGCAATATTAATATATCAGTTTGTTTGCACAGTCATCACTGACAGAAATTATTAATTTGTGTGTATTAATTATGTGCAATGTTTCTATAGTTTTCGATATTAATTAATATCACAGCTATCTTATGATAAGCGTGGCTTCATTATGTATATTTTCGTTTGTTGTAATTTTTATTTGGCATTTAGCATTTCACTGTGTTCAGATAACTTTAAGTATTAATCTGTATTCTTCTGGCCGATGATCGGAGTTCACATGATACCAGGTTCATTTGTTGTCTAATTCAAATCGTGACTTTTGTTTCTTTAATAATGCAAATAGAGAAGCTTGAATTACGGACAGAAATAGGAGGATCCTAAAAGAACTTAAAACCTATTTTCCTTAAAGCATTGACGTTTTTATTATTCTTTGTTTTTTTAGAAGTCATAGAAACAATACTAACAAATGCCTCCGTTTATTTTTAAATTGTAAAATTGCGATTATAATTGTTTGAAATTTTTCATTTTCTGCTGTCCTTAATTTGCCTAAATCTACTTATTTTTATTTATATCAAAGTATCCGCACGAGGATTATTATAAGGATTAATAGATACTGTTATACATCGATAGAAGTTGGTTGTTTCGCTTCTAGTGATGTTTTTAATTGGAATTGTTGTCTTCATCTGCAAAGTTCTCCTCAAGGACGCTCATGAAAAAAGATGTTCAAATAAAAAAGATATCTCAACTTTTGTCCATAACTGCGCATGCCTAACTTCAAGAAGATCTTTTCAACGGTTCAGAAGTTACACTCATTAACAAAAAAAAACGACGCACTTAGAAGGAGTTGTCCGATTGTAATGAAATTTCGTATGCAAAGACATTGGGACCGCCCATGCAAATGATTAAACTTTGGTGTCCAATGAATGAATAGCGAGAGCTACAGCGCATCGGAACTGCGCACTCAGCAGGTGTATATAAGAAGCGATTCTCAATCTGATGGTCAAAATTTCTGTTGCATTGCGAGTTAGAATACCTTTCAACGACTGAAAAAAATGCCTCGCCGCAGGATTCGAGCTCATTACGTGCAACTGTCAGAGTTTGAAAGAGGTCGTATCATTGGATTGATATGAGGCAGATTGGGCAAATCGGAGAATCGCTTGTCATATGGGTCGAAGTGATGCGGCGATTAGAAGATGCTGGCAGGAATGGGTGGACAATGGCAGATTTCAGCGTCATGAAGGTAGCGGTTGACCTAGGGCCACAGCAGAGCAGGAGGAATAGAGTGATTGTCAAATCAGCTGTCACAGCGCCTGAATCATCGTTATCAACCATCAGACGTACGACCCGCACACGAGTGTCCACCATAAACATAAACATAAACCACCATAAACATTCACAGACGGCTGAGAGGCGACATCTACGCTCGTACCGACCGCTACGCCATCTGCCACTCACGTCTGCACACCGTCGGGCCAGATTACAGTGGTGCTTGGCTCGATCCGGTTGGAATGATGCTGACTGGGGACGTATAGTGTTTAGCGACGAATCCCGCTTCCAACTGTGTCCTGACGATCGTCGCAGACGTGTCTGGAGACGCCCAGGGCAGCGAGCCGATCCTGCTTTCACTATTGCACGCCACACAGGCCCTCAACCAGGAGTTATGGTCTGGGGTGCCATTCCCCTTAATAACCGGACCCCTTTGGTCGTCGTTAGCGGCACACTTACAGCACAGCGGTACGTCGATGACATTCTGAGACCTGTTTTGCTACCCTTCATTTTGCAGTACCCTGGCCTTATTTTTCAGCAAGATAATGCCAGACCACATATGGCACACGTTGCTGTGACTTGTCTTGCAGCTTGTGAAATACTTCCTTGGCCAGCCAGATTCCCAGATCTCTCTCCAATCGAGCATGTCTGGGATATGATGGGAAGGCGACTGCATCCACCAGGGAATGTGGATGACCTAGCCCGACAATTGGAGCAAATTTGGCAAGAAATACCGCAGGAGATCATCAGGGAGCTTTATCACTCTATGCCACATCGTGTGGCAGCTTGCATTCAGGGTAGAGGTGGGTCCACACCTTATTGAGCTCGTTACTTTGTAACTCTGTAACTCTGAAATAAATCATTCAATTTGTCTGAAATTTTAATCATTTTCTATTCTGTACATAATCTTCCTCTCCACCAATTTTTGTCTCCATCGGACAACTCCTTCTAGGTGTGTCGTTTTTTTTGTTAATGAGTGTATTAGGAGACAAACTCTGGCACATAGACATAGTAATTGCTTTTTTAGCCTCCAGTTTCTTGACAAAAATAAAGTAAAAAGTTTATAGAATTATGAACACGATTAATAAGGGAAAAACAAAACAAATGCTCAATGTTAGTCATTAATATATATTTGGTCAGATTGTTTCTCTTATCCCTCCTTTCTTTCACATTCTACATTTTACTTCTAAGAACCGTGAACTGTAATTCAAGCCATTTTATTATTATTATTGTTTTCAGGATTACAGAAGCTTTCGGTGAATTTTCATCTGCTAACATCTGAAGAATTAAGTCATCTTATGCTAGTGAAGTTACACTACAAGGATCTGATTGAAACTGGGATGATATGTTGTAGATTTCAATTGGAGACTCTTTATGAAAGTGAAACAGCCATCGATGATACGAGTCGAGTGAACTTCAACAACACAATCTCTGAGGAAGATCATGTTAGACACTCCTGAACATCGAAATGGGAGAAAAATACAACCATGTTTAGACTGAACTCTGATGTAGGACAACGACTTCCAAATTAAATAATTTGTTAATATTTTGGTTTAATACAATTTTGTAAAAGAATAAAGAGCTTGAAATTACTCCAGCAAATTTTGAGATTTTTTTTTACTAATTGACGTCAACTATATTCGACACTAGATATACCATCATGTATTTATAGTTTTGTGATTGCGTAAATGGCGTCATTAACATTAACGCCTTCCTTAAGTTGACAATGTTTTCCTGCAGCAAAATTATTCTGATTGTGGTTATAATTCAGCACCTTTGATAACTGAAAGTATTCCATAAAATCCAAAGAGATAATGATTTGATTTAGACTATATTTCCTTATTTACAGCGCATAAGCACAGGAACAGAAAAACATTTGTAGATAGAAGTGTAGAGTTTCAGCTTCGTTTTACAGAGTTTTATGGATCTTTTTACTAAGATACTGACATTTAACGGATTTTGTTTTTGTTTGTTTTTGAGGGATTGGGAATATCAAGACCAAAATAATCGTCCTCATGTCTTAAATTGGCCCATTAATCGTCTTAAGGATTAAGAAAACTAGCAAGAAGACCCGTTCTTCGCTCGGGTTAAAAAATACAAATGTCCTAATGTGGATGATTTTAAAGAAATTGCAATTGCGAAATCACTTCGAAACTTTCCCGGTTGGTACAAAAACAACAAAAAAAACAACAACTCAAAAGATCTGATCTCATTTCAAATCTATATCTATCCCGAAAACCTCGTAAAAGTATCTCTGAACCATGTTTGCCCATCCACTCACCGCCCTCCCAGTGTACACCCATAGTTACAGGTTATTTGAATTTTGTAACTCGAGATTCCTAGATACGAAATTAATATCGAGATCGGAAAATATAAGATTTCCCACCAATTTCTCCCCTTCTCCCTCCCGTTTACACCCCTAGTTCCAGGTTATTCGAATTTTGTAACGTCATAATCCTATCACTTCAAACCTTTCCCAGTTTGTAAAAAATCATCTGATCATTATAAATCTATAACCCGAAAACCCCGTCGCTATTATGCACAACAATATTTTAGTTCCAACTGTTCCTCAACAATGTCAGATCGAATTATTGCACAACAATATTTGTATAGTTCCCATTGTCGCCACTGGGTGCGTATGTAGCGCTATTGTGCAGAACAATATTTTAGCTCCAATTGTTGCACAACAATATTTGTGTAGTTCTCATTGTCACCACCAGGTGCAATTGTGGCGCTATTTCATAGATTTCACTCCTTTTCATCCCCTTGGGGTGGTGTGTCCAGGTTCCAAGGTACCCCGTTTCTTCCGCAGGGTCTTAAAGAGTAATTCTGCCAAGTTTGGTCCAGATAGGTCAAAGGACCTAGAAGTGTATATGGGACAAACAAAGAAACATTCATTTTTATATATTAAGATTGCAGTTTTAGGGCGATGTTAGTTCAAACACACATAAATATAGTAGTTGAATAGTGAGACTTTCCATGCTCATTCAATTAAAGCCGACAGCATACAATACATATACTTTCTATATATGCATCTATTATACCCATTTGGTAAAGTCGCGATTTCCCAAGGCATTGACAAATGCCCCACTCACTCCATAAAACCACGACCACCGCCTCCTGCATCCTTATTAAAAACTTTCACAAGATCAATATTAGTAACCTGTTCCATATTGAATAAAATTTAATAGAATTTCTAATCTTAAAATAATGAAATACATCTAAAAGAAACGAAGCCCAGAGAAAAATAATCAGCTTCAATGGACCTTTCCGCAATGATTTACTATATCTGTATTCGCGAAGCGCTGCAACAGCGTTTTCACCATTCTGGTAGAATTATTTTAAAAGTAAGGTGTGTTCCGGCAACATGGGTAACCATCGAGCTCGTCGAAGAATGTCTCCGGCCAGCTTCACACTTCATTTTATATCTGATTCGATGCCTTATGACGTATGCGCTATGCAAACTTCAACCACTGGTGCCACTCGAAGCGCCATATTTCCCCCGTCCGTCATTTTTTTGAACTATTTTTTTTTATTGCAGAAATCTTTTCCCCATAATCTGGAATGTATACAAGGGGACATGGTGTCAATGGACCTTTCCGCAATGATTTGCGGTGTTTAAAGGCCTACTCGCGAAGCGCTGTAGCGGTGTTTTCAGCAGTCTGGTAGAATAACTTTAAAAGTAAGAATGTCTCCGACCAGCCTCACAATTCATTTTATGCTTGATGTGAGGCCTTACGACGCACAGGCTATGCAAATTTCAACAACTTGTGCCATATTTCCTCCTGTCGGTCACTTTTTGAACTATTTTTTTTTTTAATTACAGAAATCTTTTTCCACTGATCTGGAATACATACAGTCTGACTCTGACGTTGTTTTGCCCACTGGTTCTCTCTCCAGAGTGCTCTGCAAGGGGAACTTTAATTTGAATCACCTTGTATGTCCTTAGATTTGACATTCTGGCATAAATGAATGTTTATAGAATTTAACTTTGCAAGTCTGTGACGAGTCTTGAAAAAGAAGTAACAAATTAACAAACAATAAAAGCAAAAAATCTGATTTTAATAATTCATTGCTTCTGTGATTTATGCATTTATGGTAAAAGAATTAAATCAGGTCTTGTTATCAACAACTGACTACAACAATGCCTGGATCTATCGCGTTCTTCATTCACGATTACACTTATCACGTGATGTGACAAGTTACAGATTTAGCTTTAAAATGGCGAAAGTGTTCTGAAGGATACGTGGTCAAACTAAGTGGGGATGGCGGCAAAAAGAAAAAGATCGGCAGATTCCTCGGAGGAATTGTCGAAAATATGTAAGACGGAAATCAGTGTGCAAGAAATGGAAGGTGAGTAACTTTTTAAAAACCGGAAAGAAACGCGATGATATTTTGGAATGTAGGTTTAGTTGCTAAGGAATGGCTTTCATTATTAAATTGTTTAAAAAAAATTAAAATACGCCAATTCGCATAATCTGATTGGCATTTTTACATTTAGTTCAGACGTTCTCGGAGAGGAAAGGTGACTGGAGGTCGAATTTACTGAAATGGCAAATTTTTACTGTAGAACAATCAGAAACTGTACTCGAAAGAATTGAATGAAATCGTTTAAAGAGTTACTGGGCTCAGATAATCGCCTAACTCAAGATGGATACCGTATTTGTTTTCAAGGAAGAAAAATATACATCTTAGATTCATTCTAACTTAATCTACAAGAATCGTTTTAAAAGGAAGAAAAACTTTGTAACTTCGGCATCAGAAAATGAATTCTTCTGTCTTTCTATGTCAAAGTGGCGGCCTTTGATGCAGAATTATCCATTTGTTTGCATTAACAACAACTTTTTTTTAGCCGAGTTCCACACTCGGCTAGATTTGCTTTGCAGTGAGTGGTCGCCCTATCAGAGGCAAAGGATACCTAGACTTCTGCCTGGTCGAATAGTGTGAAATTGAGGTGGAATGAGGAAAATAAAGGGACTGTCACTTATATAAATGAGCTTCGACCCCAGTTTATACATCCGTATTTTACGCACAATCCGTATTTACATATGCTAGGATATGTCTAGGGATAATCACAACCTACGGTAGCTGATCTGGCTACTCTGCCAGAGACCGATAAGACTTTGGTGTTTCTTTTTGTCTTTCTCCGTTTAAAATCAAGGTAATAACCTGTCGAGGGATTCTCTTTGCTTTTTTTGAATTTTACCCCTATTTCTGATTTTTTGTAAATCTGATCAAGCAAACGAGATTGTTCTTAAAATGCTAATAGAATATAATAACATCAGAATTTGTCATCCTTTAAAAGAAAAGCACAATTGTGAGTCTGACATATAACGATCGTGTGATGTAGGAGAAATTAATGGAAATTTTTGTTATGAATTAAATAGAGAAGTAATTAAATGTTAATGTTAAGTGAAATGTTTTATGTCGTTTCGTTCAAGTCTTAATAAAACAGAAATGACTGATGTAAATCAAAAGAGATCTGCAATTTGATATCAGTACTTTGATATAGTAGTACTGTCAAAAGCAATTGCACAAAGAAAGCTTTACATTGGAAATTATTCTATTATTATAAATAAGGGATATTTTTTTAGAACAGCAAAAAAACCTATGAATCGTTAGCAGCAAACTAAAGATTTCTTCTTATTCGTTGTGTACTTTAAGAAAAAAAAATCCACCTTCAAAAATTCATGAAATTTGAAACAATTTAAATGTTTTCATTTTCTTGACTTCAATTTTTTTTTGTATTAACTTTTATTTCATCTGTTTATTAATCTACCATGCGAAGCCTTACTACTCAACTTTTACATTTCTTTCTGTGTTTGCTTGTATACGCATCACGCTGAAACGTCTGGACAGATTTTTCTTAAAATCTGGGACGTTACTACATAAAAGCAGTTATTGTTACGATGCTTATTTATGATTCAGCTTAAAATAAGAGCATGAAATATTGGTTCCACTGTCCATCCCCCAACTCTCAAAAATGTCATCCCTTTAGATGTTCAGTCAATAGGCGATGGATAACTGATGGATAACTGATGGATATTATCAATACCACAAAATGGGTTGAAAAGACTAACAGTTAAAGTATAAGATAAACATAAAAATGCCTGTAATAATAACATCAATATAAAATTGATACTCAAAGCATGTAGAGCGTTATATCGTAGAAATAATACCAAGGTAATTAGCATTTTTCAAAGAAGATATGACCCTATTTTAACTTTGCTTACGATCATCACTGGACAGCTTCGATAAAAGCGTTACTTATTTATCATATTAAATAATACATTAAAAGCACTATTACTTTTATAACTTAATTGCTGATAATAACTCTTTATAAAATAGATAATAGTGGTTGTTAGTCGTTTTAACTTTAAACGCTTTAATATTTTATTTCTACTACCTTTTTTCAATCGGAATTTTTGTTTTCTTCTTGCAAATGGACCTCTCTTAAATTCTTGAAATTTTATTCCTTCCTTCCAAAAGATCTTTTAGGGAACGATAGCCTCAGAGAATGAAGCAGCTTCAATAAAATATAAATATAAATTTTCCACGACATTAATTTCTTACTATGTTTCTCGGGAATCAAGTGGATAAATCTTATTAATTTAGGGCACCTTGAAGATAGTTATAACGCTTTGTTATCAATTTTAAAAGATTCTCAAATGGAATTGAACTTCGAAAGTGATGTGCAGTGGTGAGAGGTGATTATTCTTCATTTCTGGAATGATCTTTCTGGTATCCCAATAACTAACTTGAGGACAAAACTCTAAAAACAAGATTGACGCTAAACATTAAAATCACACTAAATATCAATGTAATGTGGTGGGCATTTGGGAAATGGATTCATCTTCTTGTAGCAGTGTTGACTTCTGTAAGCTGACCAAGAGTAGCTCACGTCATTCGCCTTGTAGATACTAATCCCATCTCTAGTTCTTTGAGACAGGATAATGGATAACAGCACTTCTCTGATTCAGAGTTTCTGACTGTAAACAGCATTCTTGATCAGAGCAAAATCAGTGGGGTTGTAAGTCTTGAGAATCGTTGGGATGAGGCAACATACTGAACCTAAATGGACATTAATGCAAATGTCAACTATTGTTCAGGCGTGCATTATTGAGTTTCCAGTTTCCTTGTGTTGTATTCTGTGCTTCAATGCGCCGATTTCATGTCCTTGTGAATGTTATGAACAGCTGCTCGATCAAACAGGCCGATCAAATCAGTGCTGACGCTTTAATGAGCCGTTTGTTTTATGCTTTAAGTTTTGTTCTCAAATTATTCAGTTGAAAACATGTAGATGATTGTTCTCCACACAAAGTTCGGTAATTGACAGTGAATTTCTGATTGTCACAACTTTTTCCATAGAAACCCCTTCACCATCTGCGTCCGTGATAATAAGCCTTCCATTTTGAAGTTAGTTGTCCATATAGGTACTACGAAACTGACATTCGATTTTACTTTTAGGCCAATGAAGGAATAGAGCGACAAGAAGAGATGTTTGATTCTTTTGTAGTCGGAATTCTAGAACATTTTCGGAACTGTGACCTTTGAATTGACATTAATTTAGTTAGTTCAGCTTAACAAAGTGTGATTGACCATTCTCCTTTAGCAAAGAAACCTCAAGAATAAGGTTTTTCAAATAGGATAAAAACTTGTTTTGAATAAAAAGTTTAAGAAATGCATTTTAAAAGCCAACCGACAAAAAAAAATGGTGAAGAAAACCTTAGTGTATTCGGCAAAATATCAAGATACGAGCGGAATGCAAAGTCAAAAAGTAATAAAAAAACAAAACTAGATTAAAAAAAAAAACTATCTTTTTAATAAATGGAAAAAATACGCTCTATAAAAAAGTAAATTATGAATAATTAGGATTTAAGAATAAAAATAATTTTATGATATGAGGATACACCTATTCCAATCATTACTTGATAGTTAATTATGGTAATACTGATATTTTTATTGTGTTAAAATGAAGATGTTTAGAGTACAGAAATTTTCATTAAGCATTAGGCACAATTTATTTCAATTATTTCAAGGAATTATTTTGAATAGGGTTTGAATGAAATGCTCTTATTAATAGGATGGTATTGCTGCCAGTGCAGTTATCTCAATCTGCCATCCGCAGAGAGATGCGAGGTATGTAATCACGTATTAGGGGACGAGGTAAGCTATTACTACATTTCATTCATTTATAAATAGTTAAAATTATTATTTGGTAATAAGTCATTGAGTAAAAGTGAAACTGAAGAAGATAAAAGCGTTCTTGATATGCAGTTCTCAATTTAGCAATCTTAAATGTCTGAATGTTATTTGTTATATGACGACATCCTGTACAAGGTCCTTGCAGGAAGAAGTCAATAACAATTTTTCAGCCAAATGATTGAGTCTTTCGTACGAAATTTTTTAGGCATATAAATTTAAAAATTAGGGTATAAAAATTCCCTCTTATTCTATTAGGTGACTGGTCGTCGCTAGTTTCTCATGATACTAGTTTGAATTGTTTCAGACATAATTCTCGGCTTTTTGACAACCACTTCCTATTATTATTTTGATTTTTCTTTTATATCGTTGCATACAAATTCAAACTTAAACCAAGGGATCATGACTACC
>JAFIDM010000004.1:59517125-59569113 GCA_023159025.1 Thereuonema tuberculata
TATCGTTGCATACAAATTCAAACTTAAACCAAGGGATCATGACTACCCAATATTGGCAACATCAGAGGTTTCTCTCCAAAAATAAGGAGGTTTTTATGGTGCTGATGGAGGAAAACAATTATGTTGGAGGGAAGAGGAAAATGTAGTGTTTTTTTTTTTTTTTTAAAGAGCTGTCAGAGAGATTTCAGATTTTCGAGAGGGCCACGAAATTTCTCCGAAAGTTTTGAATTATTAAATTTTCATAAGTTTTCTCATGAAATTAATGACTTTTCCCCGGGAATCTGTCTAATCATTTAACATACGCCGACTGTATAGCAAATTATTCAAAGTATAGATAGTTAAGGGATATACCTACAAATATTAAAAATTATCGTCATTGGAACTCTTAGGACATTAATGCACCCTCCCCCGGAAATATAATCTTAAGCAGGGAGTGTTAGAACAGTTATATTAAAATTTTTAAAACTATGACTGTACGGCAACGAAACGATTCGAAATATGCTTAATATCAATCGATGGAAAACCGTGATTATTTTTCGTAGTTTTAAGAACATTGGAGATTTACGACGTCTCTTTCGAGGGTCATGATGGGAGTTGTGAGCTTCACTGTAAACATGGCGGCGGCCAAATTATGAATGTATGGCGCCCTGTCATTTCACTTGACATCTTTTAGTATTTTGTGGGAAATTAGTTATCAGGGCTGAGAGGGTTAGTTTCTGATGGTTCCGGGAGTGTGGGGGATGAAATTGGAAATTTCGGAATGACCGTCGTTTCAAAGATAGTTTGCAATGACCTCGACTTAATCATTCCATTTCCGCCATCTTGTGTTCATCCACAGTCCTCCCACGTAAATCTCGATTTTTCATAAAAACTACTAAAATAAACATGGTTTCCCATCGGTACGATATTAATTGCGTATTTCGGAATCGTTTGGTTCCACAATAACGAATATTCATCTTAAATCCTGTGATTCTTGCGTTTACCGTATTTTTTTATGAATAATTGCTACCGAATAAGTGGTGCTCTATTTATATAAAAGTCACGTCAGAAGCCCATATGACCGTTGAATTTATATAAATTCTCATTTCTAGCGATGGACAGTTTTATCTGAAGGTTTGAAACTTCTGACGGGTGTGTGTAATTTGGGTATCTAGCTTAGTAAAACAATAATAATAATAAAAGAATAATTAAAATTCATCATCCTATTTTATTTTGATGTATCTAAAATCAGAAAATGAAAAATAATAATGAAAAATAAATTATAGGCAGTACAGGTATTCAAGGTAGAGCGAGTGGTGGTGAAACAGCGAAATTGTGAAATGAACTGCTGTCCAAATGCAAGCAGATTTCGTCCCCTAGCACGAAATTTAAAGATTTTAGCCTTCGAGCTTGGCGAGACAAATTTCACTATAATCGAAATATTATAGTACAAAATATAAATTATTTTCTAGCATAACTTCGTTAATCGAACATTCGTTAATGATTATAATTCCCAATATTTATTTATTATCAATCAATCAATCAAATAGTTCTCTGCCAAGGGCAGGTCCTTCACTGCAAACCCAGCATTCTCCAATCTTTCCTATTTTCTGCCTTCCTCTTCGTCTCCATATAAGATCCATTTACCATAATGTTGTCGATCATCTGAAATCTTCTTCTACCTCGAACTTTTTTACCGTTCACCATTCCTTCCAGTGCATCCTTCATTAGGGAGTTTCTTCTCAGCCAGTAACCCAACCAGTTTCTTTTTCTCTTCCTGATCAGTTTCAGCATTATTCTTTCTTCACCCACTCTTTCTAGCACAGCTTCATTTCTTATTTTGTCTGTCCATTTCACATGCTCCATTCTTCTCCATATCCACATTTCAAATGCTTCTAGTCGTTTCTCTTCACTGCGTCGTAAAGTCCATGTTTCTGCCCCATACAATGTCACACTCCACACAAAGCACTTCACTAGTCTCTTCCTTAGTTCTTTTTCCAGAGGTCCGCAGAAGATGCTCCTTTTCCTATTAAAAGCCTCCTTTGCTATTGCTATCCTCCTCTTGACTTCTTGGCAGAAATTCATATCACCACTTATAGTACACCCTAAGTATTTAAAGTTGTTCACTTGTTCCAATGTCTCATTCCGAATACTTAAGTTTATCTTCTTTGTCTTTCTTCCGATAACCATAGTCTTTGTCTTGTTTACATTTATCTTCATTCCATATTGTTCACAGCTGTCATTCAGCTGCAGTAGCATATCCCTTAGTATCATCTCCTCTTCTGCTAACAATGCCATATCAGCAAATCTTATGCACTTTATTCTTCTTCCTCCTACTATCACCCCTCCCATGTTCTGAAAACAATTCTTCACTAACTCCTCTAAGTAGATGTTGAACAGCGTAGGTGATAGAGGGCATCCTTGTCGCACCCCTCTCCCTATTCCACTTCCCTCTGACAATTTTTCTCCTATCCTGACTTTGACTCATTGTTTCATATAAAGATTAGTTATTAGCCTTCTCTCTTTCCAATCCACACCAATTTTCTTTCAAGATTTCCATAAGTTTATTCCAATCCACTCTGTCAAAAGCCTGTTCCAGGTCCACAAATACTGCATATACGTGCTTATTTTTTTCTAGATATCTTTCGCCGATTGTTCGCAGCAGTCCAATTGCATCTCTCGTACCTTTTCCTTTCCTAAAACCAAATTGCTCTTCTTCCAACTCTCCTTCCACCTTAGAATATAAACGTCTGTTCAGTATTCGCAGAAGAATCTTCGCTGAGTGCGATATAAGGCTGATAGTCCTGAACTCATTGCACTTCTTTGCATTATTTTTCTTCGGTATTGGCAGCAATACTGTTTCCATGAAATCATCAGGCCATTCACCTTTCTCATATATTTCATTTATTATAATGTTAATAAAAGTTGGATACTGATTGCAATTATTAACAATTCAAATGATTTACTTTTATTTGTGTTTCTTTCTTTTTTCTTTTTAAATCAACGTAGGATGTGAAAATTCGAAAGCCAGTCTCGGATCATTCTCTGATAATTGACCAAGCATTCAGTGATTTGGAAGAAGAGTTTCTTTGGCTATTATCCGAGCCAGAAGTCTTCGCCCAAGCTGAGAAGCAGGTTTGGCAATTTAGGAAAAGATAGCACTAGTGTTATAAGTTGGTAGAAATTATAATTTTTAATATGTTACGAATGTTAAAGGTCATATTTGAAGTATTTTTAATTCTTTGTCTTATTTGCAAATATATTATTGCAAATATTTATTGCAAATATGTTATTGCAAATATATTAGCTTGACTGAAATTCCTACTTATGTCTGTCTGAATTTAGAACAAAATTAATACTATAGAATAAAAAATAGTAAGTATTAATAATGAAGAAAAAAAAATCCTTCAAAGATTAAGAGAACTCTTAGTATTTGGGGTTTGTCCAAAAAATATTAATAGTAGTCCAAGTAGTCATAGTAGATATTAAGTATACTCTCGATATCTCGAAGTCGAAGGGACGCTAAAAAAAGCGAGTTTTCGAGATAACAAGGTCATAACCAAAACAAAAAAATTCACGTAAAAACACAAAATACGGAATAATATTCTAAAAATTAGTCTTGATAGATGAGAATAAGTATAAATATGTAATGATAGTTGACAATAAGTCTAAATACAGCAATGATAATTTTAATTTTTAAAAGTAGTCAAAAATAATTATATTAAATTGAAAAGAATTAATAAAATACAATGAACTTACATTGCTAGAATTTCTTAAAAAAAGTGAAAGATTCTTGAAAAATACCTTTATTTGCTTCGACACAACTGAACGACGATTTTTCCGGAAAAATACATTTTTTACTTCGAAAAATATTCGACATAACAAGGTTTTGAGAGAAAACTCTTCGGCATAAGAATTAACAGATGAATATGTAATATCAAGGGGAAAATATAATTTTTCGACATATCAAGGTTTTCGAGATATCGAAGTTCGAGATATCGGGAGTATACTGTAATTTATGTTTATGTTTATATAGTGAATGTGGGTGGCAGAGAAGCCAAGCACTGCGACCGGATGTCTATTGTACTAAACCACGGAAAGAAGGACAGATGGAGAGAAAGACTGAGAAAGTATGGTGGGAGAAGTGCAGGGGAAACGGGAGAACCCCGAGAAAACCTGCCCAGCGCGGATCGTCCACCATCACGAAACCCACATGAGAACCGAACCACGGTACTCAGAGGTGAGAGGCCGATGTCATAGCGACAACGCCAACCGCGCGGCCATACTGTAATTTAAATATCTACAGAAGATGGGAACAAAGATATACTGTAACCAGAAACTACTGATCTAAGCTTGACAACGTAATTGGGTGAATTCTAAGACATAATTGAGTTGAA
This sequence comes from Thereuonema tuberculata, assembly GCA_023159025.1. Taxonomy (NCBI): domain Eukaryota; kingdom Metazoa; phylum Arthropoda; class Chilopoda; order Scutigeromorpha; family Scutigeridae; genus Thereuonema; species Thereuonema tuberculata. The sequence continues at coordinate 59,521,502 of JAFIDM010000004.1, forward strand.
TTCCAGCTGTAGAAATATTCGTTTAGCTCCGAAAATCTGAGAATCTGTCAACTCTGGATCAAAAGCCCAGCTTAGCCATTAGACACTTGTAGAACTATGGCAGAGAACGTTTCCTGGATAATACTTAATATAGTGAGCATTAAGCTCGGCCGGCTTTAATCTAAGATTATCATTGCAAATAGATGTTTTCAAACAGAAGTTAAATTTTGACTTAAAAAAAGATAGCTTACGTTTAATATTAACTAAAAATGTATTTAATTTCATGGCAGTTATAGAAAAAGATGCAAAAGAAGTAAACAAAATGGCATCGGATATCTCAACGCACCCAGAATTCACAGTAACTTAAAAATCCAGTTCGCATCTACTACACAGCAAGCCTCAAAAAAAAACTTAAATTGAACCAAAGATTTTTACCGAGCAGCCTGAGAACCGAGTTATGACTAAATAGAACCAGAATATCCAATGGAATTCTTAAGACGACTAAATTTATTAACATATGATGATTTGTTAGAAATGACTTGGAGTTATGAATCGGAAAGGCGTTTCTTTTACAGATGGAAATTCAATGGTTGATTTGTTCTAGCAACTGAAGAAAACACGTCACTTATTGAAGCATAATAAAATGTGATTTATTTTATGCCATTTTAATAAATGAGATCAACTTTGACCTAAGAATTAATTCTATCTCTATCAATTCATAAGGTATTTGTTTTTTTCGGAGAGAGTCTTATCAGTTAAAAATGAAACGACACAGCCATATTACCTTCTATTCTATGACAACAGAAAATCCAGAAATAATTTATTGATTACACTTAACTGCGAGATACAATACTTTACTGGAACAAAATTGGATTTACCAAAGAAATCGTCAATTTATCATTGAAGTTTTTGTAAACGATCTAAAAGTAGAAAGATAAGAATTTTTGAAAAACAAATGACTTGCTATTTACTATTTATTTATAATTGCCCATATTATGGATTATTATAAATATAATCAGATAGTCATAACGAAATGTCAAGCACAGAAACCTTAAGAAAACAGTAGAGAACTGTGCAGTCATTTTTAACATGCGATAATGAACTAACAATAAAAATACCAAAACGCACAATATGAATGGAATACATTTTTATTCTTTATTTAGGTTTTGATGTTTTTTTAATTGGAGGGCCGTTTTGATGTTTACTTTTGTTCTATTTACATGTTTCTTGAGTTCACTGAGATGTTAAGATACTGGACAGACCCAACCGACGAAGGTCAGGAAACCAGAAATGATCCATCTTGGGTTTCCGGTATCACAATTTCCAAAAACAGATCAGTGAACTCTTAGTGTTGTGCGTTTTATTGTTATTTTTCTTTGTTATGAATGGAATACATTTACTTAAACTCATTATATGTTACGAAGTATGTTACGGCACTTTGTAACATGTAATGAGTTTCAGTAATTGTATTGAATTCATATTGTACGTTTTGGTCTTTTTATTGGTAGTAGAGAACTGTCTTTAATATGATTTCTATTGTGGATTCTGATACACCACAGCAATGAAGGCGCTTAGGGAACATTATAAAAGATTCGAGAAACATCTGTTGTTTTACTTTGCAGGACAACTTGTAAATCTCTTAATTTCAGTTGCTTTGAACCAGCAAATGCCTTGTTTTGGTATAAATCCTACAAATATTTAGTAAAACACGTGATCATTTAAAATGAAACTCGAAGCAGGGAACCTTACAAATGACTAGGGCTTTCTTGGGATGCTGCGTATTTCGCATGTCAAATTGCCATAGATCCTAGAATCACTTGAGATGACCTCGTCTACTGTTCTGTTATACATCTCTTCTGTACGGATCTCCTACAACGCTTATTTTAAAGCGTTGTAGTTTAATGTATACCAAAGTAGTCCAAATGATCTTCTTTATCACTGTTTATCACTGTCCTTGTTGGAGATACCAAATAAGTTGGGTTTTTTTGTGGGTTTTTTTTCATATTTATGACAAATTTATTATTAACCGAGCGAAATAGCGATTATAAAATCACAGCAGAAATTTTTAAGTGTAATTATCTAAAATGAAGGCTGAAAAATCTGACGTTGGCATCCTATATTATTGTTTTTGAATTCTTTTAATAATAAAAAAAAAATATTATTATAATTTGCCCAAAGCCGCCCAATACATGCTAGTGTTATAGATGAGTGTTACATTTATTAAGCTTCATCTGCCAAATCAATGTTGAAACAAAGTTAAGTAAAACCAGCAAATTTTTAAAATATACTGGAGATGCAAATAAAAGCCCTCAAATCAGAGTATTCTAAATAAATAATTACATTTTCCCCCCATGTTATGTTTTTATACCACTATAAACAAATAATTTGTTTTATGAATAACAAACATTTTTATAAAGGAAAAACTTAACTTTTGATTACTGAATTAATTGTGTAGCATTTAAATGAATGAGTGTTGCCTATAAGCTAGTGTCTTGCTATTATTTTATTGCCAAACTGTTTAGAAAAATCAGAGCCAATAGTTCCATAATGAAGTTAAAGTGAAATAAAATTACATTTGTTTGAGGAAGGCCCAAGGAAATAGGTTAAGGAAATAGGAAGTAGTAATATCTTCACTTATTATCATCAACTAATGTCTTCGCTTATCATTTTTATAAATACTAGTTAATTTTAATGACACTTCAAAAAAATTCAGATTCAGATAAAAAGCATATGGACATAGCAGTACGTTTCTTAAAAATCATTATAAAGAATAAAGAAATATAGTGATATTGATGTGTAGTCGAAATGACAGAGACTAACGCCGTGGTTTAGTCTAAAGCAGGGGTCGGCAACCCGCGGCCCGCGAAGCGTTTTGGTGCGGCCCGCGGGGCATCTTAAGATTTTCCTTTTTTTTTTTGGTTGTTAAAATAAGATTTTCCTTTTTTTGGTTGCTAAAATAAGATTTTCCTTTTTTTTATTTTTTTTTTTGGTTGTTAAAATAAGATTTTGGCCCAAGTGCGGCCCGCAGTAATCCCCACATACAATATTTGGCCCTCTTACAACAAAAGGTTGCCGACCCTTGGTCTAAAGCATACACACAGTTTATTTACAATTATGTACAGGTTTATATACAAATGGGATCGTATTTCAAGAATCTCTCTAGAGCTCTCTGTCTGGTTCGCTAATCCGAGAGCGTTAGCTGCGACGCTTTCTCTTCGGTCCCCAGTTGGTGAGAGGACAAGACACGTCGCTGATTGGTCCCCCAATTCGGCCAATCACAGGACATTAACTATACCAATCGAGAGGACTTCTCAACTTTGTATCAATATCAACAAACAGATGTGGGTCATATGAAATAAAAATCAGTGAAACTTATTTACCTTCTAAATCTCCTATTGCGCTACAAAACCCTAAAATCTCCATAATTGTACACAAGCAGGTAGACTATGCAACTCAAATGCCAATGTATTTGCTCCCTTATTAGACGTGCTTTGTTAGATGCGTTGTTGGATATTATTTCCCTAGTTTCTATTAACAAACGGGTTCTGGAATTCACCCAATCCCCTTTCAGAAGGGCAGAGAGCATCGAACTGACCTCCCGCTCTCAATTTTAACTGCTTTGTCAATAGTTGGGGTGAGAGTTTAAACCCATTTCTGTAATGGCCGAATTGAGGGGATCTTTTAACTTAACCACTAAATAAAATTATTTAGAAAAATAAAATTAATAAAAATTATTTTTTTTAATTCCCTGTTCACAATTCATTATAAATAAATTAACATTTTTACAATTGTGAAGTATTTAAACAGTATTCTGAATTTCAAACACGGAAATGAGCTTTTACGGATAATTTTAGGTTGGCAGAATAAAACAAATGATTTCAATTGTATGATCTTTAATCGCTTCCTTTAATAATAATAGACTTTCTTATTTTAAATTTCTTCTACCGTACACATTGTCAGACCGATATTGCATCAGTATTCTGATGTCACTCTATAAGATCTTAAGAAAAGCAAGTTTTCCATTTGCAGGATTCTGAAGCTGATGCGAAATCTGAAGATGCCTCAAAGACAGACGAATCAAAGGAGAAAAGGAACGAGAAAGGAAACTACTACTATGAAGGAGGCGCTCCGAAAACAGCTCTTGAACACGAGACAGATGAGCTGCACTCAGTCTGGGCATTGGAAGTGAGTACTCGGTCTCAAGTTGAGAAACAAGTTAAAAGTTTCAAACATAAACTTTAAAAGTTTTATAATTATGTTGAGAAAACATCTTTTTCTTGCAAATCTGTTCAGAATTAGCTATTGAAGATATTTTTTTTTTCCTCCTTTACAATTAAAAACGAATATCGAGACTTATATTTTGTGAAATTCTACAAAATTGTTTTTTAACATTTTAGATGTTTTATTTCAAATTATTTACAATAAAATTTTGCTTTAATAAAAGACTAATGTAACAACAAAAAAAAAAAGGAAAATTGATTAAATGTCTTACTGTGTTATTGTTTTTAAACGTTTACATTTCAGAAATCGGTGGTTACGAAAAATTACAAACGTAACTGCATGTTTCAAGATTTTCTGTACCTCTGCAAAGCACGTCAATTGTAGAAATGTTTTTGATATAACACTTTTTCGTAACTATTGTTTTTGTCTCGTTTTTCTTAAAGAACCTCCACATTTTTGTCAAAATCATTAAGGATTTAGTGTTTCCGTCTAATATAACTGCTTTTGTAACTTTGCTTTTTTTTTTTTCTTTTCTCAACTCAATAGTCTACAATAATTCTCATTTTTGTTATATTTAATTTGTCTTTTTTTGTTCTTTTATCTGTTTTAATTAGGAGATGATTCGCAAAGGAATTGCCATGCATTGTCCCCAGTGCAATATTGTTATCATAAAGAACAAAGGCTGTGACTTCGTCAAGTGCAAAATGTGTAAAACAGGCATTTGCTGGGCAACCAAGGGGTTCCGCTATGGACCAAATGTGAGTTTTTCCATTAGCAAATAGATCATTCTAGAATTAACGTTGTTTTTGTTAAGGGGAACAAATCTGCTCCAGATCTATTTAGTACACACTCAGACAGCTAATCAATTAAATTCCCATACAATCGACTCTTTCCTTCTTTGAAACTAGGCCTAAGGTCAGTCCAAATGCTGCTGTGATTGGGCTGCAGCAAAAAGAAATCGGACTTAGTTTAGGAAATCAGCATATCTTTTAAAGTGACATATGGTATGGGATCATTCACAAACGGGAATTGTGTCCCAATTCATTATGAAAATTTAGGATTTATAATTACAGAAAAAGTGAATTATCTATTAAATATATACATTGAATAGACAAAACAGGGCGTTGAGCAAGGTGACATTGGCACTCTCAGCACATAGTGGAAAACACCCAAACCAAACGTACCCGATAAATAGGCAGAAATCCGGACATCCAGGAAGTGTATGGCAATCGACGAATAGGGTAAATGTTACGATCTTAGCGACTTTGATCGTGGACGCGTTTTCAGTGCAAGAGATGGATCATTCTATCGCCCAAGTGGTAACTAAACTAGGGTTTATCGAAGGCTACCGCTTCAAGGTTCTACACCGCGTGTATACCAGCGATAGACTTACCAACGTCCAACTAGCAAGTGGGCCGTCCACGTGTCATTGATGACCGAGGTCCGTATAGAATGTAGAGGCACGTATAGCCCGACACAAGGGCAACGGCGTCGCAGATCACATCCAGTTTCAATGTCGGAGCATCAAGCAGCTTCAGCTAGAGAACGGTATGGGACACGTTGCAAAATTTAGGCTTTGAGAGCCGACATCCTACTAATGTGCTGCTGGTGACTACGTCGCTGCTGTTGCCGGGATCATGAAAAATGGATCTTTGCAGAGTGGCGCCAAATCATGTGGTCAGTTGAATCTCACCATCAGCTGCGATCCTTAAACACTGCGAGCTATCAGAATATGCTGGCTGATTACCTTTCATGGCCTTCGCGCATCATGCAGCTGATGGTGTGTTTCAGCAAGATAATGCGCTATCGGGTCCTATCATCCAGACTCGAGGAACACTCATTTGAGTTTGGGACCATCGGATCACAAGGTCCCGGATTTAAAACCCTACCGAATATCTTTGGGAGACATCGTTGAGGGAGACATCAGATCCTTGAATCCAGTACCGACATCTAGGGAAGAGTTATGGACAATGGGAGAACAGGCATGGTAGACATCACCTCCGGCAATCCTCCAGCATCTTTTGGAATTGATACGTCGTTATATATAAGCTGTTATTGGCGGTAGAACAGGAACGACACGTTATTTGTTAGGTCTTTCTAATGCTGTGACTATTCAGTGTATAAATCCGATGTTTCAAAACGATGGAAACACCTTCAGATGCTTATTTCAAAGTAATCATGAAAGAAAGCAACTTTGTAGAGAACAAAAATGTTTAACAAATTTAATTTTTTTGTTAAATTTGTTCTGTGTCTTTACAAGGTGGCGACTTAGCAATATAAATCATTTTGCAATTTAAAAAGAGAAACTCTGTAACAATGTTGCAGAAACAGATCAGTACACGTTTCCTGTGACTAACCAGGAAGACCATCATCTATCATTGTCATTAAATAAAATACATTAAAAAAAAAAGAAGCATCACAGGGATAGCAACCATAATAATATTGCTGGTAAGATATAAGTATCCATGTAAATGTTCACGTGACGTGAGGTTCCTTATTAAAAGCCTGTTTATTTAGAAATATAAAAATTGGAATCTTAAGTGATGCAAAGCAGGTGGGATTTTAAAATGCCATTTTAAACCAAAATAAACATGTCTATCCATCCGTCTTCGTTCAAGAGTACTCAGAAATTATACCATCCTAGGAAGCTGAAATTTTTGAAATAGGTTTAAGTAGTAAAAGTAAGATCTGAATTGATTTTAGTACATATTGATTTTGAACCAGTTGATAAAAACTATGCGGGTATTCGAAAATTGCTACGCCAACTACATTTTTCTTGTTAAGACTTATTTTATTGAAAATATTCAGAGCTAAGCAAAAACTGTAATAATCAGGAACCCATGAACTATCTAGAGAAACAAAAATATAGAGTAATTGTTTTATCATTGCAAATTAACGAAATGCCAAAATACGAATTTTTATAGACAGTTAATATATAATAGATTAGAGTATTTGCTTTGGATTATCCGTTACTATTTATCATCATATTGTAGTCAAAATTTTACTGTATTTATATGCAGATAATATTCTAGAGCTTTCATCGTTTTTTTTTGAAAGTGGATATGCGAACCTAATCTCGGGTAAATGGAATAGATAACTTATTACAACAAGAGACCGGATATTTATGATAGACACTTACGTTTACAAAAAAATTCGAAATATATTCTAAAAACCCAATACTCGGTATCTAAACACAAATTTACTGATCCGATCCAGTGCTAATAGATATCCTTACTATAATAATGCAAGATAATTAATGCTTTTTTTTCCCGGTAGTTAAAGGCGGGCGGACGTCGGGCTGACCACCCGACCTCAACTTCGTCCCGTTGAGGAGCCTGACCTCCTGCGACCCCCAAAAGCTTGTGTAGGCTTACCGTGGGGCACTTTAATTTTAATTAATGCTTTTAGACAGAGTCAAAGCAAAGCGACCCCATAATATGCACAATTTTATAAACAAAAGTAGAGTGCACCTAACCAGCTTTTACAATGAACCTAATGGACGCTTACAGCAAACCGGAAGTTCGGGAGGGGTCAAAAGTGGTCACTTCCGATAAAGAGGAAAACGGCGATAGACGTCCCCCCCCCCCCAATAGCGACCCTTCTGAACACATTGGTGGTGGTCACGTTTTTGCCAGACAAACGGTTGCTGAGATATGATAAAAGAAAAACGTATTGAAGCAGCAACTTTTGTTCCCCAACTTCCGGTCAGGAAGTGGTCCTACAGGTCTGATTTTTTGGACGTGGTCATCCACTTTTTGATGCTGAACACAATGGTGAAGGTTTCATTATAATATCTCTAACCGTTTGGCCACTACAGTGTGAGATATCCAACAAGCATAAAAGCAAGAGCGGTCCCCTATGTTTTACAGGCAAGCTGTAACCTAGGGACCGCTAATAACTCTGAATATGACGGAAGTATTATTGGCGAATATGTTCTAAAACTAAAAAATAAAATTTAAATAAAATGTATGTATTGATAAATCACAATAAAAGTAATGAATTCTTGTAAAGGGCATAGGACTAAATCCTATCCCTAACCATCTGATGAAGTTCTTTTGATTAAAAAAGAACGAAATATTACGGGATATTAAAGTTGTTAAGATGAAATGAGTTCAATATGAAGATTATTTATTTATATATGAAGAAGTTATTGTTAAAACCATATTATTTTAATTAGACTAACTGGAGACGTTTACAAACGAAAATAAACATTAGGCAAAAAAAAAAAAAAGCATGTCATGAAAACAGACTGTAGACTTATAATGGATCTGTAGGCTTAGATGTTACAGATAGTAGATGAAATGTGTCTGCCTAATAATCTTATTATGTAATTTAGAGCAAAGTCAATCTTTTGAGTACCGGGTATCCTAAACATAACAATTATCAGATTCTGAAAAGAATCAGAGAAAAGGGAACCGAAATAAATAATAAATTCAATAGTAATAATAGAAGAAAGCTTAAAATAAATTGTTGTATTTATTTTGACAGGGTTGCGGTTGTACAAAATATAAGAAATGCCATCCCCACTGTAGAGGTTGCCACTGAAAGAAGACGATTGAGAATCGGCCCGTACTTGTGAATACGAATTTTCAAGTCTTCACAGGTTGGCCTTAAATAAAATGAAAACGAAGAAAAAAAAAAAAGAATAAAAATTAAGCGGAAACATTTCAAATAAAAATAAAAGCTTTAGTATTTCTTTATTTTTATCAGGATCAGTCATCAGGATATTTGTATGTAAAGGATAAGGAATTTGTAACTTGTTATTAGCATTTAAAATTGGAACATTATTCTAGTATGTTGACTACTTTTAGAGATTGCATACATTTGTTGTAAATTTTTTGACTTTTCTTTCTTTAAATAAGTTTATTGAACTGCTTTAAATTGAGAAACAGTTGGAAATGATTTAGACATTGTGAAAATTCAGATAATTTTGATAAATGCAATATTCGTTTTCCATTAAGTTGTATTGTTCTTATTTGCTATTATCTTTTTTCATTGCATTGTGAATTGAAATTGGAAACTGTGTATATCAATACGTATGTAATTCATCAACCAACCATGTAAATGGCATAAATGACTCAAAACCCGTTAGATGATGATGTGAAGAATAAACTAAACTAAGCTTTTAATTTTATACTTTTTATGAATATTATGTTTAATTTTTTTGAGCGTAACTTCAAAATAATTTTGTAAAAAATTATATGGCATTATTAAATTACTAGTTGCAACCCGTGAAATATTCACGGAAGTAAAACACATTCTACATTTTTGAAATACCGTGAAATTTTTCAAAATTTCAAAAACACAAGATTGAAAAAGATGTTCTAGGCTCATTTTTAAAAGGAATAAATTCTTCCTACATTTATTTGCTGAACTTGTGCTATGGCAATTATATAGCGCCACAGCGCTGACTGAAAGACCATCGTTATACGATTCTTGATTTTTTAATATCAACATGCTTTCCTTAACTAAATAAGTTAACCTCCTGCCCTAAAATAATAGGCTCCTCCAAATTGAGCCTATGAGAGAGTTGCCCCACAATGCCTTACATGGGCGTAGGAATTACTTCTAGTTCATTTTTTGTTATTATTTACTAAATGAATAAATAGATGCAAAAGCTTATAATAATTTGTTTATACTTAAGTATTCTTTTTTTTTTTTTTTACTTATTTTTGAATTAAAATTTTTGGATTTATTTAAAATAAAGATTTTTCTTTATATAAAATTTTAAGTAAATATTGAACCACGCACCAACATTAAATCAACTAATTTTTCTTTTCAAAAAGACATTTGTTAGTGTATTTTTAAAATTAACAATACACTAAGAAAGTTAAAAATACACTTTAAAATATTCTCTCTCCGACTCTCTCTACTTTGATGACAAACAAACGTAAATCCGTTTTTTTGCCTATTACTAGTATGATTACAAACTGACGTGCAGTTCACCTTATTTCATTTCATCAACACAGGTCCGAGTTTATCACCATAGAAACCCGTGTACTTTTGGTTTCATTTATTTTGTTTCTCTGTATTCAACGTTTAGTACCAGCTACGTAAGGTATGGAATATACGGTCTTATAATGGAAAATTGCAGTTTTCCATTGACGCTCAGATTGGAAAAAAAAAACCATTAGGTTTAAAATCATAAAAAAATAATATACCGGGTGATTCATAAAGTAATGGAAAGTACTGGTGGTTTTCGCAGCCCCAAATCTTTTAAACTACTGCTCATAAAAATCTGAAACTTTTTATATAAAATCGTCAAACATAAAGAGTTATATTTTCATATTATTTATTCATTATTATTGAAATTCATTTTATTTGCGTTCAAACACCCCCAATATATCGAAATTATTATCCAAAAAAATTATTTGACTCTCTCCCAAACAAGTCATTTGTAAGAATGCATTTTCAAAAAAATACAATTTTTTTTTTAATTAAACAAATGAATTAATGACAAAATTGTTTAGATTAAATTTAACTAATTAGGTTTCTGTATCATTTGAATATTGGATCCAGACTTTAAACGACATCATAACAATTATTTAAATATTCGATATATTGGTGGTGTTTGAACGCAAATAAAACGAATTTCAATAATAATGAATAAATAATAACATGAAATTATAACTCTTATATGTTTGACGGTTTTATATAAAAAGTTTCAGATTTTTATGAGCAGTAGTTTAAAAGATATGGGGCGGTGAAAACCACCAGTTCTTTCCAGTACTTTATGAATCACCCGGTTTATAAATCGATATACATTTGCTTCCAAAACGAGGATCTGTGGATTAAAAGGTAAAGTGGAAGAGTACTACTTTTCAGAAATGGCAGATTTAATAGCAAAGGTAAACGATAACTAGTGGTTATATTGCAAAGGGGTTAGGACTGCGACTGGGTGACCTGTAAGTCTGCAAGTAAATGCATTTTTAAACTGCAAGGAGGCTGAGAATAACAAATATTCCGTTAGTAGATATACAACGATTATTTGTATCTTTCCTGAGCTTCCGAGATATGTATGGGTATTAGCTAGTTCCTATATAATATTTTTTTATTGTTTTTGTATGCTGTGTGCTTTATTTTCAATGATGCAACTACCATTCAGAAAATTTGTTTTTTGAACTGAAAGGTAATATTTTCTGAAAGAATAGTCCAATGCAATGAATAGGCTTATTGTAGCGTCTGATGTAATTCATAATATTGAATATTAGTACATTTTTTTTCTTCTCTGTCCTGCACGGAAGCTTTGTTCGCAACCCGGAAGAGTTTACAGTTTTGCAGAATTCGTCTAAAGTTCTTTCTTGATTAGAAAAAAATACAAAGATAGTTCACCAATAAAAATGCAACGAGAACAGTTTTTTTTCACAGTTGGAGTCAGAATGATCAAAATTGGATGACATCAAAGAAATACCTGGCTTCACAGAAGAACTTAATGTAAGTAATAGATTTGTAATATATGATTTTTAGTTAAGAAGAGGAAACCATGCATATTAACGATGTTTCGCTTATCAACACAAAACGTACCTAAAAAAAAAAAGAAAATTATCCCATTTTAGAAAATATTTTTTTAAACCCAATTAAAATTAAGAACGGAAAAAATAAAAAATGTTAGGCATTTAGATTGGTAGTTTTAGAATTATTTAAATGTATTAAAAATAAAGAAAAAGATTAAAAACAAAAATGTGTGTGTGTGGAGAGTTTGTATTTTTTTTTTTTTTTTTTGATAAATTATTTTTTTGGAAAAAGGCCATGAGTCTTTATAGTTTTATGATAATCCAATTCTTGAAAGAAGAAGAAGAAAAAAAAAATGGCCGTTTAAAATTTTTAGATAATTGTCTGTTGATAAACTTAGTCTACAGATTGGCTTTCAATTGGTTATTTTTTTATTTTTATTATTTTTTTTTTTGAAAAAAAGAAAATGACTTATTTGTGAATTAGATTTCTAAATCAAATTTGAAAACATATATTTAATTACAAAGAAATATCGAATATAAATTTTTTTATAAAATATCGAAATGTCTGTTTGACAAGTTTCTGCATTCAATTTAAGTTACATTAATTTTATACAAAAAACAAACAAACCATAAAACATCAGTAACTCCAAAGAAAATTAAATAAATAAATAAGCGGAAGGTGATTCCGAAAAGTAGTAGCTGTCGCCTTGTTTTAAATATAATTTAAATTTATTATATTAAAAATAAAGAAAATTAAAAATTAAAAAGTCGAAATTTTGACTAACTACATTCTCTTGCTGTATAAAATGATCAAATTAGTCATGAAACAATTTAAATAATTCAAATAAGTAACAAATATTTTTTATTATTTTATCAGTTACAAAAATTCATTCAAGAAATGTGACATTATTTGTTTTTCAAAAAGAGAGAAAAACAAACGAACTGAAAATATAATAAAAACCACTCTTAATTGGTAGACGGTAAACAATTTGCAATTGAACGTAGCTAAACATTGGAAAACCACCTTATTTATTATTTTTTTTTTTTTTTTACAGTATTAGTTTTTATGTATATTCTCAAATTTTTAAGAATATTTGAAGTTATATGTTGGTGGTTATTATTATTATAAATGGCTTTTTTTTGTAATAGTATTTTTTTTAAATTCTTGTTAAGCGAGTAAGTTAAAATAAATGCATGTATATAAGTTTTCGTCAATATTTCACAATTGAGAAGGAAGAACGTCATTTTTGCTCTCTTATGAAAGATTAAATGACTAATTTGCGTGTAAAGTTTGGGAATCACTGACTTATACTTCAAAGGTTTATTTTCTTTTAAGAGTTAGCATAAAATTCTCTGAATTTTTTAATTCAATAATATCAAAAAACGCCTAAATAGACTTATTTTTTCTGCATTTCAGAAAGTTTTAAAATACTAACAATGTTTCTTTTTAAGTGATGGTTAGTAAATTAATCCATCTGGGGGCACGGCAGTGCCCCCGCCAAGACGAGCCGAAGGCAGGAAGTGTTTACCTTTTCTGGAAGTGTTTCGTCGTATTTTCGAACCCTCATAGCTTCGGCCTAGATAATACTAGAGAGCTCAAATTTTCAGGATATGATGCAGTTACCAGACTAATGAAATACGCTAAGTTTCATTTATTTAGCTTTTATACTTTGGATTTTATTAATACCTAAAATACGTCGATTCCGTCACTCACTGACTGACTGACTGACTGACTCATGATCATCAAAACCTCTAGGGTACTTCCTGAAGTCCTAGAAAGCTGAAATTTGGTATGCAGGTTAGGATTAGCACACAAACAACAAAAAAATTAAGAAATCCGTAACTTTCACATTCCAACTCCTCATAAAGGGGGGGTCTGGTTATGTATTATCGAACCCTCATAGCTTCGGCCTGGATAATACTAGAGATCCTCAAATTTTCAGGATAAGATGCAGTTACCATACTAATGAAATACGCTAAGTTTCATTTATCTAGCTTTTATACTTTGGATTTTATTAAGATCTGAAATACGTCGTACCCTCAATGCTTCGGCCTAAATAATACTGTGTAATAATGTGATTTCTTCCAAAGTGCAAACAGCTTGTATATACAAGTTGACCAATAGAAAAACAGAAAAGTAGGGTATTGAAAAAAAATCCATTTTCTAAATAATCTTAAAACTAAATTTAGTTGTAATAGATAATCCCATCCAAAACATTTCATGTAAAATAAGTTGCCAAGATTCACATGCTCATAACGCTTTCACTGTTAAAATCAGATCTCATCTTACAAAAAGAAATGAAATCCCACCCAAAACATTTCATGTAAAATAAGGGGTTGCCAAGACTCGCATGCTCATAACGCTTTCACTATTAAAAAGTTATCAGATCTCATCCTACAAAAAGAAATGAAATCCCACCCAAAACACTTCGTGTAAAATAAGTTGCCAAGACTCACATGTCATAATGCTTTCACTGTTGAAAAGATATGAGATCTCGTGTAGAGCCAAGCCCCTAACTCAACGAGGCCTAACTCTACAAGCCCCAACTCTAAAAACCCTATATCTTGGTCAAAAAGTATGGCTTGGCCGTTTCATGGAACTATTTCATCTCACCCAAAACATTTCATGTATTATACGTTGCCAAGATGCTCATAACGCTTTCACTGTTAAAAAGTTATCAGATCTCATCTAGAGCCAAGCACCTCACTCTACAAGGGGGCCTAACTCTAAAAACCTACTATCTTGGTCAAAAAGTGTGCCTTGGCATACTCCATATCCTTTACATAACTCCATGGGATTGTCTGTGTGACAGCCACGAAACGGCCAAGGCATACTTTTTGACCAAGATATAGGGTTTTTAGAGTTGGGGCTTGTAGAGTTAGGCCTCGTTGAGTTAGGGGCTTGGCTCTACATGAGATCTTATATCTTTTTAACAGTGAAAGCATTATGACATGTGAGTCTTGGCAACTTATTTTACACGAAGTGTTTTGGGTGGGATATCATTATTTTTGCGTAAGTGTTGGAACACTAAAAAAAAAAAAACAATTCTACATTTTTCATTGCAGACTAATTTTTCTCAATTTTCCTTTCTTACTACATTAATTAATACTTTTACAATATCTGTTTATTATAGACGCTATTAATTATTATTATTCAGGAATACTAATTTATTCGAATTGTTTGAACTTTTAATGAAAATCTTTTGCAAATGATTAGGCTATATTTAGCATATAATGTTAATAATATATTGTACCTTCAAAACCGATCAGCAAGGAAATGAAAAAACTGAATCAGTAAAGAGAATGTGAATCTCTTTAAGAATCACCATCTAAACAAAAAAAAATTATTAAAAAAAAAAAAAGCCAGCGTGGTCACGCCGTGCAACCGAAAACAAATAAACCAACGGGATCACATAGGTCAAATAGCCTATATTAAGTTCCCCACAAAAACTGCGACCGGATATCCGGTATATTACTGCCTTACATGTTATTTAGGAAGTCTTAACACAATGAAAATATCAGCAACCTAAAGAATTAAAATTTACAACATTCTTATTATTTTTAATTAATGTTTTTCTACTTATTTTATGACAATATTGAGTAATTTCGCAGAAGTCAATGTAGGCTAAGTCTTCTGTTTTAAAAAATGTATTAAACTTAAAATTCGGATTTTTCTACAGCACTAATGATACATTTCAGTGTTCAGGTCAATTTCTTTTCTTTTCTTTTTTTTAATTTTTTTTTTTTTTTGGATAAACTTTAAAATTATTCTATGATTCAAGCAGCTATTTTTTGTTTGATTGTTTGCAGACATTAGGCCTATCAACATTTAAGGCCTATCAACATTTAAGGCCTATCAACATGTCATTAGAAATAATAAATTAACAAAATTAACAGTAATTTCAAAACCTCCATGAAAAACAGAAAGCTTTACAATACCAAAACTTTATCAATTTATTGCAGCATATAGGAATTCTTCCTAACATATTTTAATTGGTGTCCAAAAACAGAATGACAGGAAAAACATATATTTACGATCACAGCCTGAAAAGAGAAACAAAAATGACCAAAAAAAAAAAAAATCATACTGTTGTGAAAAATAAAATCAATATTGATAGGAAGTTAGAGTTAATGGAAAATTTTAATGACAAAATTACGAATTTTTGTAGCATTTTTGCTTGTAAGAATAAACGTTATAATTGCTAAAGGATTAAAACAAAATATTTTCTATGCCTTACCAAATATCATTTTAAAATTAGCAAGAGCATATTGACTGTATATTCACCAAATTGGTGTAAGCATCATCACTACCGGGTTCAAGACAGTTCAAAGCTCTACATACATCAAAAAAACAGGACGTTTCGTGCACTATTCATTTAAAATGGGACAAGGACTTGAAAGAATCAATAAGAAATTAAAAAAAAAAATAGGTTAGCAGCATAAACACGAAAAAGAGAGTCTGAATTCAATTCTACTGATATAATATTTAATGAAAAAAGATAAAGTAAAATGGGGTCAGTTCCGCATTTTTTTACCGAATAAAGAATCCAGAGGAGATAAATATTCACAATAGCCTTTATTTTAAATATACACATGAATAAAGCGAACAAAGAAGAAGAGCAACAGAAGCAAAAAGTAGCAAAGCAATCATTGCAACAATATCTCCAGAATTGTAATGTTTCAGCTATTTTCCCAACACAATTTTCACTGTAAAACATACACATTTTTTTTTTGGTCATAGGTATAAGAATGCGACTTGGGGGATGTTATTGCAGAGCTTCTCAACCTATGGGCCGTGAGGATGTCTTTGATATGTCGCGAGTAAATTCTGAGTGCATCTGTAATCATCATTTAGCTTCACGCTAGTCACGTGTTCGTTTCTTAAATAGAATCTAATTGTCTACCTGACAAATAAAAACACGAAATATATCCTGTTTCATTCTAACAATTAAAGATTAATAAAATATTAAATCACATTCAAATAGCACTAAAAAATATTTAAAAAATATTTACACTGCCTAGAGGTGCAATGGCTTAGTGGCGCCAACCTCGTAAAAACAATTAATAGTATGTTAAGTATGTTCTATTACTTTATATTGTATGATCTTGTATTCTATTGTATGATCTTGCTGATGATGGGGAACTATGATTACCTAAAACTGTACAGGAATTGTTTTTAAATATATTTTTATTTTTTTATTATCTTCTTAACTAAGATTTTTAATATAAAATCTTTTTTAATTACGCATTGTGTGTCTCCAGTAATTTTTATATGTTCTATTACGATATACCCCTTTTGTAAAATTTGTAAAGCTTAACAATTTAAAATAAAAAAAAAGAAAAATGATCAGGCGGCACAACTGGCCTAGGGGCATATACTCTTGAGCCATATACTCTTTATCTTCCTGAGAAGACTAATTATATTCATGTTTTTATTCGATTTGTAAATCGTAAGTACTTTTCAAAGTTTAATATTATAGCAATGAAAGCTATGCCGCAGGATTTCTGCAAATATAAAAGTGCGCCGTGAAGCAAAAAAGGTTGAGAAGCTCTGGGCTATTGTATAGACCCTACCCTATTACAAGTAGCGTAGTTAGGATCTACTATGGAAAGGAATCGACAATTATTTTTAACCAAATCATTCAATCTGTATGTGCGTGTGCGGGTAAATTTTGAACCTCCTCCCCGATTTTGAACCGCTAAACATATCGTTTTGAAATTTGGCTTGCATATTTAAGGATAAGAAACTATGGAACTTTTAGATTGGAATTTTTTTTCTGTGGGGGTCCTTGGTAAATACATGAAGGTCCCTCGGAAATACAATAGGAACCAAAACATTGACTTCTAACAATGAATGTTAATCGTTTTAGCTAATCCACTAATTCCGCATGCTTTAATATGATTAAAATTCAATCGGATTGAAAGGATAGGAAAGAAGTCATTGTTTAAAATTCCAATGCTTTTCTGTGGGAATTTTTGTCACTATCTCCCGCTAATTTGCCAACGAATATCATTTCGGAAAATATATCAAATATAAAATTTAGATCTTCCCTAATCCTTAATTATGAATACTAAGTTTCAAGAAGTTCCATCCAAAGGTTCAAAAGTTTTTAGGACACACACACACACAGCATGAGTTATCTAATGAGCCACACTTTCCAAGTAAAATAGACCTGTGGAACCAAAGGTCGGTAGCCTTTTGCATTTTCCTAAAACTTTCAGTAAAATGGATATTATCAAGAGCGCAGGCCTCACAAGCCAACCAAAAAAAAAAAGTGGGCCAATACCACTTAACCAAAATAAAAAAGAAAATGTAATTTTCGAGACTTCCCGATTCCTGCGTTAAAATTATTGGATCCCTGACTACTGTATTATTGTTTCTATTATCAGAAATAACTAATAATAATATACGAAATTAATGCTATTTTGATAATTACGAAACATTAAAACCTTATAAATTGGATATTTTGATACTTCATAGGTGTTCTGCTAGTTTTTATAAACTTTACATTACTTGTACTTGGAGATTCTCTAAAGCGGAAAAGAACTTTCGCACACAATTACCTCTTATTTTATGATTCTCGTGTTCGAACTTTGTTCATGAAGGCAGATTTAAAAAAAAAATCATTGGTATACATATAAAGTTCCGACATATTTGGTTGTGATTTGTGGTGCATTGCTAATGTCATTTAACAATGCTCTGTTAATTCATGTGCTTCCTTGGTCTTTTGCAAAACGAATGTTACTTGTATACTATGTTACCAAAATGTCCGGTCATCCTTGAAGCTCCACGTGGAGGAACACTTGCGCAATACTATAAAAGGAATGGCACGTATGCCTTAGCGATGTAGACATTCCTTGCCGTCAGGACGAGTGAACGAAAAGAGTTCAGTCCGTTTGTTAGTGGTATGATAGTCGGAGCTCGGTTTGGTCATTCCGTTTCAGAGATTTCTGCCAAATTGTATGTGCCCCGGTGTGTTGTCAGCAATGCTATCGTGAATTGGAAACGTGACGGGACCACCGAACCCTCCCCCGACCTGGTAGGCCCAAGAAACTGACAAATTGGGACCGGCGAACTCTCAAGCGTCCTGTCGAAGGAAATCGCAAATTAGGCTCAGCAGCCATCGCACACGACTTCCGTAAGCGCTCGGGAATAGTTCAGTGTTCAACAGTTCCCCGGGAATTCGTGCTCTGGCTCACAAACTAATGATTACATCTGCCAATGCTCGCCATCGTCAAACAACACCGTTAGTGGAAGATGGTCCTCTCAAGCGATGACATTTTGGACAGTTCTTTCTTCCCACAATATGACAACAGTTTGGAATAAACCCTTTCTGAACCAGCATGATAATGCACCTGCTCACAAAACAAGGGCCCTAGCTCCGTGGTTTCGAACTATGGAGGCGGAAGAACTTAACTGGCCAGCCCAAAGCCCTGATCTCAACCTTACAGGACATCTCTGGGATGAATTGATTTGCCAGTCTCACTCATCCAACTGATACTCGTACATCTATTCGCCGTACTGCAGGAGAAATAGAAACGAATTCCAGCAGCATTTAATCAGTGGAAAGCCTACTCCGAGGGATAACGAATGTAATTAAAGGAAAAGGAGGTCAGTCTTCGTATTGACATCAGCGCTGTAGCCTCGAAAACGCCAACAGTTGCCGGACACTTTTTTGACAACATAGTATATGTTATGGAAGCATCAAACCTTATTTCTTGTTCAAGGACACCATTCACATGTGACGTCAATGTGCCACAAGATTTGTTGCAAATCACTAAGGATATTGTCGCACAAATACTCATACGTAAGTTAGCATATTTATTTAAATGAATGTTCTTTTATTTTTCAGATCTCAGACAACAATAAACATGGCATCCGGCTTCAACCTAACACTAGTGTTGATCTTTTGTATTAACCCTCAGCCTACTTCTCCACAACTTTGCAATTTTTGTTCACCGTACATTAGAGAGTGGTGTTGTAAATGGAGTGGCCCTAGCTGCTGTACAAGTAAGTGTAAAATTAAAAAAAATTAAATGTTGGATTAAAATGAAAAATTGGTTAATATCTGAAGAAAAATTAGTGCTACTGTATTTCTGGAAAAAGAGATTCACGCTAAATATCAACATTGTGGTAGATGCAGCTAATTCTTCAATCTTAAGTAAAGTTGCTCAACTTATTTCAAATTAACTGGTAATTAAACAGATATTTAGCATTATAAATAATATAAAAATTACGTATTAAACAGCTATTATTACAAATAATAAAAAGTTCATTCAGACTATCAATCAAATTTTCCATGAATATGCTGGCAAATATATACATATTTTTGGTAGTCCATATTAAATAGACGTTAGGAGTTTTGAGGTAACAGGTTTACTACGAAAACAACAGTGAAATTTCTCGTAGAGATTGTATTTGTAATAATTCATTGTACGCCTCTTCTTTTAGAATTCCTATTTCTGCAAATCTTGCAGAGCATTAGGAATTCTTTTCTTACTTTATGATCTAAAAGCATGTAGGTTTTTTTTAATCTTCTAAGCATCCCAGGAGGATTTATTTCGACTTATTATTGTAGTAGATCAAACATGGATCACTACAACGGTCAGTGATCTAGGGGAGACCGGGGCCAAGTGGACTTAGGGGTAGAGTGGACCGTTGACTTTAGTAATTCGTGTAGACGCTAGAATGTGCCAAAAATCGGATAGAAGGTTGGTGCCATTGTGGCGCTGCTACCACAAAAGCGTCAGTGAATTCGGCTTATTGGTGACAGTGAGGTGATCGGTTGTTTTGTTTTTGTTCAGGTAAGTAAATGTTTAGTGTTGTTTTTACTTTAATATTGCCGTTCAGCGATGCATTGAATAACATAACCGTAATATGCATATTAAAGGCGGCAATCTAAAGATCATTTTAAGCTATAGTATGAATTGAATATTTAAAGTAGTCGATAGTTACTGTAACTGAAGGAAACGCCAAAATGGCGATGGGGCAGAGTGGACCGAACGACACGGGGCACATTGGACCAGTGGTCCACTCTGCCCCGCTGTTTTTACAATAAAATATTTTGGCACTATACAGTATATTATATTTTTTTTCTGTATTATATATTTATTAGGCCTATTATATTATATTGTATTATATTATTACATATTATATTTTTTTATATATTTTTTATGTAGGCTATTATATATTGTGTGTAGCCTATATTATTAAAGGATATTACCCCTTTAGTAATTCCTCTCAGCAAGTACCATAATAGGGGAAGACTTCGTGCGAAGGCATCTTAATCTTCGAAAATAGCCAATTTACACATTTAACTGTTATTAAATTCTAATTAAAAACTATGCAAACTGTCACGTTGTGGAATTGGCAACATGACACGATTAAAATCTTGGTCTCTGAGGGAATATATTTTGATTTTTAATAATTGTATTGTTGTAATTGAATTTTTGTATTTGATAAAGTCTTGTATATTATTATTGTGATATTTCATGGTTAAATATTATTTTAATGGTTTGAGCTTATTTAGAAAACAATTTGTGGGAAAGAAAAAGAAAAACTTCGAAAAAACAGTTGTGCGTTGATTGAGTGATCACGTGGTTTTATCTGTTTCGTTTTCCCATGGTACACTCTGGCGGGAAAAATCAGATCAGTTGATGAATCTGAAACACACGGACAAAAAGTACACCCAATCAGTCTAAACATTTCAGGAGAGGGAGCGTATTCTAAAACACACACAATTACATCCCTAAGTAAACTAACACAATTTTCAGTAAGTGAAACTCTAAATTAAATATAAATTCTATACACACTTTGTTACATTAGAAAGCATTAAAAAATGGCATAAATAACAATATAATCTTAATAATCTTAATAGAGAACAAAAAAAGGTCAACGGCAATACTGACGGATACGCCAGTAAAAAAAGCTCTGCAAGAAGAGCAACGAAAATCTAAGAAAGAAAAGAAAGAGTAGCAACGAAAAACATGACTCGGCCAACAGTCTCTAAAAGCAACATAAACAACAAAAAACAAATAGAAGCAAAAGAAAAGGGATAAAGAGGAAACAATTACAGATGATTAGTGACGATGAAGATGCTGTGCGCCTCTCCTGTTTGAAGAACTTTAAAAAAAGCA
Source organism: Thereuonema tuberculata (assembly GCA_023159025.1). Classification (NCBI taxonomy): domain Eukaryota; kingdom Metazoa; phylum Arthropoda; class Chilopoda; order Scutigeromorpha; family Scutigeridae; genus Thereuonema; species Thereuonema tuberculata. Next base: position 59,543,293 of record JAFIDM010000004.1, read on the forward strand.
AACCATGGCAGGAGTGGTTTCAATGTACGCAGTGCAATAGATGGGCCCATAGTTCCTGCGTAGCCAGTGATATTCGGGATTTATTTTACGAATGCCTCAACTGCAAAGAAGATTTCTCTAGTGAAAGTGATTAATTAATTCCATGTAAACCAATTTGATATTATTCATTTACGACTTTCAACTGCATAATGATTATTTTAAATTTTCACTTGAATGTATAATACCTTAGCTAGTCTATGTTAAGTTAAACTTTATTTCAGGATATCCTAAATGGCATATTATTTTATAATCAATAAAAATCTTACTTTCAATGTTGTTATTCTTACCCGGACCAACGTGCCCCATGGGGTGGTCCAGCCTGCCCCGTGGTCGGGGCAGGTTGGACCACTCTACCATTTTTGCTTTGCGAATTAATACCAATTTTATTTATGAATATAATGAAATGAAATCAAGTATTTACATTCTTGAATAGTTCCCGATTCTGACAAAAATAAATGCAATGAAAAATCTCTTAACAAAAAAAAACAAAAAAAATTCAACAAAAAAAAGTGGACCGCTCTGCCCTGGTCTCCCCTACTGTGTGTAATTCATTAACCAATTTTGCTGCCATTCACTCTTTTGCTTGTTGATTGTTTTTCGAGTCCCTGTGGAAATGAGATTACAGAACTACGCCGACTTACCTAAAAAACAACTCGAAGAATCCTAACAGAAAATTATGGTGGATTTTCTGTTATGGTGATTTACAATTTGATATGGATAAAGTCATAAAGATCGGTCTGTAATTTTCTGTTAACGAAATGAAATTCATAACAGTTGTGCAGGAAAAATTCCTTCCTGACTTTATTTACTGTAACTCTTTCAATTCCTAATTTATACTCATGGAAGACGGAGGACTAAGATATAAAGCATGATAAGTCACTTAGAAGGATCAAAGAAGGCTCTTCTAAGGATGAGTATTTTACAGTTGTCCAGGCAATCCCCAACGAAAACATCTCGAATCTGTTGCACAAACAGAATGGGAAACCCAGCAAACAAAGAATTAAGAGCAACTTTAGTAAATGAGTGGACACAGATATCACTGATTATTTGATAGGAACCGCATTGACTACATTGCCTAATTTAAAGCAAAAGAGGAACCATCAAAGGTTAACTTAGTGATACAAACTCCAAACCAAACTATTGTAGATTATATAGAATGTCTCTTAGCTCAAAACAATCTTAACTATTTGGCCGAACAGAAAATCCCTTTTAAACCTCTTGGAAAGGATTCAAAATTATTAGTAAAACAAGATAGGGATTAGTAAACCAATCACAATGCTTCGCAACGTCTTCTGATACGTCTATGAAAATATAATTGATACTAGCAGCAAAGCCTGTCGGCCGACAGGCATAAAAAAAATCTGAAAAATCATTTTATTATCAACTATCAAATATAAAGTAAATGTAATCTAAATACTGTGCTAACATGTGAAAGATGCTTCTACGGAAAAAATGGTTTTGAGTTTCGAAATCAGCGTAAACAACTGACTTGTGAGTAAGTATGCCAAATTTCATTAAAATGGATGCAGTGGAAACAAAATTATTTGGTTTTGAACGTATGTTTTGTTAGAATTTCAGTTGTCGTGGTCAGTTCCCAAGAATAAAATTTCATGGAAACAACATGGAATGACAAAATGAACTAATATTTCATCCAATTTGAGTATCCTTGATTCAATGGTACCATTGAGAACCTTGGATCTATCTTAATAGCTTAATTATATCGAGTTACAGACAGACAGATGAACTTAGCCAATTATATAAGTTGATTGCCTTAATTTCCTTATTATTATAAATGTGATTGTTGCTGCAAAAGACGCAATTGTTGCGATTGTTGGGATTGTTGTGCTTAATGATTGCGTGAACATCTCTGAACATCTTTATGAAACATGGAGATAGAGTACAGTATTTTTAAAATATTAGTACAGGTAACTAAAATTCATTGCCAAAAAAAAAAGCCTGGATTTACATGGTTGAATTTGTTGAGTATATTGTGATATTTAAACATTTTTTTTTAAATATCAAATTTCATTTCAATTTCATCATTGAATCTATTATTAATCTTAATATTAATCAATTTATTTAGATGTTATATAGTCACAGAAATGGTTTGAGTTATAATTCTTAAAATGGAATACAACCTTATACACATACACTGGTCAACAAATTACAAACCTTAATTATTGCAATTACATGTAATTTTTTTGGCAAGAGTGTGTTTTTTTCTCTAGTAACAAATAAATTGATATAAAATTTTAATGAAATATTATAAGTAGTGTCATTTGTTTTCTGGACACTTTTTTTCTATAAATATATATATATATATATATATTTTTTTTATTAGATAAAATTGGTCAATGTGCAGCTATTATTCCCAATGTTCCTGCATTCGGTTTAACAGCGTATTTATGCTCGGGAGACGAAAACTGTCCTTTTGATATGAAATGCTGTCCTATCTTCCAAGCAAGTACAAGACAACTCAAACACATCTGTCAGACTCCCAACTTTCCAAATGGAACAGCGGCAAGTGCTCCACCTGCTGCACCTGCTCCGTAAGTAATACCTTCTTATGAATAAACAAGGATTGCGACAAATAGGATGGTAAGGTCCTTTGTTATGGGCCTTTACTATAAATATAAAAAAAATTAAGACTTAAAAATATATGTATTTATATGGAAACCTTACTAATTTTCTCATCTCATAATTTGTTCAAGATATTTGAACCTCGTATTTCAGCAGGAAGTAAGGAGTTTGTAAACTGATGTTTTTACAGTAACTGTTTGAATTTTGTATTATTAATTTTGAACCATTTTGCATAGATCTTCGTCTCAAATTTGGTACATTAAAAATTTCGTTTTCTTTTTAAAGCATACAGAACTGTATATTCACATTCACCTTTTGAATACATACACAATAAGAGTGAGAAAAAAAATATTAATTAATGAATTAGTAAATTTAACCTGTGTATCTTCTAAACGTAGCGAAGGAATTGAGGCCACCACACATTCGAACAACGAACATAAAATTTATAAACATAACAAAATAAATTACATATTCACAAGTACTTTCTGATCGCTCTACGCTCCATTTTCGAGTGAGCAAATACAAAATACAAATGTTACAAACAGAAGAGAGACAAGTAGGTCCACTGTCGGTTTTGAGTGGGTGTGGATGCTGCTTTCTCCTTCGCTTGAGGGTGGTGCAATGGGGGAAGGAGAGAATTTGGAAGACTCAATGATAAAATGAGAGATTGCGTTGGAAGAAGTTTGAAAACATAGTAGTAAAGCTATCATTAGACATGGTGGCTGGGAGGATGATGGTCATGTGCGAAAGCTTAAGATTAAAGAAAAGTAGTGAGGGGGAAAAAAACTGTTTTTCGTAATTTTTAGTAGTCCTGTTAGAAATTCCCATCAACGGGTCCTGAAATTCTTTGTTCTACATACAATGTTAAACGCTTAGAATTTCTCGATTAAAATAACTATAATTACACTACAGAATACATTAAGAACTGTATAAACATATAAAAAATATCGCACACATTTAAAAAGTAACAAAAAACATTACCACCAAACAGCACTTTTCGACCAGCGGAAATAGCATTGTCATCCTCAGCTGAAAAACTGCAAAGAAAGAGTTGTGTGCTAGAAATCATAATTTAAATTTTTAAGGATGGAAAACAAAAAGCAGTTCTTCATAGACAAAAAGAAATTGAGAACTTTGGAAATAAAGAAGCCGTCTGGAGATTAATGAAATTGAGAAGTAAGAAAACAATTCAAAGATTAACTAAAGATAAAGAAGAAAAAACATATTATAGAGAAGATAACTCTATTTTATTTTAATTTTTATTTTGGATTTCATGGTTTCGGAATTGAATATCAAGTATTTATTTTGGAGGTTTTTAACCTTCCCTCTTAACTTATTTGTTTGATGCTACCAAAATCAGTAGGAATTCCTTAAAAGAACCTAAGGAATAAAGAAATATTCAAATTTCAGCTTTATAGTTTTTTGGTTTAATGCATCCCGACGGACAAATGGACAATCATTGTACCAAGCCCATAATATTCAGTGGTAACTATCTGCCTTGCAGATTAAAAATGTACAGTGTTAATGTTACCTTTACGCTTATACATACCCTAGAAAAATACCAACAAAAAATAACATTTTTATAAAGACTGAAAAAAAAAATGAAAAATTCGTCAAGGTATCAAAGCAGCGAAAGAAGAAATAAATATTTAAACTATAATTTTGCTATTGGAATCATTCATGTTATTTTTTAAAGATTCCTTCTATTTTATTCCATTTTAATAACGGATCTACACTTGATTGCCAGTAGAGTCAGTGACATTATATCAATGTAGTATTTCATAATTTTACAAATACGTAAATCAATATGTAACTGACTGAAATGAGACTCAGATATCATCACTTTAGGATCTCATGAGTTATCATCAAGATTTTTTCATTACTTTAACATTACTGTGAAATTAAGAGATCATGCGAAATTACATAATTACTGTAAAGTCAGCAAGAATACTACAATAATATAAGATATAGCAATGTACCGTAGAATGAAAAAAAAATCCGAAATTTTGACATGGATTGGGAATCTTCTTATTGAGCGTCAGGTGGTAACTCATATTTTTTCACAGATTGTCTAGTATGTCACTATCTTTGGAACAATGGTGAGAATTTGATGATTCGTTTTCCGAATATGTACAAAACTGCCTTATTACTAGTATTATGGAGTTTGCCTTATCATAATTTAGAATGTAGAATTTGTTTTGGGGTCACCATTTTTTCAAAAATGGCACCTAATTAAATAAATTTCTTTAAAGTAAACTTTCTTGCAGTTGCTGTATTTCGTGTCACTGTAGTTTCTAGGTTAACGGTTACTTTATAATAAATATAAGTTATAGAAATGTTTCCATCATTTTGAAACACGGATTTGTATAATATTCTAATAGAATAAGTAAGAAATAGAAATTTATGTTTCTAAAATGAGTTTATAATAAGTAATAATTTTTTTATTACTTATTAATCTCAGTTTTAAAGCAATATCTTGAAATAATTATCTAAAGGAAATAATCTTTTTGTTTTTAATGTCTATTTGATTGCAGGGGCGGCTGAAGAAATCAGGATTTTTACATGAAATCAGTAATGGAAGAATGGTATCATGAGGTTCAAAACAATCGCTCACATTTAAAATACTCATCATTTTCATCGGTGCACGGTAAGAGGATCTCCGGGAAAATGGATATTGGATTATAATAACCAAAGGGATCAAGTTGTGTCATCTAATTCGCACTCATTGTCATTATTTTTAATACTCTTATTATTTCAAAATGTAGATTTAAATTTTTAACTCCATTAAGATAATAAATTCTTTAAGAAACGAACTATTACTTCAAGTAAGTTCCATTTTTATTATATATTTGCAATGAAGTATTCACTCAAAGATCCTGCACAGAAACTATTCTAATAATTTTAGCGATAAATATAGTTTCAGTGAAAATTTAGCGTCAAAAGAACTATTAAGAGATATTCAAAGCCAACTGAGCTTGTTACGGATATTTAGCTAAATATATCCCTTTTATTTCTTGTTACTTTTTAATACTCAATTTCATTAACTACATCTGTGAGATTTATTTTCCTTACATGGTCAGATGCCGTGTATTTGGTTTAAGCGCCTTAATAGTGAAAATCTTGAGAACGACGACGTTAACAAAGGCTTCAGTAATCAAATTGCTCTTTTATATTTGTCTAGATTCATTGATCTGCTTCTACAGGATTTGAAAAAAGCTTTATGAGATTAAAAATAACGAATAAACTCAGCTATTCATCACAAGATCGCGTAATGAGTGAGCATTCGGCGTTGGAAAAATCACCAAGACTTTTTTATTTTTTATTTTTGAGGGATGGGAGAAGGGTTAAACCCAAAATCTTATTATTTACTTCTCATATTCCTTGTCCATTTGTAAGTGCACCATGATGAAATGAGTGGACAAATTTCCTTAATACGAGTATTTGATAAGATTCTTGTTTACGAAAAAATTATTTCGTAATTATTTATTATTATAAATTACGATTATTTGATCGTGACGTTCCTCTTCCCATAATCTTCAAAAAAAAAAAAAAAAAATCCGTTAAGTTTTAATATCTTAGTAAAGATATTAAATAATAGCGCTCTTTAAAATGATATAAAATGTTTTTCAATAAAGCGCTTCTATCGCTGGACATCTTACTCTGATCACGCTTTGTATGTGGTATGTACTGTCAATGTGGATGGCAGAGAAGCCATCTTCGGTCTATTGTGCTATTCTTACGGAAAGAAGGATATATATTGAGGAATGATGAAGAAAGTTTTGTGGAAGAAATGCAGGGAAAAACGGAAAAATTTCGAGAAAACATTTTAAAGCATGGATCAGCCTTCACGAATCCCACATCAGAACCGAACCCAGGTAATCAAAGGAGAGAGGCCAATGTCTTAACGACACGCCAATCGCGCGGCCATCGTGTTTTGTAAATAAAACAAAGTATTTTGAAGTGATTCTATAAAAAAATTAAACTATTCTTTTTTTTTCAGTATTGAAGTATTGGAAAACATAAAACATTGAAGCAATATTAAAGCTCCGTTGGATATTAGAAAAATGCGGTCTAAATGAAACCAATGTCTCTTTCGATTATTCAATTTGAGCTATCAAAGATAAATTTTAAATGATAATCATAAACAGATAGTTTTTGTTGGCTGGAGAAAAGAAAATATTTAATACAACTCAATTTTCAAAGAGTAAAATTAACGACGCTGCACTCTTGAGTCATTATGCTGCAGATCCTGGATGTAAAGCATGTCGTAATCAGATTGCTTTCAAATTAAAGAGTCATTCCAAGTACGAGCCCATTTCTGCAGATGAACAAGTATAGAATGTAAATAGTGAGACTTCGCATACTCAATCATTAGCATTAATATTATGATGTAATTGTAACCGAGGAAGTGAAACAAAAGTTCAAGAAGATTTATACAGTCTAACTCCGCTATAGTGAACCGTCTGCGAACCCAACAATAAGTCCACTATAACCGATGGTTCACTATATCCACTATATAAAAAATATTTTTTAGCGTATGACACTAGTATTGTTGGAAATAGTGATTGCCATAGTACATAATTTCTTATTAATTATTAATTAATTAAATGTTAATCAAAAAGAAGAAAAATGTATTTACGCACCTAAAACTTGATTTTATTTTTACATTCTATGGAAGAAATTAGTTATTTTCGATTGAATACAATTTGACTTTAAGTAGAGTTCATCATTTTTTATATTTTTTCCAGCCACAGAGATAGTGGTAGGTTTCCTTCGTCGTCTTCATCCTCCACAGTGGCGTCTTTTCCTACCAACAACACATCCTTCGAAAAACTGGCGTGCCGGAAAGCGTTGCGGATTGTTGCTGATGTCACCTGTCTCCATGACTTTTCCAACAAAATTATTGCTTCCAATAGAGAGATGTTGTATTCCGTGTTGTTCCCTTCGTAGTTCTCTAAAATACGCATCACTAGCTGCTTCCTATACTGGGACTTCAGGTTGCGAATAACGCCCTGGTCCATGAGCTGCAGCATAGAAGTCGTATTTGGGGGCAAAAAATGAGCTTAAAGCACATAAAGTTTAAAGTTGGAGAAATGAAAAAAAAAAAAAAATTTGTGGAAATAAAATTTGAGTCCACTATAACCGAACTGCCATTTTCTCAGCTGTCCACTATAAGCGTATAAAATAATATTAGTTAAATGAGAGTCCGGTCGGGACCATTAAAAAAGTTCACTATAACCGAGTGTTCACTATATCCCTGGTTCATTACAGCGGGGTTCGACTGTATAAGGATATACAATGAAGGAGTAAATGTTAATAAAAAATATTAACAGATGCTTGCAAAGACGATCTCACAGAAGTTGAAATTACAGATGGTACTGAAAAGAAATTCTTAAAAATTGATAGAGGTCTATTTAGTAAAGCACTGCATATCTATTATATCAAAAGTACTGAAGGTAAAGTCAGAAGAAATGTCAACAAAAATGGAAAACTGGAAAAGAAACGGAAGCAGTTAAATCTGTAGCGACAGAACAAGAACTGGAAAAACAGTAAAATGAAGCCAAAGGTTGATAAAAATTTCAAATGATAGTTATTGTAGTCATTTACTGTGTGCCTGGTAAGATCGCAGAGTCAGATTAGGAAAAATAGCATTGTAATTTATGTTAAAAGTTCTGAAGTTTACTTTAGATATCGCATTCACTTAAGCTGCCACAAATAATTTTCTACGATGCACTAAAGGACTTTGAATGAATGCTCACATCAAAAGTACAGTAATTAATTTTTTTACCTGTTACATAACCTATGTACCTCATAAAGCCCTACATTGTATTTTTACTAGATTCCAACTTGCAAGAAGCTAGGACCCAAAATGAACAAACTAAGGAAAATTATATACACTGACTGCTCAATTGAAAGTGGACATCTGCGGTAGTGGAACAACCCATGCAAATTCGGGCGATAATTTGAATATATTCGTTATAAAACAAGACGATCATGTATAGTTGGAGTCATTTGGGGTCTAACCACAGGATGAGGTAAAATGCCACCATCAAAGCAGCTGAGCTATTTTCGACATGTAGTCATAGGCTGCCATATTCGTGGCCAGAGTGTGCGAGCCATACGAGCGACACTGAACCTGCCAAAGTCGACCGTGGGTGCTATTATCACGAAGTGGAAAATGAAGGAGTGGAAACACGACGTCATGGAGGTGGTCGAGCCCGCATGCTGTGGCCCGAACTTCAGTGGCCCGACCTCAACCCTACTGAACATCTGTGGGATGAATTGGAGCGCCGGATTCGTGCGCATCTGATGTGACCGCAAACACGCATCCAACTTGTGCAGGCTTTGAAGGAGGAGTGGGCAAAAATACCCGTAGCTTGAGAAACTGGTGGAGAGCATGCCATAGCGTGTGGACGCTGTGCTTAGGGCAAAAGGCCACAGTATGCGCTATTAGACACGCTGTAAATAAAGCTTCTGTTCCAAACCACAGGTGTCCACTTTCAATTGAGCAGACAGTGTTAAAGGGAAAAAAAATATGATATTTAAGATGAAACCATTTCATCTCAAATTACATCATATTATTTAACTTTTCATGAGATTTTAAGCAGACTGAATAAAAATAAGAGCTAAATTAAATGTGAAATAAATAAATAAATAAATAAATAAATGCTATCAAAAAAATCAATGCTATCCAAATCAATGCTTTCCTTTATCAATTTCTATCTTAACAATTGAAGAAATCAACAACTTTATACGAGACTATAAATACATTAATCTATGATATATTAACAAACATAAAGCATAAAAATTCAAATTGCGAATTTGAATTATTAATAATAACAATGGGTAAGAACAAATTATTTACAAGTGACATCCTGGAACAGCTGTTTCACACTCGATCATCAGCCAAGAGAAGTCTCAGTACGGAGACCTTGTTATTTACTAGTGATTTCTCCTGGCTAACGAACGCTAATGAGCGTGAAACAGCTGTTCCAAGATGTCACTTCTAAATAATTGACTAACTTTCATTCAACAAAAGTATTAAATAAAGCAATGTCCTGTTTTAAATTGAAGACTTATGAACGTATATACATTAATAAACATGTTTAAAGGGAATGATGAAACAATTCATATAAAGCAAAAGAAATCAATGCTAGGTAAAAGGAGTAAAAAGGAGCACAAATGTGATAAATTAAGATTTGTGCCAAAAAGTAAGATAGTAGAAAAAAATTACATTGCTTTTGCTAACTGAGATACATTGCAATTTATATTTATTGAAAGTACTGTACAATGTCTTTGAAACAATTTGAAAATATGCTGACGATATTTTTTTTTGCCTTTGAAATCCTGTACATCATACGGTAAAACCGTGTTTAGAAGTGATGATTGATGAGCGAGAAAAAAAAGGCTGTCACCTGTGAAAGATCTCCCTCTATTAATATTCTTGATAGTTATTTCAATGAGAAAAAGTGACGGCGATTTTCCTCACGATTCCTCACTTAACGGACGAACTTAACTTTAATCGAACTGAAGCGAAATTGTTTTGCGACTTAATTTCTCGAATGTCTCCCTCGCTTATAGCATTCCGTCGATTCTACATTCACAACTGACTTTATATTACGTTATCAATCAAATGCCAAACTAAGCCACATCATGTAGCTTCCATAATTTTACTTTCTCTTACATTTAAAAAAAAATGTCAAAAATGTCTTTGATTGCTCGCCATTTTTTTGAATAGTTATTTAAAGTAATATGTCGCATGAAAAAAATTAATTGGTTAATGGTCCAGTCACCTTCAGAAGTAGGAAGGCAATAGAGTAAAAATATTGTATAAAAAAAAGGTCTCAAGGGTAAACATTTTCAAGCTCTCGAACATTCTACATTTTCACCACGTTCCATGTATCAACATCATTTAAGCCGACAATTTTTGTAAATTATAGTGATCACTTGGTACTACTGTATAGTTTTATCAAAAACTCTGCAACCACGAAAAATAGATGTCACTACATTTTATCATTGTTTTTTAGCGACCCATTTCGGAGCTATTGTGACAGCGACCAAAAATCGGTAGCTATTGCGTTTATCCCATCCGTGTCTGTCCACCCCTAACAACTCCCGAACGGAAGGTCGGATCGACAAACGGATTTCACCATCGTGTTCAAAGGTCCAAACAACTTAGGAATAGGGTATTCAGGGGCTAACGGCACCCCCATGTTCAAGATATTAGGCATTGTTTTCATTAAATTTCCACTATTAGCTTAAACGTTAGAAATGTAACCATCACATTCAGTTGTCAGCTATAACTTGATGGTTAAGGTTTCGGACTCATATACTGAAGGTTATCGGTTCAAACCCGTATATCTTACTTTTTTTTTTCTCTTAATCTTTTTTTCTTAATGTCCGCATGGATTGTTTTTTGTTTTTCCTATTTTCCTAAAGTTCTTTTATTTTTTTTTCCTAAGTTTTTTTTTTTTATTTTTCCTTACATTAATGTACTTCCTTTTTTTATTATTAAAGTATTTTTAAATTTTTTATATTATTCTGGGTCGCCCTTAAATTTATGCTTTAGCACAATATTATATTCACTTGTTTAGTGAATTACCTACCTGATTCTTCTCAATAAATTACCTGATTCTTCTCAATAAATCACGGTGATTTGTCATTCTTGTAACTGTGGCCTTGTACATTTGCCAGATTTCTGAAATGAGATGACGGGGAAAATCTGCCTGAGTAATCCATTCAATGGAATTTGCACTTTTGGAAAAATATTTTTTTTACATTTATAGGAATGCGCGTTAGTAATTACTTATATTGGGGATTTTGAATGTTGCAGAATCCGACAATTCATTCCTCATCTAGGCACGCAAAGAACATCAAGAAAAAAACAATTGCTTACATTCATACGTAGTGTGCCTGCATCTGTATACTTCCATAAAAGATGATGAATTAATAAATAAATAAACAAATAAATAAATAAATAAACTGTTTTTATCTTTTTAACATCACTTTTTTTGGCCTTATTTGAAATAAATACTAGTGAGTCCATCTTTTTTTTTAGTCTCAAACAATTGAAAGAGGATCAGTGGTATGGGTATTGGATTGCGGGCTGGAGATGCCGGATTCAAGAGCGGGGAGTTTTTCCCAATTTCCTTCTCTTCCGGACAGATCTTAGGTTCACCTAGCGCTTTGCAAAATGGGAATGGGGGGGGGGGGGGGGTTAAAGGCAGGCCATCTTGGACTGACCACCCTTCTCACGTAAATACCGGAATCTATAACTTCTACGCATGAGTTGAAGATCTATGAGTCATCAAAGATTCGAAGGGGAAACACCAAACCTGTTTTGCGAAATTTGTTTTGTAAATTCGTATGGGGAATGGTTGGTAATCCTAAGACTTAGTGTGATGCGAAGAGAAATGGTACGATTGCAGTGCCATTGATGAAGGTTCAGATCAACTGATTGGGTTGTATAAATGGGCATATATAAAAAAAAATATATATTCGAAATGAAAAGTGACTAAGAAAAATCTAATTGGGAGATACTGATGTTTTCCGCATTGTTCAACCAAATTAATCGACAAAAAAAATACCAGTTTTCTTTATTTCTTAAAAAGAATGCTGTAAAAAGAATGGTGGGTTTTTGGACAGAAACAGACCCAATGGAACACAGTGGCCATTTCAAAAATGAAGATTTCTGTCGTTCAGTAACAAATTAAAATAAATTAAAATTTCTAAAAAACGAATAAGATAATTGTATTATCATTTGTAATAAGGTAGTCGTTAGCATAAAAGATGAAGCTTTTCATTAAGTATTTATCCAAGAATAACGAAATAGATCAACCACTTACATCATATCGAAGACTTACTATATATAAAATGTTAAAGAAAGTCCTTGGATGATACAAGACAATTACATATGTACGTTGCGAATATTACTAAGTTTGTATATTGATAAGCGATTAGCACATCAATATCAGATTAATAAGTTCCTGAAAGGATTAATTAATAAAATTGCAATACTGAAGATAAATCAAATAAACTAATCTAACTAACTAACTAACTCCATGGCACTACAGCCTATGTAGGGCCTTGGCCTCCTTAACAATATGAGCCCATTCTTTTCTATCTTGCGCCTTTCTCCTCCATCCTCGTACCTGGAGCTTTTTCAAATCGCGTTCCACATCATCAAGCCATCTAAGTCGTGGTCTTCCTTTTAATCTTCTACCACTAGGGTTTCCAATGAAAAGTTTCTTAACTCCACGGTTCAAATTCATCCTTTGGAGATGGCCTACCCATTGGATCCTTTTACTTTTAACAATTGAAACCAAGCTTGGCTCCTGAAATAATTCCAATAGTTCTTTATTAGTGCGGATACGCCACAAACCTTGGTCACAAATAGCTCCATAAATCTTCCTCAGAATTTTCCTTTCCCATATATCAAGAATGGAAATATCCTTACATGATAAAGTCCATGCTTCGGCCCCATACAAAACAACAGGTCTGATCATGGTTTTATAAATCCTGGATTTGGTCCTTCTAGACAATACCGATGACTTCAAAAGGGGTAGTAGGGCGAAATAACTTCTGTTACCGGCAGCAATTCTATTTTTTATGTCTAGATGTATCTCGTTACCTTCCGTAGTCAAAGATCCAAGATAGGTAAAATGGTTAACTTTCTCAAAAGAGTACTCATCCACTTTCAGATCTTGTACGTTACTAAACCTATCGCTCCTGTCAGTAATCATATATTTAGTCTTCATTTGATTAATGGATAATCCAACCTCCTTGGAAGCACTGATAATTTGCTTAAATGATTCAATAATTCCACTCCCATTTCTACCGATAAGATTAAGGTCATCAGCATATGCCAAACACTGCATAGTACGGTTGTAGATAGTTCCACCAGGATTACTTTCAATGCTTCTAACTACTTTTTCAAGAACGATATTAAATAGTAAAGTAGAGAGTACATCTCCCTGTCTTAGACCCCGTATCACTGGAAATTCCTGTGACAACTTTCCACAGACCTTCACCCTACGAACATTGTCCATGAGTGTCATTTTGATAAGTCTAGTTAGTTTAGGTGGTATACCAAATTCTAATATAATTTTAAATAGAGCCTCACGATACACACTGTCGTAAGCCTGTTTATAGTCAATGAACAACTGGTGGATGCTAATATTAAATTCATAGCATTTTTCAAGGGCACTTCTAATATACAAATTTGGTCAGTGGTGCTTCGATTTGGTCTAAACCCACATTGATAATCACCAATAATTTCTTCAGTGTAGATCTTTAGCCTGCCAGCCAAAACCTTGCCAAAACCCTTATACATGGTAGACAGAAGGGATATACCTCTATAATTACTGCATAGTCTAACAGTCCCTTTCTTAAGAATAGGGCAAATAATCGCAGTTTTCCATTCCTCTGGCATTACTTCATTCCTCCACACCGTACCAATTAAGTCATGGATCATGTCCACTAGCACAATGCCACCATGTTTCAACAGTTCTGCAGGGATACCATCAACTCCAGGAGATCTATTATTCTTAAGTTCAAGAATTGCTTTATCAACCTCCGATCTTAAAGGCTCCCCAACAAGTACTTCAGGTCTCAGATCCCAAAGAATTACATCCTCATTTTGACTAGAATCTACAGTAACTGGTTCCATTAATAAATCTCGGAAATATTCCGCCCAACGCTCGAGACCTTTCACTTCGTTAACAATAAGATTACCATTCTTATCATAACAAAACGTAGATCGTGGTTGAAATCCCTTCTTAATCTCCTTAATTCTTGTATACATTGATCTTATTTCTTTCTTTTCTGCAAATTCCTCTATTTCTTCAATCCTACTCCTTTCATAAATTCTTTTAATTTTCCTACACTCCTTCTTTGCAGTTTTCCTTTTCTCTTGGTGAACTCTTGAAGCTGAATGGTTCCTCTTGTAAGCATTTTCATCCTTGCCTCCTTTCTTTCCTTTACAAGAGCCCTACATACTGCATTAAACCATCCATTTCTTAATTCTCGTTTTTCTTTTCCAATAATATCATCAGCAGCACTCAAAATAAAATCCTTTATTCTTTTCCATTTATCTTCCACTCCATCCTTCTCATCTTCCTTACTAGAGTTCCTGTATTCTTCAATTTTCTTACTATTTTCACTTCATCATCTCTCAGTCTTCCCATGTCGAACCTATTTTGAACTGTTCCCCTGACCTTTCTGGAATTGCTTATCCTTTGTCTGAATTTAATTCTCACCAACATATGATCCGAATCACAATCTGCCCCTCTACATGTCTTCACATCCAACACATTAGATCCGTGTCTCCTATCAATCAAAACATGATCAATCTGGTTCCTAGTAATACCATCCGCAGAAATCCGAGTAGCTTTGTGAATATCCTTCCATTGAAAGTATGTACTACATATAGTCATTTTTCTACCGATAGCAAAATCAACCAGCCTGATACCATTATCATTACAGACATCATGCAAACTAAAAGGACCGATAGTGGGTCGAAAAACAGTTTTTTACCAATTTTGGCATTCAGATCCCCCAGAATGATTTTTACGTCATTCTTGGGTTGTGGCTCATAGAGCTTATCCAGTTGATAATAGAAATCATCCTTTTCTTCCTCCTCTGCATCTTCAGTTGGTGCATGCACACACAGAAAAGAAATATTAAACAAAGAAGCTCTCATCCTTAATGAACACATACGATCGCTAACAGGCTCAAAGCTAATAATATCGACCACAAATCCCGTACCAAACAAATTCCTATCATTACTACTACTATAGAACAAGCAAAAATCCTTTGTGTCTAACATATTACACCCATTAGCTTTCCACCTCACTTCTTGTATAGCTGTCACTCCAATCTTATACTTCTTCAATTCATCGAGCAGTTGTTTCAAAGCCCCGGCTCTAAAAAGGCTTAATACATTCCATGTAGCGATCCAAAAATCATTTCTTCATTTATCGTTCCTAGGTCTAGTTCCACAAAAATCAATCCGGCTATTAATATTGTCAGGTCTCATAGCAAAAAGGTTTTACAGAGTAGAATAGCTAGTCCTACGTCCAACCCCCAACCTGGAGGACCAGGACTCCTATTTAAAACCCCGGAGTCAGGGTGTCCGGCTATACCCCAAGGCACTGGGTGATCATTTAAGTCGCCTTTTACGACACGCATGAACTACGTTGGGGCTATTCTTACTCCGGCCACCACACGGAGGAAATAAACTAATCCGTGAGATAAAAACAAACCCAAAAGGATTATAAGATTAGAATTAACTTTAATCAATTAGAAAATGTGAAGAATTTACCTCTTGGCTTCTTTTAATATAAAAGATTTATGGCCGAGTGCACCAAACCTCATTTAACTTTGATGGCTGCATTGTGGACGCAGCTAAAATTAGTGGGGGGTGATGCCCAAGAAAAAGTTTAGCCTTTGTTTTAAAATTGTGTGAAAGGAAACAAACAAGTATAAAAAGAAATTTATCAAGTTTCTGAATAAATTTTGTTTTTGTACAAGTTTGTTTCCTTTCACACAATTTTAAAACAAAGACTAAAATTTTTCTGGAGCAGCACCCCCACTAATTTTAGCTACGTCCGCAGTCATCAAAGTTAATTGAGGTTTGGTGCACTGGGCCATTAAAGATTTTTTATATTGATCTTTTTATAATATGCTGTATTTCTAATTATATATTTTTAATGAAGGAATTAAATACATTTTGGTGCTGCTTTTTCCGATTGGACGAAAAAACAGAAACTTCTCATACGTACCGCAGGTTTCGTTTAACTTCCGGCGATCATCTTCTTTCGTCTATCTTACTATATAAATAAATAGGTATTCACGTTTCAAGAAGATCCATTTACTAATTCAAAATTCTTAAGGAAGACAGACACGCAATACGAGTACATACATACTGATTTTAGTAACTTAAGTTTATTAGGAATGTAAGTTATTTAAATGATTTCTGCTAAGTAATTTCACACTGAATTATTAGTATGTATATTACGAAATTTAGAAAAGCTTCAACTTTGAAAAAATTTCCTGACATCGTCATGTTTTGGCATCGAGTACTTCAGATGTCGTTTTAAATTACAGAAATATTATACTGCAAATACTTGAAGAAAAATAAACTTTAACGTGCACAAGTTTCATTAAAGAAAAGGAAGAAAAGCTCAAACGTGCACCAAATCAAAGATATCGCATCCTGAGCCATCATACCAAGAATATGGAACAGCTGGGATCTTCGATTCTTCTGTTAATTCCTTTATGAATTGGAATAAGACAAGCAATTGCAGACGTACTTTGCATGTTTTATTAGCAAATACTTTTGTTCGCAAGTGCAGCTGTTGGTCGCTTGGTGGCAACAATAACATGCTACCAAATTATTTCTCTCTTTTTTTTTTTTTTATTTCGGATTTTATTATTTTATGGACGTGTTATATTGTTCTCTATATTCCAGATGGTTCTTTTCACAATTTATCCTATTCTTATTATTTGTTCTCGGTTTCTCTCTAACTTTTGTTATTAATGATGCATTCAATGTTTACAAACAGTTCAGATTTCGCATACTAATCCTAAAAACTACAAAACAAGAAAGAAAATGTCACTACTGCTAAGTTTTTTACAAATTTAAAAATATGTCAAGTTTACTTGAAATGTATTTTGACCAACATTTTCTAAATAGATAATAGATAAATAGATAAAAAATTCTAAACAATCATTGAAAATAAGCCTCGAGTTTATTTGTATCTGACTCGACTTTTGTAAATGAGCTTTTTTTAAAAAGGAAACTTGAAAAGCCAACAGTCACGAACAAATGATAGGTGCATTTTTTTAGAAGAATCTTTTTTCATCAGGGGAATGAAATTGCAACAGTCGGTCAGGGTCAGGTTAACATCGGTTTCCTTTCACTGAAAACACAGATTGAATTATTTAATGAAGCTCACAGTAGAAAATACTCCGAAACAAATGTGTCACTATTCAGAAGTTAAGATATAATTATCTTTTCGCTACTTCATATCTACAAACTACGATTTTACGGCAAAATATTTCATTTTAATATCCACAAAAAAAAATACTTGTTTAATTTTTTTTCAAAATATTCTCAAAAATCAAGTGTGACTTTTTCCATGGCTGTTTAAAAAGACCTGCTACAAATTTACATCTGATTTATTCTCAGTTCTTTTCTTGACGGACAGACATCAAAGGTAAGATATCTTACTGGTATTTTACAAGTAATCATTTAATTGCGATATTATAAGATGTAGGTTAATATATTTGGGATTATTACATGATCTACTAAGAACGAACAAAAACTGACATTAACGTCGAATGATGAGTGTTCGTCGAAGAAATGTTTCTTCACAAAAGCAACACTGGGCATTCGGTGCCCGTTTCTATCAAGCGCACGAGATGATACCCACATTGCTCTTTCTAGCGATTTTTCAAGATAACGTTCGACAGAACGCGATACAACCATCATATACTTAAGTCAAAAGGGATTTTACTTAACTAACGATTGTTGAGTGACTGGTGACCGCGAGATTTATTTGTTTGTGTTCTTTTTTTTTTTTTCGATTCACCATCATAATAATAATGATTAAAAAATATTTGCATTCAGATGAATGCTTACAACTTAATATAATACTGGGGTTGGTTTAAAATCACACATAAATATAGTTAGCTGCCAACGATAACATTTCCTGTTTTCCAAAAGCTTGAAAACATCAGATTTAATAATAAACTACGTATTAACTGCGCTCCGACGGAACAGATTCGGATTCCGAATAGCAGGTATCCACTGCTATAAGATAAAGCTAGCATTTTTTAAATTTATAATTTACATGGTGCATTATCAAACATTTAATTATTGTTATTATTATTATCATTATTATTATTACTTTTATAAGAAAACTATTATAAAGCTCAATTGCTTAATTTTTCATCCACATTTTGATTTGTTTTTGGATTAAAGTATTAACAAAATATTCTTAAGTATGATTGTTTTTAAATATTTCTCCGCCTTTTATTTTCATAATTTTATAAGAGAAATGAGGAAATTATTTTTAAAAAGAAAAATGAAAATATTTTACTGTCCAGTTGAGGTGTTTTTTTTTTCTTAATTTGAAAATATTTTAACTCGTATAATTAATTAATTGTTAAAAACGAAAATAATTATTATAAGTATTTAAAAGTATATTTTAATTAAAGCTCGAAAATAAAAGCAGAGAAACAGCTGGATTTAATCTACTTATTATTATTCCAAATTTTAAAGTGCCATTTCATTCCTCAGTGCTGAAAGTTAAGCCTAAAAAGAAAATTATAAATGATCTTACAAAATAAAATAAAATATTAGTTTTAATAAACTCGTTGCTAAATGGTGAGGTAATCTAGAATGCACTTATTAATTAGTCGTTACAACAGTACTGACATGGAAATAGTATAGAAGTGGTTTTTGTTCTAATCTCCTCACTTGTGAATCTACTTTGGATCAAGATCAAGACGAAATGGATTAATCAATAGAAGAATGATATTCAAATGTATAAACCCTAAATGATTCATTACCAAAATTGGGAGAGTAAAAGGTAGAAATGAACGTGTACTGATCGTATCATTTGTAAACATTTGGCGTATATTACAATTTTTAATTTTTCAGTACTAAAATACTTTATCACAAGATTGTAAATACACAAAGATATAGTTAAATTTCAAAGTCTCTGGATGTAAATTAACTCCATTTAACTAGTAGACAATTTAAGGTTTTTTTTTAACTAATTACGTTAATTTTTATTATAAGTATTATTAACATTTACTTAATAGTTAATAGTACTTATAATAAAAATTATATATAATTATAAATAAAATGAAATTTAGACACTCAGGAATAACGTTTTAATACTGAGTTTATTATTTCTTAAGAACTGAATTATTTATATATAAATCATCGAAAAATACGTGGTCCGTTATGGAAGCCATGGCAACAATTTTTTTTTTATCTGCCAAGCATGCGGCAACACTGTAATTCCAGAATACACGTTTGAAAGGTTGATGGATGTGCGTCTGATTGGCACCACTAACATGGTCTGGGTCAGTGAAGGAACGTTATGGTAACAAGTGGAAAATCATTGTTTAATAAGGTAATGTAGTGTAACCAAGGAAGAAAATGGAACACAGGAATGCTCAATACACATTAGCTAACACCCCTTAAAGTAATCCTCAAGATTACGTACGTTGCCAGCATACTGCTGTCCAACTCCATCATTCTTCACTATAACGACATATACAGAAGCTCCTCCACAGGCTTTGCTATGTCGATGGGGGTGGGAAGTCTTGGAACATCCTTCGTATTCGCCAGACCGGAATCCAAGCGACTTTGATTTGATTCCAAAACTCAAGCTGCAGTTGCTTGGGAAACGCTTGCGAACAAAGATAATTTTTGACGGAGTTTCGGCGAGAAGTCATGTGCAGTCAATGGTATTCTCTGCCTTCCCAAACGCTGACAACTTTCGGTGACATCTTGGATATTACTTTGAGGGGTATATTGAGCATTCCTGTATTTCTGTTTCTTCCTTGGCTACACTGCATTGACTTATTAGACGATGATTTCTAAATACATATTTTCCACTTGCTTCCAAGACGTTCCTCCAGTGACCCAGACCACGTTAGTGGTGCCAATCAGACGCACATCCATCAACCTTTCAAACATGTATTCTGGAATTACAGTGTTGCCGCTTGCTTGGCTGATAAAAAAATAGTTGCCATGACTTCCATAACGGCACACGTATATAAAGTAATTTAAAAAAAGAAAGAAAGAACTTATGAATTTCTGTTTTCCAGTAATTTTTAAATCCGTGTTTTTTCTTGAATTTTATTATTATGAATTATAACTATTGTTCCTCATTTATTGTATAGTCCTAACAATATTTCTTTAATCGTCCCTGTCCCATTCTCTCACTTCGGCCAATTTCTTCAGTAGAATAAATTTTATAATCAAAATTTACTATCAATATTATTTTGTTATCCTTAAATATCTTCCTAAACAATCAATAGAATTTCAATAGATGAGATCTGTACTGTTGAACAAATGTACGATCGTTTTAGAATAAAATTAGGTAAATTACTGTTTTCATTTAGTGTCATGAGCGACCGCACATACGGGCAAGAGATGTATGTATTGGAGGGTGGGGGGGATCACTTAATCCCCACCCACCCCTGAATTTTCAAAATTAATGTAATTCATTTAATTTCTTTGCCGTAAGACAACTAACAGATTTTTCGAAAATAGTAAATTTATTTATTATAGTTTTGAAAAGTCACAAACACACACGTTAAATATACTAATCACAAATGATAGATTAAATTAAAATGGAAGATAGAATAAGAAGACATACTTTAATTATTTATGGATAGAAGAGAAAAAAAAAGGAAAATTAGAAAGATAGAGAAAATACAGTAATGGGTTTATTAAGAAATAAGCTGAAGATTTCTCCAAAAACCACTGAAAGGAGTCACAGGGATTAAAAAGAAGAAAACAGCCCCATTGCAATAAAATTTGAGAAAAACAATTGGTATTAAAGAATAGAATACAATCTAAAATGTATCAACATTTATGTTGAAGATTTCTACAGAGGAAGAAAAGGAATCGGAGCACCACAAAGGAAGTGTCGATTTTTCCTTCAAATCAAACAATTTAATTTTTCTAAAGTCTTCAAAATAATACAAATTAAAAGCTTCTGTTTATATTTAAGTTATAATGTATTTCTGATTTTCAATCAAAGTGATTTTTTCATCCGCATGTTTAATTCACTTGCGTAAATCCCATTACTTTAATATTGCGGAGATCAGTGGATTATTAGTGGAATATTAAAGGATTCATATGTATTATTAAGCCATCGTTTATTAGCTTATCCTACTGGGTTTTTTTTTTTTTTTTTTTTTTTTTTTTGTGGGATGTTTCTTGGCAAGGACTCACAAAAAAAGAAAATACAAAAGTTAGATGGTCCTTTTTCCGTAAATATGCAAGTCAAATTTCAAGAAGATCCGTCTAGCGGTTCCCAAGATTAGGGGAACATAAATCCAAACATACACAGACTAACCTGATTTTAGGAGCCTCACTTTTTAGGAATTTTGGCTAAAACGGCGACTGCTTATTCCCGGTCACTTGCAAATTCCTTGTCCATAGTTTTCCATAATAATACAATGTTTAGATTGAAGATTGATTCAATCTGAATGGTTTCAAAGCGTTTCCCTTTCCTTGTCAGTTTAAAGAACACCATTACTGAATTTTTCTCCGAAACTGGAAGAAATCAGCATTTTGAGCCTTTTTTTTTAGTTGGAAAACTTTGTTTGTAGGCCCTCATCGGAGGAAAAAAAAACCAACGGTTTTGTTGTTGTTTTTTTTTTCTTTTTCTTTTTGGTTGAACGACTTGGACCATCAATAAACCAAAGGATTTTACTTAAGTAACGTAAACTTTCCACTGTGGTTGGAATTACCAAAGGGAATAATTTCAATTTCATTTGTAATAGGATTGTGGGCTTTGATCCTAGATCCTTAACAGAACGTCCACTGTATAGAAAAATCAAACACTAGATGTCGTCTTCCTAAAAGCGAAGTTACCACTTAAATTCAAACACTGTAGAATAAATATTGATTGAGTTATGTAGATCCTGGAAGGACGGACATGAGTATAGTTATATATCTTTATCTTAAAACTTCATTCTAACTTTTCTTTTTTTAAAAAATAGCTGATTCAAAAACAAGGCTGTTACAAAAATTAGACCAAACTTATAATACCCTTTGGGTATTGTAATTTTTTATAGCACTGCGTATTGTACTACTTGGGGCTGTAAAATACATAAATAAGTAAATAAATAAATAATTTCAATTTTTTGTTTATTCAAAATTATGTGAAGGTCAAGTAAAATATTTCTGAATGGTATTTCATAACTCAAGTAGGGGAAATTGATGGTCATGCAAACTTCATTGAAAAGCCGTCCCATTTTAATCCAACTAAATGTCGTGTATTTTGAATTGGAAGATTTCTTTTAATTTTATTCTTCCAATTCACGTAACAGGAACAGTTATGTCATAACTCTTCCACCTTCGTTCAATCTGGGAAAAAACAACCTCAACATACATTACGATTCCCAACAATAGTCTCATCCCAACACGTCTATTGCGTTTTTGTTCAACGACGATTCATCAACATTATTTTGGAGCTTCAGACACTTTGAATTGGACACAAGTAATCCAGCTGACTCATGATTTAACAACTGACTTTCAAAAAAAACCGCCATCTTTTTTGTCTGTTCTTCCATATAAAAGGCCTGTTTGTGTAACGCTAATCCATTTCTCTCCTGATCGCAATCGAATAACGACATGAACGGAAACATTATTCTGAGAGATAGCTCGTTTCGTTATAATATTCAAAGATTTTAAATACAAACTGAAAATAAAAAATAAACAGCTAAAAAAGAGTTTCGTTAAAGGTGAAACCACAACTTTTTCCCTTCTTATGGACATTTAAAGGATTTATTTTAAAATATATGCGCTACGACCTTGAAAGATTTCGTGTAACACTACAGGTGAAAGTGAGTAAGTTTTACTTTATTTGATTCATTCCTAACCTTAAATAGATCCTAATAAGTGACCTAATAAATCTTTTAAATCGGTGCTTTTCAAATTTTTCTTGTTGCCAACTCTTGAAGCTCTACAGAAAATTGGCGATTCGAGTAATTTTTAATTTTGAAATACATATAATATATAGATAGATTACAATACAATGAGCCTAGTAATAGACCTTTCAAAATACATTGCACGTAATTAAAATGTTCTCAGCCAGAAGGAGTCGTTAAGGAGGACTCTTACGGCTGCTACATATACAAACAGTACAGACAAAGGGGCAAAGCAAGTAAACAAGTGAGATGATCGAGAGATAAAAATTCATAGACAGAATGTTGAAGGTTTGTGTATATCCAAGCAAACTGAAGAAGTCTCGTAGACTTCGTCGCTCAATTATTAATCGTATAAAAGAATATTTCTGCTTTTTTAGTCTGTGTTCCAAAGAGTCGGAAGACTTTTGCATGATCCCAGTTTTATCTAAATGTCTTCTTATTACTGTACTTTGAACCAGAAAACATTTCAACTTGTTGCGCATGTTTATGGCCAAGAAGTTATCCTTCTTTTGTATTTACTTATTTTTTTTTCCTTTTGACAAAGTTAAGATGGAGATGAGATGAAATAGTCACATATCTGAAATCGCAGAAGACAATCTTACAGTTCACTCCACTGTTACGCTGCTTTAGACGCTCCTGAAAACTTGCCTAAAACCGGCAAATGGCTCGAAAAATCTACCGCTTGCCCGAAAATCATGCCTATTGCTCTAAATAAAACAAGTTCTAAATTTAAGCAAATATTAGAAGCAAGTTGACACCAGCGCTCTTGGCGGCGAGAAAATTTATTTAAAAACTACGACAGTGTTAAATTCACACTGAAACTGATATTCTTTGCTCGTGGTTTCAATCCATGGCTTCATTCACCACATTCTATTCCTCCGATATTTTTTTTTTCCTTTTTCTTTATCTCTGCTGTGAAATGAGATGAGAATTGATAGCCAAGTGACAAAAGCAATCAACTTTTTTGTCACTTCGCCGACAAGTATTGTTAATCACGATCTAAACGAGAGCAAAACGCGATTTGCCGCTCACACGTGTAAAGCGATCGCTTTGCAGTCAAGTTGTACTGGCAAACGGCGTAGTTTCGAGCGCGTTTGAGGCAATTTTTGAGAGCGTGTAAAGCAGGCATTAGGGATGGCTTTTTTGTTCAACAAAAAAGCAATGTTTTGTTAATTAAGAGAGCAATTGACTGTTTTTAGCGAAAGTTCTCATAATCCTTGTAACCTTACAAAGAAAAAGGCTTCAAGTTTTTCTAAGACACCATTTTCTTTTGCATGCTTCATCCTCGAATTTAGTTTCTTTTATATCTTAAAAACCAGTCAGATGGGCACGTTTTCTATCCATTTTTTTATTTTCAAAAATTCAACTATTCTTTGAATATTCAGTTTGAAGAGACGATTTTGTAGCCCAGGTAAGTTTTACTCATAAAATTCAATCTTTATTAAGTTTCTTGTAGTTGAGATTCCTGTTACCTGATTACAGTTGTTAAATTAGTTCTCCCTACAATATAATCTACGAAATAGATCATTTCCCCATAACAGATAAATTTTCGATATACCAGTGCATTGATTTTAAAATTTCAGATTGCCTCACTTTTTAGCTGCAGTCCGTGCTATCAAAGGTGTCGATAATGCATGTAACAGTCTGATTCTGTTTGTTAAACATTATAACTGATGTAATTGAAACGTTTACTATTGAAGACGTAACCGAAATAAAAATTTTATTGTTTCTTCAAATACTGTATCTTTCTGAGCTTTTTTTTCAGATCTGGGGAGTTTCAAAGAGCAACAACTAAAAACATTTAAGAAAATACTGACTTTGCCCTCATAGTGATAAAGTAATTATCGGAAGCGCAATGCTTCAAACGAAAAAAATTAACTATAAAAAAACTCACTAATGAACAATTAGTGAGAAAATTTATGTTCCAGCGGTTCATCCGTCGAAACCTTCTTTACTGGTGATTGCTCCTGGCTGATGATCGCCAAAGAGCGTGAAACGGATGTTCCAGGATGTCACTTGGTAAGCAATTTGGTCTCACCATTTGTTGTTTGTTAAATTTAAATTGTTTACTTTATCACTTTACAGTATTTTATCGCTTTTCGAAGGCTCTAGGTTAAATTATTAATATTTTTTTAAAGTGATTTCTTTTCTACTGAAATTTATCACATCAGCAAAATGCAGTATACATACGTCCACACAGCAGGTAATGGAAGAAGTTTCGTATAAATTTCTGATAGACCTAATTGATGTATATTTTGTAACTCAAATTTCTGTTAATATTTATATCGTAATCTAAGCTGGATATCTACAATTTCCTTGCGGAATTGGAAACAAATATAAAAAAAATTCCCAAAAATTTCATAGAATTCTATCTAGTTTAATTTCATGGTTATCTTCTTAGATATCTTTATAGTTCCTGCTATTTTTATCAGTAATTGTTTTTCAAAGAATTGCTTTGAACTGTTTCTAAAAATTGTTTCTAAAAACCGTAAATTGTATTTACGATGTTTAGACTTT
>JAFIDM010000004.1:59574113-59604116 GCA_023159025.1 Thereuonema tuberculata
TTCTATGCTGATGCCTGATAAAAGCATTAAGAAATTAACAGTTACTGTACGTTTTCTGGTTAAAATTTACAACTTTTTAATCTCATACGGGTGGCTCTGAAAAGCGAGTTAACTCTTGGAACGTAATAGTCAAAGGGATTTACAGTTAACGTAATTTAGAAAAAATGTAGTAATATCAAAAAAAAATATATATCAAAATTATACGAACTGTCTCTTCATATCTATTCCATTAAATGCAGTAAATAATCTTCACAATTACAAATTTCTCTTGGGGTAATTTTTACACTGTAAATATCATGTATTTAAAACAAAACGACAATTCAATTCTCGCTTATAAACAAAACAAAATAGGATTGAAAACATAACTAAATAAGGGAAGAATAAACCTGTGCCTTGTAATCTCCAATTTATTTTAATTGCATGAAATTAAAGTTTTGCTAACACAAAAATCTGCACCTGTCTCATTGTCACATTTTAAGAAATTACATAATAATTCTGGATTTATTTCAAAGAAAAATAATTTTAAGAGCTTAATTCCAAAACGCACAGTCATTTTCTTTTGAAATGTTTGACTTTTTTATTTTGTCTACGTTAAGCAAAAATGCTTGCTTTTTTTCCTTCCAAATCATACCAAATCAGGTACAGTTTTAATTAAACTACATTATTTTTTTCTGAAGATCAAAACATAAACTAATTATTGAGCTATATTTTTTGAATATCGCATTTTTGCTAACAAAGACTTAGTTCATTTTGGAATAGAGCTCTTCAATTAACTGTAGAAAAAAGGTAAAGGTATACTAAAGGTAAAAATATGAACAGAAATGAAGGAATTGAAAAAATATAAATTTAAGTAATTTGGCAAATGAATTGGTAAAATCTAACGTAAACTGCAAAAATATTGTCAAATTTGAAGAATTAGATTTATAATGATTGGTTTGTTTAAAAAGGCTTTGTTGATAAATATGATAGTGTTATTGTTATTACAATATTTAAAAACTGTTCGTTTTAAAAAGCGAGAACTAATCCTCACAGACGATTCTACTCCGCAAAGGGGTGTTACGCTGAGATGGGCACGTTCCTAACACCTGTTTTTTGGGGTTTTTTTTAGTACCTGTTATTTTTGCAATACTATTTATTCTTTCCTAATTTATTCTTTCCCGAAAAGCGCAAATAGAATGGAGCTACTAGTTAACTAACACTGATAAAAAGTAAATATCCTCTCTTTATTTCTCCTCACCCCTATTTTCATGAAATCGAAGGAGACCTGACGCATGCGCAAAAGCGTTGAAGGCTCTCATAAACAAAACCGAACAGTACGAAAGCATTCAGGAAACTGTAATGTTTTATTAGTATGCTATGTGACATCTGTGAATTGTTTGAAATCAAACTATTCGTATTTCGGGCTTGACAAAGGGAAGCATGAATCTTCTCGAAAATTCGCCATTTTTATTTTTATGGTAATTTTATTTTATTAAAAGAAGGTATATTTAAAATAACTGTAGAACAACCAGATTTCATTGCATTTAACTTCAAGTTCGCCGTTTATTCTCCAAATTAAGTTAAATGTAAAAGATGTTAGCGTGGAAATTTAAATGATGGTAAGAAATATAAATGCATAATTTTCAAAATAAATAAATGTCTTCTATTAGCAAAAGAGGACGTATAAACATAAGCAGCGCTGTAACTGCTATTTTCAATGGAGAACGCAAAGCATATTGTAGTCCTACGGGACAAAGCAATGGACACAAAGGGATTGGGAAATAGCCAATCAGAAAGCAATATAGGATAATGTGGTTTATAAGAAAAGGTGGATTACCTGTGAAAATACAGGAGATAAAAAAAAATAATTATGGAAGGAGAATGGAATTTAAATGAATAATCATGATTAAAAAAAAAAGGGGGAAGACAAAGAAAACATTAATAAATAGGTAAATTAAAACGAATTAATAATTACCCACATACGTATATTTTGTTTATCATAAAGGACAGCAGATAGGATTGGAGAAGAATCGATTTCTTAGCACAAGTGACCAATACGTCGTTATAAGTGGTCAATATGTAGGAAAACCTTTCAAAGTTTTTCAATAGAGAAATCTAATAGAAGAAATTCTGTGTTTAATGAAACGCCTAATACGTCTATGCCTCCAAATATATAAGAGTTCACTTGATCTCTGGCTAACTAATTTTAACATTTTCGACTGTCACCCCAAAACCATAAATTTGTAAGGCAGAAATTGTAATCATTAACATATATCGTGCAATCTCCATACATTATCGTAATGCAATTCATTACTTCCATAAATGTAGCATTTCCACAAATTTTCGCTAATTAGCTTTTCATAATTACTAAGATATTACTGTTAAACCCTCAAAGAATTTTATTTCTCATAACATGGATTAACAAAAGCTCAATCATAAAAGAAAAACGAAAAGTACATGCCCACTGACTTTCTCAATATTGGTAGAACAACAACAATCCCATACAATATATAGCAATGTATTTGATTTATTGTAATTGGAAATGTTTAGGAGACTTTAGATGTATTTATCCTCCAATGATTAATCATGGACCCTTCACAGGAACCGGAAAGATTGAAAAAACAAACAAAAGAACACTTGTGTCTGAATCAAGACTTAGCAATCTAGCGTTAACGTAATCTAGCATAAACAGCCTATTTCTTTAAAATTACATCAAATAAATATAACTTATAGAAGTTTTCTTTTGGCCCATTTGTTCGCCATTTTGTTTAAGTGTTGCGCCAAAAAATCATTGTTTACGTAAGGTTATTCTGAAACTTCTGGCAAAGAAACTCTAGATTTAACATATCATATGTTGTTAATTTTTCAATCGTACAATTTTTTAACAGATGGAAAAAAAAGGATAAAAATCTCTATAAAAGATTCAGTATATGGAGCAGACTAAGAGCACCTATGTGTTTTCGAGGCAGAAGTCAGATATTATTCGAGATATCCATTGCATAGCATCCATACACTTGTATTTTTCAAAAACTACTAGGCCATACCCCTGACTCCCCCTGGTAAGTATGAGATAATCCAAGAAGAATCGATTCCAAGCAGTATATTTTATTCCCTTTTGAATGAACTCATTATTTGATAGCGCGCGAACAAATAGAATAAAAGTAGAATTGGATATTGGGGGATCAGCAGTAGCCCAATGGTTAGCGTTCCTGACTGCGAGGAAGAAGGTCCTCGGTTCGTATCCCATGCAAGGCGAAAAAAAAAAAAGAAAATTTTATAATGTGACTTTCTCAGCAAGGGAAACTAATAATTGACAATTGCACCGGACAGACAGACAGAGAAATAAAAGATTTTAGTAAAATAGATTGCAAATCATATTTTTGACGTAGTTTTCAAGAAAGTAAACTGTATTGTAAATTGTTTGAAATGTAAATTTAACTTTATAAATAAATTTAAGTAAAATGTTTTTGGATTATTTGTATATCAAAATCGTCCGGTTTCTCTGCCAGATTTTGTATATCCTGTTTCCAATAAATAACTAAGAATTCGAAATGAAATCTTAATAATCTCTTGTTGAGTAAAAAATCTCAAAATGTGAAAGCATCTGCTTTCGAGAACATGTTAAACTAAAAATAAATTAAAAATATGGGAAGAAAATCTGGGCCCATTGATTAACAAAAATGTTTTTTTTTTTTGTTTTTTTTTTTTTTAATAATTAAGCTCACAACTAACTTTAAATTATACTATAGGAATAAATGGTTAGCATTGAGATTTGTTTGAATTTATCAATGAAAACTTAAAACAACAATGGGTGAGACCAAATTGTTTACCAAGTGATATCATCCCGGAACAGCTCTTTCACGCTCTTTGGTGATCATCAGCCAGGATCAGTCACCAGCAAATAACAAGGTCTCCGTACTGAGGCTAATATCAATGATCGTCAGAATCGCAGTGGTGCCTCAAAAGAAAAATGAACAACAAAAAATTCTCTAATGAAAAATTACAAAGTTCAGTATATTCTATTCTGGATCTGTCATTTATATCTTTCTTAAACTCTCTTCTTTTCTTTAGTAGATCTAAGGCAGCGTTTCCCAACCGGTGGGTCGCGACCCAGTAGTAGGTCGCGGAAGGGTTACAGGTGGGTCGCGACTTGATCCTAAAACTATCAGAAACTATCGAATAAACCATCAGAAAAGATCAGAAAAATCGAAAATCGATCATGTAAAAGGAAGGGATACGATATAAATATGGTTTTATTCTATATTCTTGTATTCCTATATATGTGGAGGTATTCCGATAAGGAAAGGTGGGTCGCAAGCTGAAAAAGGTTGGGAACCGCTGATCTAAGGTATTTTGAGATAATTTATTTGTATTCGTTCGTTTTTCATTTTTTATGACTTCTTTTTTTGCCTTTGACAGTGTATCTGTTATATGTTTATTTAGCCCCTCTATATCATCTGTGGGTGTTTCCATGATTGTTTTGTTTATTTCAAGTTCAAATTTTGCTCTGTTGATTTCTCTGCATGAGGGTATTTTCTTCTTTTTTATGAGCTTAAGCCTTTCCCAGTAAGTGTTTATCACCACTCTTGATCTTACCAGTCTATGGTCGCTACCTGTATTAAATCTATTTAATACTGTGATGTCTTTAATTACATGTTTTTTATTACTCAATATGTAGTCAATTTCATTTTTTGTTTTTCCGTCGGGACTTCTCCACGTCCATTTAGCCTTTGGCTTTTTCCTGAAGAAAGTGTTCATGATGTATAGGTTCTAGTTGCTGGCAAAGTCTAAAAGCAATTCTCCTCTGTTGTTCTGTTGACCTAGACCGTATCTTCCGGCTGAATCATGATAGTAATCTCCTTCTCCTACTATAGCATTGAAGTCTCCAATTATCATAACAAATTCTTCCGTATTGCTTGACAAAGTTTCTCCAAGGTCTTCATAGAATGATTCTATTTCTTCTTCTGATGACTGGGATGTTGGTGCATAAATTTGGATAAGTTTGATTTTGTATTTTTCGTTTAGTTTTATTGTCAATTCTGCTATTCTGTTACTGATTTGTCTAAAATTTGATGTTTTATGTTTTATATTTTTATTGACAACAAATCCGATTCCAGTAGTTCTCTGTGTGGTTTCCCCGTAGTTGTAGAATTTGTGACCGCTTTTCAAGGTTTTCAGCTCTTCCCCTTTTCTTTTCGTCTCACATAACCCTATTACATCCCATTTTATTTCTTTAAGTTCAATTTCGAGTTCAGCCAATCTGTCTTCTCCATTTAATGTGCGGCAATTATATGTGCCAATGTTAAGCGTTATTTTGTTTTTATCGTAATGGGTGATTAGTTTCCCTTGCTTTACATCTGGATCCGTCCTCCTGTACAGGTTTAGGTGCGGCCCTTCATATAGGGACTCTGTAGTCACGTTTGGTTGTTGCCCATTTTGGCCTTGGCTTATACGGCCTTCCTTCTTTCTTGATATCAGAAAAAATATGAGGAATGAAATAAGAACTTATAACACAAATATTATCAGGAAAACTATAGAAAATAATTCAAGCATGAAGATTCTTAAAAGAGGCCTCGTTGAAGGTACAAATGAAATAATAGTCATAGCTGAAAAAGATCGAACAATAACCAGGAATACAAAGAAAATAGTAAGAAGAGTACAAGAATTTTACTCAGAATTATACAAAGATGATTCGAAAATAATCAGGACTCAGAAGGATTCGTACTATCAAGAAGAAGTACCAATGATCATAATATCAGAAATCAAAGCAGCTCTAAGAGATATGAAAAATGGAAAAAGTCCCGGAGAGGACCAAATAGAAATAGAAACAATAAAAATGGGAGGAGATAAACTAATGGAAATTTTGGCCTCTCTATACAATCTATGTTTGAGAGAACGAAGAATCCCAGAGAATTGGAATAATGCCAAACTAATACTGATCTTTAAAAAAGTACAAAAGGAAGAAATAAAAAATTACAGACCAATAAGTCTAATTTCCAACTTATTCAAGATTTTTATCAAAATAATTACCATCAGACTCACACCCACATTAGACAATGGCCAACCAATAGAACAAGCGGGATTCCGGAAAGGATACAGTACAATAGACCATATACATACACTAAGACAAATTATAGAAAAACGAACGGAATTCCAAAGACCTCTCTGCTTGGCTTTTATTGACTATGAAAAAGCCTTTGATTCCATCAAGACCGAGGCAATAGTGGAATGCTTGTCGAAACTAGAAATAGAGAGAACATATATTGATTTGATACAAAATATTTACAACAAGACAAGAGCAACTTTTACTCTAAATGAAATTAGCGGAACCATAAACCTAGAAAAGGGAATCAGACAAGGCGACTCCCTATCCCCAAAGTTGTTTACTGCTGCACTTGATCTGATTTTCAATAGATTAAACTGGAAAGGAGAAGGAATTAAAATAAATCAAAAGAGGATTTCCCATCTAAGATATGCAGATGACATAGTAATTATATCAAGAGATCCCCAGCAGCTGGAGAAAATGTTAATAGATATAAACCAAGAAAGCAAAATCATAGGATTAAAAATTAATAAAGAAAAAACCAAATTAATGTTCAACAAATTTGTGAAACCAAGGAATATTCATTGGAAAATCAAGATATCGAAATTGTAGAAACATTTAACTACCTAGGACAAATATTACAGATTAATGGGGGGATGGAAAAGGAAATCAAAAGAAGAATTCAACTTTCATGGATGGCTTTCAAGAAAATGGGGTATATTTTTAAAGCAAACATACCTATAAGCCTAAAAAGACAAACCTACAACCAGTGTGTCCTACCTGCATTAACATATGCCGGAGAAACATGGACAACGACTAAAAGCCAAGAAAATAAGATTAGGGTATCTCAGAGACGTATGGAAAGAAACATATTAAATATAACCTTGAGAGATAAGAAGAAAAACACATGGATCAGACAACAGGCCAAGATACAGGACGCAGTTATATGTCTAAAGAAGTCAAAGTGGAGGTGGGCAGGACACCTGGCCAGAAAGACTAGGGAAAATTGGACGAGCCTGACCACGTTTTGGAAACCCTCCACAGGTCAAAGGAAGAGAGGAAGACCAAGGGGCAGATGGAAGGATGAGATGGAGAAGTTTGCGGGGAAGAGATGGAGAAGTAAAGCTGATGACCGTAAACGATGGAGATGTATGGGGGAGGCCTTCGTCCAGCAGTGGACTGATAAAGGCTGAATGATGATGATGATGAATGAAAAATTAGTGTCAAAATTCATGTACCACTGCGCTTCCGATGAAAACTTAAAGCAGTTAAAAAAGTTATTATCGAATAAATCTATCATACTTAAGTAAAAGCATTAAGTGGCGTACGTGTCAGCCTGTGAAACATTATCCTACGCCTCTCGTCTACTGGAACTCTCGGATGACAGATACCAATGAAAGTTTGGATGTGTAGTTGGGCACCTTCCTACCATGTCCCAAACGTAACATCAGCACAGACTTGCAGATCAGAGGGCTCCGAGATCTTGTAAACCAACTTAATAAAGTAAAAGAATATGGCGTAATACATAGTAGGAATACGGTATTAATAATATATTAGAACCTAGCAATCTATGAACATTTCAAATCAAAAGTTAGATCGTCTGTTGTCCGTAAATATATACGCCAAATTTCAAGAAGATTCATTCAACGGTTCAAAAATTACTACGGAGACACACACACACACACACACAGAGACTGATCTGATGACCTTACTTTTCTAATAAAAAACTAGCCTAAACCTTTACGACCCCATTCAACAATGGCAGTCTCCTTTTCATATAAAAGTTTCATATAAAACAAAATTTTCGGAAAACTGAATGTGGAAATGCTTGGATTTCTCTGTAATAACGAGCTTTTTAATTTTCGGATTTGACATTTGAAGCATATTCTATTACTATGTTTTGTTGACATCAAGGAAACAATAACGGTGTGAATATTTAATGAAAACAATATTTACTTTTCTTATAGTTCTTGTAATTCAATTCCACGGGATTTATGACTCTGCCCCGGATTCATATTAAAGGTATCTCAATTTCTCCGGTCTATTAATAATAAAATAAATAAATAAATAAAAGAGAGGCATTCAAAGAGAATATTCAAATTACAATGCAACAAAACCTCTTTCTTGTTACGATTCTTTTTCAAAGCAAATCTTAAAGAGAACCACGAAATAAAATCCACCAAGATGATGGGCAAGACTATTTGCTTATTGGGTAAGTCAAAAGAGATGTGCAAAAATCTTTGTTTTGTTTCTTAAATCTAACTTAAATAAAACAGTGCAAACCGAATTACGTAGATGATGTGAAAGTTGCTAAAACATGGGATGAAAATAGAATTTCGATATATATAGTAACTGAATGGAGCTTTGATCGTTTCGTTGCTAAATGTTCAATTTCACCAAAGAACACCAATGGAGAAGAGAGGGAGATTACTATTCATGTTTTGATAAGAACAATAACGTTAAGCATTCAGACTATTTATACGTAATGTAATAACAGGATCACGTTCAGGTAGAATTGTGGAGAAACTTTTGTAGTTAATTTTTTATGCAGTTAATTATTAATTTAATGTCTTAAGTAAAGACAGTATTTATAATTGGATGGTGTTGCGAATCATTTGAACAAGCGACAAAATAGATATTTTTTAGATTATTGCTCCATCTATTAGCTAAAGGTGTAAACTCTTTATAAAAAATTGTTCCTGTATGCTATCTCAACATAATTCTTTAGAAAATTAATTATGAATAAACTCCAATCGACCAATCGTAACGAATAAGATTTGCATCCTGTGACTAACGACCTTTGTCGCATGGTCGTTTGATTCGAAATTCATACGTCATCATGTGCGGTATATTTAATTTTGATATGCAACATTTAATTCCATAAAATAATGTTAATTAATACATAAACTTTTGCGTTTATGCGAATATCTCAAAATCGAATTTTGGCGCTTGGTCAAATGATGCATAACACCATCCAATCGGATTCTCCTACAAACTATTTAACACATTTGATTTGGAGACTCACTCAGAATATTAAAAGTTACAGGCCTACATCGAGGAAGGTAAAGCTCCCGGCCTGTCGTGACCAACTGGACCGAGATGAGGTCGGGTGGTCAGCACAACGCCCCCTCGCCTTCAACCCCAGGAAACGAAACCTACTACTCATTCTACAGAGGGCAGGTTGAACCCTAGGAGCGGTCTTGAGGATTCACTGTAAATGTAGTATCGCGAGTAATCATTGAGATTACGGCAGATTATCGAAAGTCTCCACAGCTTTTATACTTTAAATTTTAGCCTTCAACCAGAAATTAATGTCTTAAATTGGCCGTAGAAAATACATTGGGCTTCTTGACAGTGGTCTGTACTAATTTTATAGAACAAACTTCTTCATTTCATAGATCATTGTTAAGTGATCAACAATAACATTGGCGCATGATTTCTATCTGTTTTGTTACCGTAACAGTTAATATTGTTAATTAAAAGTCATTTGTTAGGATGCTTTAGGTGAAAGAAATCAGACATTAGTCCATTGCTAGGTCAACGGTTTGAGATTCTCTCTGCAAAGTCTATCTATTCACAAATCACGTGTCTCCATTGCAATTCCTAAATTATAAGTGACGTTGGACAGACAGACAAAGCGGGAAAACATGGTTGCTGTCTCTAAACAGAATCCTTGGAAAAAAAAATACTCTACAGATTTCTGTTTACATATTTTAAAGAACAATAGCGGTTTTCCACTTTTGTTTTCCCTTGCTTTACACTAAATTTGAGCATAGTATGCATTCTTCAGCCACTTCTCCAATATGCTAATATCGATATTATTATCTTCCTGTTGCTT
This sequence comes from Thereuonema tuberculata, assembly GCA_023159025.1. Taxonomy (NCBI): domain Eukaryota; kingdom Metazoa; phylum Arthropoda; class Chilopoda; order Scutigeromorpha; family Scutigeridae; genus Thereuonema; species Thereuonema tuberculata. Next base: position 59,583,974 of record JAFIDM010000004.1, read on the forward strand.
GTCAATATTTCCCCCTCTACCTGTTCTCCGACATCTAAATTCAAGTAGTCAGACGTCCTACTAAGAAGGCGTCGTCGGTACAGGTGAGCTATTAGGGGTTAGATTTTCTTTTTTTTTCTTGCAATTGTAAAAGAATAGCAGATGAAAATTTTTTACTATCACACAATTATTAACTAAGTATTTTTAATTACTTTATTGTACCCACAGTAACAATGGCCACTCATCCATATTTCTTAGACTACATACTGAAAGCCCCATTACAATTCACAATATACGTATATTAGCTTTATATACATTCATATCCCATGCTCTGGACATTCTAGGGGACTGTCTTGATTCTGAAAGTGTGACACTGGGATCTTAACAGAAGGGACCCATCAGCTAAACCGCTGCCCCAACCCAGAATGCACGAGGGGCCATCGTTTCGGACAGGTAATCTCATTTAGAGCGAATGCATCCATCTTCGGGAAATAACTGAACTCAAAATAAATAGAAACTTAAAAGGGATATAGGATGATAGTGAAGAGCCTCAACATTTGACTAAAAAGATGATATAAAATTACATATTTATTATTAAAAATGCACCCTGCGAGTAGCGTCCAGAGCGCTGACTGGATATCGAAAGGGGAAATTAAAAGGGATATCTTTAGTGAGTTTATTCTGAAACAGTCTCGTGCTCAAGGCGATAGCCTGCCATGAGGCTGATACGTCTGAACCTCGGTTTGAATTCCGGCTCTGGTGTGGATGATTTCCTTCTTCTGTTTCTATGGCTTCATTATATATTAACTATCTCCTATGGTGAAGCCGAGGCAACGATTCTTCGGCTAAGTTGTTACAGTTTCTGCCCCTTGTTGAGGAAAAAACACATTAGTGCTAAGAGACTAGGCATTGGGGGGAAAAAATGGTGTTTGTTTATCAATGAATCCACTAAATGTAATTTTTGCTTTCTATACGGTCAATCGAATTTTTGGTGCAGATTTCTTAAAGCATGGTTTATAGTTCATAGCACTATTAGCAAGGACACTTATTATTTGGAAAACAAAAGGTAAAAGAAAAAAATCATTTCTATTAATATTTTTTTCTTTAGAGATAATGTCTCCATGCCTCACATCTTTTCCTACTAAATTTTCTCGAATACTGATGTCATATTTTCATAAATGCTTTTGATAACTTTTATATAACTGGTGACATTACTGTTAATTACTAAAAATACCATTAATTGCACGTATGTTACTGGACTCAAAAAGTCGTTTCACAGTCAATAGATCCTCTACATAGAAACATCTCGTACTCGTCAGTTCTCTCATTGACTTCCCTTTAACAAAGAAATGTGATTGATTGACTAAGAAATTGAGCTTAGTTCCTTAGTTGAACAGACTCCAAAGTTTAATGCAAACAATTAGTCTAAATATGAGATTGAAATGCTTACAATTTAAGATTTTTTTTCTTTTTTTTTTTTCAATAATCATTGCCTCATTCAAAATTCTGGATATCTTTAAAGATCAAATATTCAGTAAAAAGCTTTAAACTTCAGTGATTTCTTTCCATTACTACTCCAGCTTCTTATTGAAAATTCCATGTGATGTCATCATTTTTCAGTGCTTTGTTTTCTTTTTGCTTTTGACGGCAACTGGATACCTTGCTTCTTAATACTGCCTTATATCTATTTTAACTTTTATTTATTTTAACTTTTATATATATATTTTTTAACGCCCCTACGATTTCACAATGGTTTTTATTGTGATATCCACATTCATTTTTAGAGCCTTAATAAACCTCTTAATAAACCTCTTTTATTGTTTATTATTAACAACTTTTTTTTTATTTCTTGCTATTGATTTTCTTATCAACTCACAACTGATGAAGCAGGTCTTCACCATTCGGCTCTGACCCTAGTACAAGTTATCACTATTTCAATTACAGATCAAATATTCGTGTATCATATGCAATCATGAAATAAAATATTTATTTTTGATTAGTGATGATCTTTTTTTTTTTTCTTCATATATTTCAGTTACATTCATCGCATTTTTCTGTGCAATGCTGGAATCCTATACATTATTAAGGAAGGGAATAGATACCAGTAATCTTCATTGCAACAAATGTAGCCCAGAAAACAATGAAATTTGCTGTATTACTAAAAATAGACATTGTTGTTATTGTAAGTATAGCTTCAATGCTTCCTTAGTTCCTGTTTTCCTTTCTTTATTTACCAGTAAGTAAATTGACTGAGGGAGGTGTGAACGCAGCTTATGTTAACGTTGAGGGTTGTTCAATTCCCGCAATATTAATCTACATATTCCAGGCACCAACATTCATCGGTCGTTAAATCACTGTTGAATTATCAAACTTTAACGAGCCAGTTTTCGTCAGTTAAATCATTTCTCAACTCCTATCAACCCTCGCATAGTTCACTGTTATCAAGATGGCTGAAATCAACTCTTTTGATTTTGAGACATAATTAAATGTACGTATTTATTCTACTGAAAGTTCCGAAAATAATCTTGAATACGGCTAATTCCTTTGAAGGTTCCTGTCTTCACGGGAAAAATTCGGCCCACAAGTTTTTTTTCCTCCTCCATGGAAGCTGCCATGAAATTTCAGCATGCGAAAGCACTCTATTCATTATTTGAATAGAAGAGAATTTCCAAGTTGCAACCGTGTGACGTCATTCTCAAATAGAAAATATCGCGTTGCCTACTACGCAGCGATTTGGAACCCCCTGGACTAACCCGGCTGGAGACCTTATTTCAACTACAAAACCTTCGATGCCAAAAAGTGATCTACAGCATTCTTCACGTCTACATTGTTAATCCGAGCAGCAAGCGTCATTGTTTCGCGAGCAGACTTCCTCGCTTACTTCAGAATCTAAACTGACTTGAAACAAATTTATTTCAAGTATTATTAATCGGAAATTCAATCAACTTTATCCATAGTAAGATCCAAATAGTTGAGCAAGACAGTAACAGAAAGCCTGAATCATTTCCATGCATTTTATGTTTTTTTCAAAAAGAACTGAATGTTCTTCACATTATCAGTTTGATTGCATACATATTTCAGTGGGTGATTTTTAGTGGTGCTAGAGCAACAGAGACTAAATTGCGCTAGGAACATAGCATCAAATTCAAAATAAGTTGCAGAAAGAGAAAAAAACATTCAAACCAATACCAGAATTCGAAAACAGCGGCAAGTCCCTGCCTTACTTTTCGGTCCTGCCTGAATGACCATAGGCGATTTTTTTTGAGAGGGGGCAGTTGCCCCCCCCCCCCCTCAATATTTTGAGGATAAAGTAAAACTAAATATAAGTCGACTTTTCAGAGGTTCAGGATAAGCTTAAAATGGCACTTTGGAGGTTACTATTTAACAAAATTTTCCAGGTAATGGCCCCGAGACCTCCCCTTTCGTCTGGGGGATATTCCATACACCCTTGGATCAATGTTTGCTCCCCCAATCAAAATGCTGAAGTTCCACTTATGTGAATGACTTCACATATCTTGTACCACTCAAATACCATTAACAATTTATAGTCCAGAAAACCATAAATTTGTTCATACCTTATAAGGTCCTAAAAAGTAAATACAACCATGGTTACAGGTCACATTATTTAAAATGGTTACTGCCAGAACAAATATAACAAGGAAAATTAAGATTTCTGAGTTAACCAGGTGACTCATTGAATATTCAAAGACTAATGAATGATCGAAAGAATAAATGTAGTATTTAGTAATTTTTGCAAGATTCTTTAATAACATGAAAATACTCCACAAAATTTATTAATCAAATTGCAAAACAATGAATTCCTATTTTAAAAATAATGAAATCCTAACGTATTAATAACCCAATAATGTGTTAATCTTAAACTCAATAATAATGAGGGATGCTTTTGAATAGTATTGAGAAAAACTCAAAAGTTATTTTTGGAAAAGAAAAAGGTTTGAAAAAGCGAAACGATATGGTTTCGTGAAATATCGCTGGAATATAGAAGGAAGAAGGTTAAAATGGTGTAGTATTACATAATGAAACCCTGGGAACTATCTTAAATGCAATCCTCTCTTTTCTCAGTGATTAACTTGGGTGGATGGCCACAGCCCTGACACTTCATTAACTTACAAGGTAATCAACAAAGCAATCCTCATGAGAATTTAAAGATAGCAGCACCAAACAGAAAGAGTTTACGGAATTTAATACAAATTTCTTCATAGGAAATCACACGGAAAAATGTTTAAATATAAAAGTTTGAATATCAACGTATCCACCATAATCAGAGCAGTTCACTATCTTAGTTAACCTCGACTTAACTTTGTTGATATTGTTACCTGTCGTTTTGGACCACTCCCCTTCAACGAAGTCGACTCGATCCACCCAACCTACCTATGTCGAGTCGACCGTTCCTGAGCTGAGATTGAGGCAATCTGCGCCCATAAAACGAGACGCAGAGCGCCTGAACTTCAAAGCGACTTCGGGCATCAGCCCAACTAGAAGGTCTTCACTGGAAGGAGAGTATTCGACTTTGTCTTGGGGCAGCAGCCCAGCTAGGAGGTCTCCATTGGGAAGAGAGCATACGACTTCGTCTTCGGGCAGCAGCCCAGATAGCAGGTCTTCACTGGAAGGAGAGTATTCGACTTCGACTTGGGGCAACCGCCCAGCCAGGAAGTCTCCATTGGGAGGAGAGCATACAAGTTCGTCTTCAGGCAGCAACCCAGATAGGAGGACTCCACGTAGAGGAATGTGTTCGCCTTGGTCTTCAGGCAGTGGCCCAGCAACAGGGTCTCCATTGGAAGAAGTGCGTTCGAATTCAACTTTGGGCAGGAGCCCAGAAGTAAGGTCTTCATTCAGGAGAAAGCATTCGAGTCCAGTCGTGGGCAGGTGCCCAGTAAAAGAAGCTTCTTATCCGAAGAACGGAGCTAATTCGACTGCGTGGCTGCAGCTCCAAGAAGACTCCCAACCGGGAAACAGTAGTTAGAAGTTTTTGACAAAGGTCCCAGGAAGAGTTCCCAACCGGGACAGTGAGAAAAGAAGACTTCAGTTGTGAAGCCCACAACGAAGCCCGTTATCACCGAAGAGGTCCTGTAATCGTTCTAAGGCATCGGAGAAGACAACCCTTGCCGAGGGAAGTGATTCATTCACCGCGGAAATCCGAAGAGGTTCGGTGTTCGGCTTGAGACGACAGTGAACGACTTCTGTGACCGACTTTAGGAGTCTCACTCGCTGTGGACTTATCCAGACGTCCCGCCATTTGGAGGAAAACATCACAAACGATCCGCCATTTGGAGGAAGACACCGCTGACGTTCCGAAGATCAATAATTCCTACTCGAAATTATTTGTATTGGAACTTAACCGATTAAATAAAAGTTTCTGTTATTTTAAGAACCACTGTGTTCAGTCGCATTCCGTAACCCCGCCACCGTACGATCGTGTCCGACACGAAAGCACGGTAGCAATATTACCAAGATTGGATTTTAAGCAGGAAGCTGCCTCTAAAGAAATAAGGTTGTCTCTTTATCTGTTATTAAGAACACAAAGTAACTGAAATGGGACACATGAAACATCTATATTTTGATACCATCAAGTAAACCTGCTGTCTAGTATCAATTCCATTAACCATCATCTTCAATTACAATTAGTATACATAACTGGAGTATTAGATTGTTCTGCTTATGTTTCTGCATACTTCTAAATTTTGCCTTTCACAAATATTATGCCATGAATTTATATGCATCATAAATTATTTTTAAAAACAAAAAAGGAAAATCTAATACAAAATACAAACCTCGTAAAAACAATACTCTATTTTTTTTTTTTTTTTTTTGTTTACAAAAGTTTTTGTTTATAATTAATGCTCATAAAATCAGATTGAGTTTGTGAATAATAAAGAGAGCTTCTGAAGGCGAATAAATCTCGAAAATTGAAATACATATTTACTGGTATATACAAGATTTATATTTGACACGTTATCCCAAAGGATTTCTGTGGCAAAATTTGTGCTGACGGTCACAAAAACTTCCCACAGAAAAGCATAACCTTAGATTCCGAGGTCATTTTCTCAGTCACGTGAACCACGACAGGACTACCTCTAAAAAGTTCATTTCAATGAGAGGAACAACTTGCCTTTTACATTTTGGTCATCTAAAATAAACGGTTTAGAATTTGATCATAAGTCACGTGACTTCTGGTTGACCCAAGTAGAAGAAAAATAAAAAGTAACCATCCTCAATATTATACCTAACATTTGACATCTTATTTCTATTTCTGCGGTCTTATGGTTTCGGAGGAGTAGTGGCCAGAAAAAATTAATGTTTTCTTTTATATATAGGATGACTAGGTTTTTCCGACGTCAATCTGGGGCAGTTTTGGTTGGTTGGTTAGTAGATTTTAATTGCGCAAAAGCATTTGTGCCTAAGCTGCAGAAAATTTTGACAACCAAAATAAAAAAAACAACCAAAAAACGACTTTAACAACCAACAACTTGTGAAAAAATAATACTAATTATTACATATTATAAAAACGTTATTCTGTCTGTCATAAGACTTTAAGTTTTTCCAATTTTGTGACCAAACTATAAGGAAAATTTTGGTCATGCAAATGGATAAAATGTAGACCTTTTTAAGACAAACAAAATGCTACAGAAATCTTTCGAAAAATTTTTTTGTTTTCCAAAATGTCGCCTTTTAAAGGGTCAAATTTTGACTTTTTCTTATTTAAACAAAAAGTATAAAAGCTGGAAGAGAAGATTGTATTGAGAAAATGTTGGTATTTGAAAGACCTATCGAACGATATAGCAGTCATTCACAAACGTTTTCAAGATATATGCAAAACGTTTCCAAGATGAGTTTGCAAGATACATGCAAAAATGTGACAAATTTCATGTTGGCTATTATGCACTCACCATTCGATCAATAGCTTCAGCAGTATAAAATTTATCTGAATGCGCTACAGTTAACAGAACATGTTGCAAACTGACCATGAAGTGTGTGGCGACAACCCCAGGTGTGTGGCGCCAACCCGCAATACACCGGAGTTAAGCGGAGAAGGCCACAATGAGATGGGAAGTCGTATATTCTCCGATCTCAATATTAATTTGCTAAATAAATAACGTTATTTGTTTTTTTATAATGCTATATATGCAAGGGTTCCGGAGCGAAGCGAAGATACCCGGCTAGTAAATAAATAAAAAGCAATTTAATAAATTACATATGAATCTCCAACATTAATTGCATTGAAGGAATAGTATTGCAATAATAATAATATTAATATCAATTAATATAATTACTTATACAATGCTTTTAAAATCAGTATTAGCCTGCCCATCCTCTCCCAAGCACAATAAAGTTCCGACGTATCTATTAGAATTAGAAAACTTAATATTTTCAATAATGATAATTATGATTACAAATAATGCATAAATATCTTTTGTAAAATAAATTCAGATATATTTAAGTCATAATATTACGCAGCAATAATTAAGTATTCATTACATTTATAAATTAAAAAATAATTTATTTATTGTTTATAATAAATGTTATTATTATAAGTAAATAAATTTTGCATCCATATTTAGAGAGTACTGATTCACTTAAAAGACACTGATTTAAATGAAAAAATACCAAGATAGGAAAATGTAGAGAATTAAACTGGCTACAAAACACTTTATGATCAAATGTTCCGTATCTTTAATGTGTAAGCAGAAAAATTTTCCTAAAGTAAGATTATACGCCGTGCGACCGTGGAAGTGGCTGGCTGAGGAGCTGGTTTTTACCTGATAAACTACTAATTATTTAAATAAATAGTATATTATTAATTAAATAAAACATTTTTACCATGAAGTCTGTTTATTTCTGATTTAAATTAATTATTTTCTCATTTATATTAAATTATGATTTTTCATAATTTAAATATTGATAAATAAATAAGGAACAGTATAAATGTAACAGTTCGTAAACAGCAAATCAGTTTCATATATTGTTCTGGTTAAAATGTAGCCGTTTTTGTATTTTATGTCAGCAATTTCTCTATTTTATATCCAAGGAAAAAAATCTGTTGACACAACAAACTCTAGCTCTACTCATTTTAGAAAAGTCATGTTTGAGTGAGGAATTAAGGAATTCACTAGAAGAATCGCATGCATCTCTCCTACAAAATCACTGTGAACAGCTGGATGTATTCAACTCTGTTTCACTTAATGCTCTATTGTCTCTCCTTGAACTATATTTGAAATCAGCAGAAGAAAGTGGAAGAACTGGGAAACTGTGGTTCCAATATTTCAAGATGGTCGAGCTTGGGCAGAGCGGTGGGGACTACAGTGACTACAGAGTACAGTACGGCCAACCACCAGCGTCCGCCATGTTTTTGCCAACTGGAGCACAAGTTTGTATAAGCCACAGAAGGGATTTTTCACATTTTAACTAAATTTTTTGATTCACAGTTGTTCTACTGCCTTTGATTGAATTTAATGTTAATTTTAGAAACACAAATACATTTTTCTTTCCATTTTGCACCCTAAAAACACTAAAATATACATATATTTTTTCATAAAAACTAGAATTTAAGTTGTTACCAATCCATATCTTTTAATCCTTTTTTTTTTTTTTTGCAAAAATTAAATAAAAAAATAAGAGACATGAAATAAAAATCAATTTAAGAAAAAATAAAACAAGCCTAATATTTTGTGAGCAAAGCCTCCTATTTATTTATTTATTTATTAATTTTTTGTGTCATTTATATTTTTTTTATTGACACTCGTACAAAATACTATCAGTTATTTGTTATATAAGACAATAAAATAAAGTAAATATCTCTTTGATATTGTTGAATTTTAATAGGGGAAATGGTGGAAATAAATAAAGGGATATAAAATCCGAAAAAACGGATTTCAGAGAAAAATTTAATCATTTACTAAAAAATATCTGAAAATATATAAAATATATTTTAATCTTTTTTTTTTTTTTTTTTTCAAAAATTTAATAAAAAAAATGAGACATAAAATAAAAATCAATTTAAGAAAAAAATAAAACGAGCCTTATATTTTGTGAGCAAAGCCTCTTATTTATTTATTTATTTTTTTTTTGATGTGTCATTCATATTTCTTATACTGACACCAGTACAAAATACTATCAGTTATTATCAGTTATTTGTTATACAAACACATTAAAATAAAGTAAATATCTCTTTGATATTGTTGAATTTTAATAGGGGAAATGGTGGAAATAAATAAAGGCTTTCTGTTGCTTATTATCATTATTTATTATAACAGATTTTTATAATTATTTTTATAATTTATTTTTATAATTATAATTATTTTTATAATTTTTTATTATAACAGATAACTAAATTTTTAGTTGTATATAAATCTATTGTTTAAATTAAAAATGTACTTATCTGTTATAAGTATTATGCTTAATAAGTATTTATTTATACTTATTTAATAATAAATATAACTTCATGATAATAATCCTCCAAAACTTCTTTTAAATATATTTGTTTGTTTATTGTTGTGTATATAGTTATATATAAATCTATTGTTGTTCATTGTTGTATATGTATTGTTAGATATTATAGTTTTATGTTAACTTATATTAAAAGGAATGTAATTAGGTTACTTTGTAGTAAATGATTAATTTTTTTTTTCTGAAATCCGTTTTATTTCCCTTTATTTATTTCCACCATTTCCCCTATTAAAATTCAACAATATCAAAGAGATATTTACTTTGATTTATAAATAAAACGGAAATAAAACGGATTTCAGAAAAAAAAAAAAAAATCATTTACTACAAAGTAACCTAATTACATTCCTTATAATATAAGTTAACATAAAACTATAATATCTAACAATACATATATAACAATGAACAAACAATAGATTTATATACAACTATATACACAACAATAAACAAACAAATATATTTAATAAATGTATAAACAAATATATTTAAAAGAATTTTTGGAGGATTATTATCATGAAGTTATATTTATTATTAAATAAGTATAAATAAGTATAAATAAATACTTATTAAGTATAATACTTATAACAGATAAGTACATCTTTAATTTAAGCAAGATTTATATACAACTAAAAATTTACTAATCTGTTATAATAAAAATTATAAAAATAAATTATAAAAATAAATTATAAAAATAATTATAAAAATCTGTTATAATAAATAATGATAATAAGCAACAGAAAGCCTTTATTTATTTCCACCATTTCCCCTATTAAAATTCAACAATATCAAAGAGATATTTACTTTATTTTATTGTCTTATATAACAAATAACTGATAGTATTTTGTACGAGTGTCAATAAAAAAAATATAAATGACACAAAAAATAAATAAATAAATAAATAAATAAGAGGTTTTGCTCACAAAATTTAAGGTTTGTTTTATTTTTTCTTAAATTGATTTTTATTTATGTCTCATATTTTTTATTTAATTTTTGCAAAAAAAAAAAAAAAAATGAGAGGCTTTGCTCACAAAATATTAGGCTTGTTTTATTTTTTCTTAAATTGATTTTTATTTCATGTCTCTTATTTTTTATTTAATTTTTGCAAAAAAAAAAAAAAAAAAATTAAAAGATATGGATTGGTAACAACTTAAATTCTTGTTTTTATGAAAAAATATATGTATATTTTAGTGTTTTTAGGGTGCAAAATGGAAAGAAAAATGTTTTTGTGTTTCTAAAATTAACATTAAATTCAATCAAAGGAAGTAGAACAACTGTGAATCAAAATATTTAGTTAAAATGTGAAAAATCCCTTCTGTGGCTTATATAAACTTGTGCTCCAGTTGGCAAAACATGGCGGCGGAAGCGTTAGCCAATAGAAAAGAAGACCACCGTTGGCTACACTGTAGTCTCTAGTCACTGTAGTGGGGACTGGCCACTTCATGTGTATAGTGTTCGGTGTATGCTACCATACTTCCATGCAGCAGGGCATCTCAATTACGCAAAATCAGCGCATGTTTACTTGCAACAAATGACAAACCTTGAAGGTATCCTCCGACCAGACGAGTTTGAAAAGTTTGCTCAAGAAGGGTATTTTACAACAAGGAAATCTACAAAATATTGGTCAGGTATATGGACTTATATGGCTATTGAGCAAGTCTTAATGCGATCCTACAAGTCTCGTGGAGCACACAATCATGGTCATGGTATCTCAGATTCAACTATCTCCCATTCGATGAATTCAATGCCAACATTTTGAGAGTGATTGAAGCAGTAGAGGAGTTCATTGGAGTGTACTCCAGTACATTAGAGTAGGAGGTGGAACTAAGGGATACGAGAATCACTCCACTGAACTGTCTTCAATTTCTTCTGGTATTTAAACAAATGATTCTGTAAACTGTGACGAAGCAGTAAAAGTTGGATTGAACTGTATTAAAAAAAATCGAAGGCATAGTGTTTAGTCAACTTCACTTACAAAGCAAAACAGCTGTATGGTCATTAGCAACAGTTACGAGGGCAGTGAAGATTAAGGACAATGCATCGTGGTAAACCCAAACCAACACTTTCATCATCTTATCTGTGTTATGAGAAGTGACGATGAACTGGCTGACTACTTTAAGTACGAGCTTGCTGTATGCCCTCCTTCCCTTTTCGACATCTATATGCGGAAGGGAGCGAAATAGTCATTTATATCAGTTTTAGAAACCATAGCAACACCAATTGCACAAGTCCCTTACAATCTTACTTACGTAATAGTCGGTGGATACCTTTTACATCGTGTAGTATGGCTCCGCTCTGTAACTTATGGGGAAATTTGTCAGCAGTACGTTAATTAGGTACATAGGGAGAGATCCAGGGGTGGGGAGGCTAGTGTGGGCTATAGCCCCTCCCTTTAGCTGTTTCTCTTAGATTAGATACAATGGGGTATCCAAAGGCTGCTGCCTGATAGACATTAATATTGCCACGATGATGATTTCAATTGCTAATAAAAAGCTGTCGTATATCGTGCGTTTCAGACACACAGGTATAGTCAGCCCTTCAGAAAAGTTAGCCCCCCCCCCTTTGAAAAATCCTGGATCCGCCCATGGCCACTATGGACTTGCACGCATCGTCTTCGATTGTTATGCAGTACATAGTATCAAGGACGAGGAACACTGTCGAAGAGAAGCTGGAACTAAAATGTCTTCAGCTGATGTAGTGGTCTCACATGCAACTGTTTGCAACTACATCACAGCAAAGCTTTCTTGCCAACACCATAAACAAACTGAGATTAATTGCTCTTCTAACTAAAGAATTACAGAAAGTGGAATTCAAAGTTCATCAAGCACTCGCCAACGCCGATACTCTCATTGTCAGGATTGAAATGGAGATGTCTCGGAGCAAAGGATCATCTATCATCATGGGAGAAGACACTAGTATTGGTTGCTGCTCTTCCTAAAGGAGATGTACAGTTATTCATGCCAAACAACAAGACATCAAAAATGTTCCGATCTAATGACTTGAAGAATGGATTGGGTGATTTGGCCAACCACATCCTTCTTGTATGTGCAATGACTGGTTGTGATATCGTCTCTGCTCCTTACAGAAAGGGCAAGAAATTGCCCTTTAAGAAGCTGAAAGATGATGTTTCATTGGGTATTCCGATGGAAGTATTTAACAGACCATCGACTGCTGACGAAGTTGCGATTGCTGGAGAACAGATTCTGCTCGCTATCTACGGTGCCAAGTCTGGAGACACTTTAGACAGTTTGAGATATTGCCATTACATCAAGATTGTCTCCAAACCACCAATAAATGTTCTCCCTCCTGCTTCAGCTGCAGCTCGACAACATTCTCTTAGGGTGTATCACCAAGTTCAACAATGGAAAGGTGTAGATTTAGATCCAACACAATGGGGATGGCGAAAGGAAGGTGGCAGGTTGCGACCAGTACCCACCCTCTTGGTACCAGCACCTGAACACATTCTTTACCTTATATTATGCAACTGCAAACATGGGTGTGAACGAAACTGTGACTGTCGTCGTAGTTGATTGCCTTGCACTCACATGTGTGGCTGTTGTGCTGGTCATAGTTGCAGTAACCGCTCGGCCATACAGATAGAATATGATGAGTGTTGATGACTCTGTGGAAACATTAGAAGAATATACAGATGTTGAAGATAGTGAATGCCACATTTGTTGAGGACTGTGTAGATTCACCTCTGCCCAGCGACATCGGCTATTCTAAAGAAAGCAGTATGGTGTGGGGAAGGGGGATATGTTGTGTTATTATATGTGCTTATGAATTTTAAAAATTAATGAAATAATGAGACATAAATTTAATATCACCCATTTATATTCCTCTGGTTGTCACGAGTATCCACTACCAGCCCAGTCATTCAACAAAACGTTCTTTTCTAAGAACTTCATTAGTATTCGATGAGTAAAAATTTATACAATAAAATATTTGTAATACAGTATGTCAGTTAACACAAGTATCTATGCATACAAGTTTACTTATTAGTATAACAATATTATGAGTTGACAGTCGCGACATCCAGTTCCTCAGCAAGCTACTTCCACGGGCTCGCAGTGTATAATCTTACTTTAGTAAAGTTTATCTGCTTGCACATTAAAGATATGGAATTATTTAATCATAAAGTGTTTTGTAGCCAGTTTATTTCTCTACATTTTCCTTCTTGGTGTGTTTTCCTTTAAATTAACAGTTAACCCACTATTTGATAAAAGGAAAAGTTAGTATGCGAAATTTCAACTGAATTCATATCTTACTTTAGTTTATCTGCCTAACCATTATAGTTACGTAAAAAGTTGTAAGAATCTTTTTTGTAGCAAATGTTATGCTTTACATTTTAGTTTTTTTAGGTTTAGTTAGCCATTTGTTCGCTATACCTTGAAAACGAATGCAACTACGCGCATTGACGGCCATTTTCTAAAATGGCGGGTTTCTCCCAAAACCAATCTCGGATTTGTGGGGGGCCGGAGTTTTGGGTTCAGGGGACCCCACTAAAAAAAGCCCTCAAAAGGAAATTTAGATACGATTAATGTCCAGGTCAAAACATAACTGCACTGGACTATTTAAGGATTTTTTTTTTTTTTTTTTTTTTTAGTTAATGACAGATGCCCTGAAATGCATAGATCGCTTGCCCCAGTGGAACTGCAGAGAAGAAGAGCCTGTGATACCAATGATGACTGTCTTGGATATCTTAAATGCTGTACCAATATTCTACTACCAAATGCAACGGAAGTAAAGCTCTGCACCGATACATTTAATACAAGTTCTACTTTGAAACATATCCAAATTATCTAAAATTAATCATAAATCAAAATACCTGATCATTTTGAAATACATATAGGTCTATATTTTAAAACGGGGGATATTAAGTAAGGATATTATGATTATTATTATTGGCGTTAGTTTTTGTGCGTGTTTCTCCAAATAACTTTTGTAAATTATCATTTTATTGAAATCATATTCATACTGAACAAACAAGAAAAATAGGCAAACCCAAATATTAATTTAAAAATCCTTTTTAACAATGTAGCAATAATAATGTTAATTCCTTTTTTTTCTATGTTATAAAATAAAATGACCAAATAGTTGTACTTGTTTGGAAATTAAGATGTTTTGTTCTTCTAATTGTAAGTCATTACATTAAAATAGCAAGTTAAAACTTAGGTTTCATTTTATTTTATTTATTTATTTATTTATTTATTTATTTATTTATTTATTTATTTATTTATTTATTTTGAAAAATTAATTTTGAACATTCATAGAAAAAAATTAATCTTAAAAAGAAAAACTGCCTGAATAGACTAATTTGTTTGAAATCATAAAAAGAAAAGCATACTTAAAAATACTTGAATTCAACATAAAAGAAGTATATCGACAAGGGAAGTATACAAACCTCTCACTTCAAATGAGAATCAAGCTTTTACTTAATAGTGGGTGCTTGGATACAAACATACAGTTTGCAATGATTTGCACATTAGGTCAACAATAAGTTAGGGCCCCACTTGGAACTAAAAAGTTGACCCCTTTATGGCTGTCTGCGGTACTGCACCTCTCCTCTGAGGGTCCAATTAATCTAATTTAAGAGAATATAAAATAATAAAAAAGATGCAAAGATGTTTTGGTTCGGTAAGTTTGGACGTTATTATTATTAAAACTAATAAATGAAAATTAAAATGCTTTGAAAAAAGCAAGACTACAAAGCCTCTTCACTTCCTCTCACCAATGCTGGAGGCGTAATTGGCCTAGAAATCCAACAGTTGGCTACTCCAAGCTCTGAGTAAAAAATCGCTGTTTCTCACCGCAGACTAATTTAATGATTATTAGCTTGCCAGTGCCACACGCTGAGGAAGGGGAAAATTTTATTACTTTCCTGTGGTGTTTTTTATTGCTTTTCAACTATTTTGGTCAATGCATAGGAACCCTTTGCAGCGATGTTGCTTAGCCGGTGGCTAAAACCGCCAGAATCTACCCTTTTAAAGCCCTCCTCAAGCAATCTAATAATCGTTTCCATTGTGACGATCCCCTTGTTGTCGTGCAGAGGAATAGGTTTCGTTGCAATGGTAAAAGACCCGAGGGTTCTCTTAATGGACTTTGTCCCCTTCTCTAATGAACTTCTTCCCCTGCTTTACGACATTGATGCAAAACGCAAGCAAGTGCTTTGCTAGGCTAAGAGCTCGTATGCACTCGACCCAATTCTGATTTTTAGTTTGGAAAGTAATAAAACAATTAGGGGGAGAAGTGGAGGGGAAATTTCTTGACTCGTGCCGGCTATAATGTGGCATTGTGTTTCAGTTCGCTAGCGGCAATTCAGTCAGAATTGGAAGATCGAACATTGTCCGATATCCCAAGTCTTCCTAAAACGCCTTTAGCAAACTGAAACACAATGCCACATTATAGCCGGCACGAGTCAAGAAATCTCCCCTCCACTTCTTCTCCCCCTAATTGTTTTATTACTTTCCGAACTAAAAATCAGAATTGGGTCGAGTGCGTACGAGCCCTAAGAGTGTATTGCGACAACTAGCCACGCATTTGGCACTTTTTAGTCAGTGGGAATTTTTAGATGGGTCCTGCTCCATTTTGCGAGGATACTGAAAAGTCTCCAAGGCTAAATGGAGCAAACGTGTTTGAGTTGGGCGTCCGCATTGAGAAGAGAAAAATCTCATTTTCAGACCCTCAGGCAAAAAAGTCACTGAATTCACAACTCACAAAAGGCGAAACCAAATAAGAAAATTTAGATATTTCATATAATTTGCTTTGATAGTTAAATACATTTATTTTTAACCTGACTTACTTTTTTTTGTGTGATCTTATTGAAGTTATTGGAGGAATATTTATTAGATTAATAATGTCCCATCGTAACTTCTAAGGAAATATAGGCTTTATTATCAGCTTATAGCTTTGAAAAGAAATAACTTGAGACATTTCAAATTAAAGGTTAAGATTTGAATAGCAGAGAAGGATTGCTCAGTTGAAAGTTAAGTCGATAGTTACATTAATTTTTTTTTTTTTGAGGTAATGTACAGTATTTTATTCGATTTTTTTTTAATGTCACTTAAATTCCATTCCATATTAATATTTACTTATATATAAAGCAAATATATCTTTTTTTTTTTGCTTGTTTTTGATTTGTTTTTCATCCTAAATGATTAAGATATCTACCAACCTAGGACGGCATTGTAAATACCGTATTTATAGTTAATCAATTTAAATAAACTTGTATTGTTAATTGTTGTTACTTCTGTGTTGTTTTATATTTAAAATATTCTAATTTGATTATCATGCTAAGAATCAAGGTTAAGATCAAGAAATAACCTTGAGATAAATTAAATGTGATGCCTTCGGAGACTTTACTTAGAAAGTTATCTTTGCAAATTTGGGAACTTTGGGCTAAGATTTACCGGCATATAAATTAACTATTTTTATAAATTCAAAGCAAATTCTAGAATTCCATTTGGAGGCTGACAGACGGTGTCAAGTGTCCTCCAACTGTAGCAACTATCAATATAAAACAGAACCGACTACTTGTTTCCCGAAAATCCGTTAATCCCTGTTGAATCACCCACCACCGTCAAGACCAGTATAGGTGCACATACTGAGCGGAACGAATTCCCATATTGCGCAGTGATGGGAATAACCAAAATTTATCAAGCTATCAAGTTGCCCATGATTGGCTCCTTCTTGGATGACGATTCACCCTTTTTTGTATATATTGTGAGATTTTTATTGTTGCTATTCATTTGATAAGGACTGCGTGCAGCAGTCGAAATTAATCATGTACAGTGGAACCCCGCCATTCGTCCGCCTCGCTATTCGTACAACTCGTTATTCGTCCAAATTTTTCAAGTAAAATTGAACTCGCCATTCGTACGCTTGCTCCCGATTCGGACAGCGTGACCTTGTTACTGGCCGCCCCACGCGGTCGTTTCAGCTCAGTCTCGTGCTAGCTTCCGTATGCTACGCATCATCCACGCAAGCTTCATGAAACTTTGTGATATTTTATTGTTATTTTTATTGAAAATAGTGCAGCCATGGGTCCAAAAAAGATTACTGATTCAACTAAGCCTAAAAGGAAAGCAGTGAGAACGACAATTGAATTGAAAAAAGAACTCGTTGCGAAGTTTGAAAGTGGAACTCGTGTCTCTGACCTGGCAACTCAGTATGGCATGGCGAAATCAACCACATCGTCTATACTGAAAAAGAAAGACATAATAAGAGAGGCCTATATATTTATTGTTTTCATAGTTTTTATGTATTTTACGCTTAAAGTATTATTACAAAGGTTTAAATAAGCAATCATCTATGGGTTCTGGAACGGATTAATGCAATTTACATTATATCTTATGTGAAAAAATGATTCACCATTCGTACAAATCGCCATTCGAACTGCCTCCTTGACGGATTGTGTACGAATAGCGGGGTTCCACTGTATTACAATTACATGTTTTAAATATACTGATAATTCTAATTTGTGCATACTTCTCGTTTGTTCTCTATATAGATATATTTTATATTTAATAAAGATATAAATTTAGAAATTATAAATAAATTTATTTAAACGCTTGAGATGTTCATAGGCGGGAGAACACTCAACTATTTTGTAACAAGTGCGCGAGGTAAGATACACGCGCCAATTATAGCCCTATTAGTAAACTCCAGAGTCTGCAAGAACTTTTTTATGGTCCTGCTATGTACAACTGAAAAATCTCTAGTGCGTTTGAGCCTAAATAAAGAGACGGAATAGCCAGAAGGGCTACAAGTAAAACCTAGAGGGTTGGTCAATAACTTCATTTACATATAAAGCTGGTTTTCTTAGACTGTTTTTTTAAAAATTCACAATCCATTCCTGCACTTGTACTTGGCATATAGATAGCATTATAAATTGTAACTGCTTGGCTTGCTACAGTTGACAAATAATGGAACACAAATGAGACATTAAGAGGTAAAGTGGACTAAGGTCCATTTATGCTATCCAGCAAGACACGAAGCACTCTGCCTAGGGCATTTTGAGGAGAACTAGTTTCTCTAATTTTCAGTGGGAGTGTTTATACTATGCATTGCTTGCTTTTAGTATTAAGTTATAAAAAAACATTGATTCTTTCTTTTTTAATTAAATTAAATCTAATGGATCTTGATATTCGTTAGATTTAATGTTGATCAATATATGTATCTAATGGTAGAATGGTTAAATAGTGAAATGTTTTTACTTAAATTTAAAAGCATAGATTGTCTTTGATGAACTGCTTGGACACTGAAAGTAATTTTTACTGTCTGAGTGGGTCACAAAGACAAAGCCAGAGGCAAACGGCAACCGATAAACTTTCTTTCTGAGAATGCTGATGACCCCCCCCCCCCTGACGCTGGTTGTCAGTCCAGCTAGGGCCGCACTAGGAACTAAAAAGTTGACCCCTTTATGGCTCTCTGGGGCACTCCGCCTCCCCTCTGTCAGGGTCCAAGTTAGAGTATATTGCTACAACTAGCCCCCATGCACTTACAACTTTTTAGTCAGTGGGAATTTTTAGTTGGGTCCAGTTCCATTTTGCGAGGGTACTAAAAAGTCTCAAGGCGAAATACAGCAAATGTATTACAGTTGCAGCGTCTGCATTCAAAACAGAAAAATCTCATTTTCAGACCCTAAGGCATAAAGATCACTGAAGCTCTTCCTGAATTCACAACTCACAATAGGTCAAATCAAATTATAAAATTTAGTTATTTCATATAATTTGCTTTGATAGTTAAATATATTTATTTTTAACCTGACTTATTTTTTTTGTGATTTTATTGAAGTTATGGATTGGAGGAATATTTATTGGATAAATAATGCCCCATCGTAACTATTAAGGATGTGTAGGCTTTATAACAGCTCATAACTTTGAAAAGAAATAACTTGAGATATTTCAAATTAAAGGTTACGATTTGAATAGCGGAGAAGGATTGCTCAGTTTAAAGTTAAGTCGATAGTTACACTATTTTTTTTTTTTTTGAGATAACATATTTTATTCAATTTTTTTAACATCACCTAAATTTAATTTCCCTATTAATATTTACTTTATATATAACTTTTTTTTGCTTGTTTTTGATTTTTTTTCATCGTAAATCATTAAGATATCTACCAACCTAGGACGGCATTGTAAATACAGTATTTATAGTTAATCAATTTAAATAAATATGTATTGTTAATTGTTTTTACCTTTGTGTTGTTTTATATTTAAAATATTCTAATTTGATTATCATGCTAAGTAGTTAAGAAATGATCTTGAGATAAATTAAATCTCTTTGGAGACTTTTTACTTAGAAAGTAATCTTTGAAAATTTGGAAACTATGGATTAAGATTTACCGGCATATTTAACTAGTTTTGTAAATTCAAAGCAAATCCTACAATTCCATTTGGAGGCTGACAGACGGTTACATCATAAACAAGAATTTTGAGTAAATGTCTAAATAGTAGCGATTGATATTGTAATAAAATTAATTTTAAATTTACAACACATTATTCCATTCAGTGGAGGGTGGTCTCATAATCCAAATAAGATTTCCTGATTATTGATCTTTTTGCGCAAATTAAAACAAGAAGAATGGATTTCATTTTTAATTGAATAGATCAAGATTGAACTGTAACAATATAGGTTAAAGTAAAAAATGTTAATCAAATAAACTAATATAACATTAACGTGCGTAAAATTACTTTAACAAAAT
>JAFIDM010000004.1:59614116-59630895 GCA_023159025.1 Thereuonema tuberculata
CACTAGTCGACTTGCAATGAGAACTGTAACTTATGTGACATTTTGTAACTAAGGATTAATTTTTTTTTTTTTTACATGTAATCTGTGAAATTACGTTAAAATTACAATTTTTAATTAAAGAAATACTAAAATTTTAAAATAAAAGTCATTTTTGTTCATTTTTTTCAATATTTTTTTTTGAAGGGACAGTAAAACTTTAAGTTTCATGAGAATGACCCATATATATATAAATATGACAAAGGATTAGTATTTCTTCAGAAGGCATTCACTATGGTAGTACATATGTGCAGCTGATATTATTATGTAAAAAAAAAAAAAGGAAACAGTTGTTTTCTGTGTTTAGTTATATGTTCTGAATCTCCATCGCTTCAGAAACAAACAAATGCTTTATAATTTTACTGTAATATGAAAAAAAATATACTTTTTTAGGAAAATATATTTCGTCTTTACTTAATATTTCATCAAAAATAGACAATTCTTCTTTTTTCCTCCATATTTTTATATTCATTTTCAGAATTTATAACTGAAAAAAAAGAAAATGAGGAGAAAAAGAAATCCTTTAGCAGTGATATTATATTTAGTAAATACTTTATATAAAATAGACTTCTATAATATCAAACTTTACTACTTTTGTTTGCAATTAAGAATTCAGGGGTCATTTAGCATTGATCTTGGGATGCAAAGAACCCTGTAACTTGTTTTGATCAGTTTCCTTAAGCAAAAATAACTTCACAAGAACAGTACTTATTATTATAAAATTTCTGAGGTATATTCTTAAAATGAGATGCTTATTCAGACTATCATATATCACCTTCTTCCTTTGTTAAAATTCATATTTGAATAATTAAATTTCATTTGCATCACATGATATAAAGATATTGTTAACAAAATGGAAACATTGGCTTTGAAAAGTGGTTTAATACCATTTGAACTTCCTACAAATTTCTAAAGGTAAGAAATATTAAATTGATGAATTAAAAATTAAGATCTATGGGTCGTAGTATCATATTCAGTATCTTATTGTTAAAAAAATCAAACAAAATAATATTCCATTCTTAAGCCTTATCAAGTTTAGTCCTATATAACTATCTTAGTAAGTTTTATAATCAGAATAAAGTAGTTTTTACCTTTTCTTTAATATTACAATAGTACAGTTCTGACAACTGCCAAGCAAAATGTAAGCTTCAAGATATAAAGAATTGGATGAAAGTGATCTCTTAGTACATTGATTTAAATTTTGATTTCATAATTATTTTCTTTTTTACTTTAAGATGATCTATTATTCTTACATTTCTGCTCTTTCATTCATATGTAGAAATGAATAGAATTATTAAGGTACCAGAGTGCGTTCCATTTAACATAATCAATTTCCAAGCTGTGACTGCACACCCGGGGTTGGAGAGAAGGGTACGAGATAATGGCATGGGAGATATAGTGGGAATACAAAATTCTGTAATTACTTTAAGACAATGTGAGGTGCGATAAAGCTTTTTTGAATTTCAACGTGTTGGTGAAGAGGGGAAGATAATTTATTTATTGTTTTCTCACTGTGATCATCTGATTAAGGCGACTATGGGACTTTTAAATATCCAATAAGTGAAAAACCACTAAGCTGACTGTCGGCAACTGTTATGTTTATCCAGTTTGCAACAACTTAAAGGGTGTAAAGGAAAAATAGTCCTTGCTGAACTTGCTAACATTAAAAGGTTAAAGCGTACGAACAGAGAAAATGGGATTCATGAAATTAACCCTTTTGTTGTGCAAAGCGGAGATATGGATATATCCGCCTGGAATTTTATTACCATTGAGTGCGGAAAGCGGATTTATCCCAAAAGCCTTAGCCTTGTTATGCTGCTAGAAGTGAACGCATCCTCAGTGATGGCATCCAAATATCGCTTTATAATGCAAGAATCAAAAAATTTTAATGTTGGATATGATAACCTTACCTACAGGAGATTCTGAAAAAACATTATAGAAGCAGAAAATATCAATTCTAATTTTTGGTGGATAATTCACATCATTATGGAATGACCGTGAAATTTAATTCCGCAGTGAAAGGGTTAAACATAATAGGATATTACACAAACTCAACATAATCAATCAAGCTATCAATAATTAGCATCTAGTGTCTGCGAATATCAAGAAGCTTACATACAGAAATCGGAGAAGTGAGATCTCATGAAGGGTTTCTCACAATGATCTCTTTGATTATGGATGTGCTTATTTGTTGAAGAGCATGTTTCTCTAGATCACATCACTAGCTTTAGCGAGAACCGATGTGTAATAATGGTCAACAAGGAGCCCTGATGTAGTCACACCCTTTTGCTACTTTTTTAGTCAGCTCTGATCAGAGTATAGGAGATGAAACAGTATCTGAAAGCTTCGAACCAGAAATAAAACACTGCTGGCTTAAAAAATTAAAAAAAAATGAATGAAATTTCCAATATTCACAAATTTATTGATTTTCATTTTCATAGAAGTTAAATTGATACCAATGTAGATCGTAGTGTTTCATTATTCTTAATCAAACTCTTAACAAGTTTATCATATAAAGATTTGAAGAATTGTTTTAAAAAAATAGGAATTTAAACTAGTACATTTTTTTTTTAAAAAAAAGACAGGAAACATAAAGGAATTAAAGAAGACTTTGTTTTTTTAATTACTGCCAGCTTTATAATTTTCAGCCAATCAAGACTTTTCAGATTTTTTATTTTTTTCTATTGAGTTCTCAAGTTATAGTTATTACTTTAAAAATAAAATAAAAAGAAGATATTCAGTTTCTTTAAACATTCCTGTTCTGTGAGTCTTAATACTTCCTGTGATTAATAAACAAAACTTGCTTAAAACGAGGTGTATCTGAAAGCACTTGATTTACTTTCATTAAAATGTTTAAAATATATTATTTTTTATTATTTGTTTTATTAAATTGTGAAAAATATATAAAGGAAAAGTGACCGTCAAATTTTCCATTTGATGAAAACAGATTAAATTTTTAAAAAATACGTTAAATCAAGTAAATCCAAAGTTGATTTAATTAATTCAAGTATGTGCAAAATTTTTAAATTGGTTACAAATGAATTACAATGAATTGCTGAAACTTAGGTGAAATTCTTTGAGATTAGTTAATTTTTTCTATCAATTTTTGTCACCCTTAAGTGTGGATTATTTTACGGGAAACCATACAGACACATTTTGAAATAAAGATGACAGATCGTCTGTTGCCAGTGAATAACCTATTGTTTTGATTTCATAATTTAAAATAATGTTTAGAAGTAATTATTTTCAATGTAATAATGTTAGTGTTTCTAAACATTTTGTTTTTTCATCAGTTAATTCTAATTTTTCGTTCAGTTCATATCCTTTCATAAATTAAGAATTCATGCAAACAATTTAACTCTGATGTATAAGGAAAATAAATTTGTCAGCAACATGAATAAATTATTATTATCTTACAATATTAACAAAATAATATTAACATTTCTAAGCTCTCTTTTCATGGGTGCTCATGTGCTTACTTAAACGGCATGTTTGGTTGAAACATTTTCCACAAATGTCACACTGGAAAGGTTTTTCACCGCGATGAATTCGCATGTGGGTGGTTAAGCTGTAGGAAAAAGAAAAACTTCGTGAACATAGATCACACTGGTAAGGTTTCTCCCCAGTGTGAATACGTAAATGCTCATTTAAGTTACCTTTTTTCCGAAATGTTTTGGAGCAGAATTCACACATAAAGAGTTTCACATCGGAATTAGTTTCAAGATGTCGATTCAAAATTGTAGTTGAGGAAAAGGCTTTGCCACAAACTTTGCAGTCATATGGCTTTTCTCCAGTGTGTTTTCGCTCATGGAGAACTAACGACTTCTTGTATGAGAATGCACTATTACAAAATGAACACTTGTAAGGTTTCAGACTTGAATGACTTCGTTCATGATGTCTCAGAGATGCTTTACTGGAAAATACTTTTCTGCATTCAATGCATTGAAATGGAGAGTTGCCGAAATGCATATCTATATGGGTATTAAGCGAGTCTTCCGTCACAAAGTTCCTCATGCACATATAACACTGGAATGGCTTCTCATGCACATGTATCCTTTCGTGGCTGGCCAGCATGTTTTGACTGGAGTAACACTGGAATTCCGGTTGTTTTGTGTGCTTCTGAACATGTCTTTTGTAAGTTGAACGGTAACGGAAGCGTTGCTGGCACTTCAGACACTGGTAGGGCTGTTCCCCACTGTGGATTCTTTTATGTTGATTAAAGTCATATCCATGCACAAATGTCTTGGAGCACACGTCACATTTATGCAGATTCTCACCTGTGTGCACTTTCAGATGTGCTGTCAAAGACACCTTAACTTTGAAGCTTTTAGGGCATTGACTGCACTGGAATTCCTCCGGTGGATTGTGAATCCTGCTGTGAGAATGCAGGGCTGAGGGATCTGAAAAGCACTTTGAGCACACTGGACACTGATGAGGTTTATATCCAGTATGGGTTCTTTCATGGATCTTTAGGCTCCATTTGTTAAAGAAATCCTTCATGCAGAATTTACACTGGAAATCTTTCTCACCCGAATGTCTCCTGATGTGAACATTCAAGTAGCCTTTGTTGGTAAAACATTTTGAACATAGAGGACACATGAAAGGTTTCTCACCTGTGTGGGTGCGGAGATGGACAATCAATGCATGCTTTGAAGAAAATATTTTCATACAAAAGCCGCACGTGAAAGGTTTTTCTTGGGTAGCAAAGAGCATCAACGAATCCTGAAGAGCTTCATTGCTTCCTAGAGGAGGTTGTTGGTTTTCTAATGTTGGGTTTCCTTCCGATCCAACGCCTTTCTCTTCTGTTAAGGTTTCTTCCGTTTGTGAAATGCAGTTGGAGTTCTGGAGAAACTCACGAAGAAAGCGATCTTGTTCTCCCCGACTTACTTCAGGAAGTACAACGTCCATTTTACAAAATAAGTCGAATTAATAACTCGTAAGTATGCGATTGTTTTACTGAAATATTGTGCTCATATAGAAAACCATGACATTCGATTTCGAAGGCTGTCTATTTCAAATCTACGTTTTATAAATGTTAGAATCAATAGCTCACTCGATCTGATTATTTATTATATTTTCGATATATATCCAATTCAAAATCAAAAGTTTGACATAATTCTTTTGTTCCGTCATTCAAAGCAGGACAAAACAAGCATCAAAGAAACCGGAAATAAGCGACACTTCCGCTGTAATCTAGCCGTAGAGCTAGATAATTACTAGAGGACACAAGTCTGATTTTGGGTCCCCTCCATCGATAACAGCGCACCGCCAACAGTTGGCAGTACTAAAAAGCAGAAACAACACACTGACTTTGTTTGGATAACCAAATAGCAGGAAAAAAAATCGAAAGTTTGATGGCAGTTTGTAAACATAAGGAGTTGAAACGTGAACGTATTATCTGGGATTTCTGATTAATTTAGACCTCTTAATTCTGAAGGTGAGCTTTTTAATTTTTTTTTTTTTTTTTAGCTTAATCGCGAAATAATGCATTTCATGATATTACTTTTATAAGTTTTATATAGGTTAATTTATGTATTTTTTATGTTAGTGACGAATTAACAGTAAAATAAATTCCTAAATTTCATGAGTTTTGGAAACTATATATTTTATATAATAACTTAAAAAATAAGTATTGTATATGTAATAATATATACATTATTGATAATATAATAACTTAAATTCAAAAAAAATATAAGGTCTGTTTCAATTGTGCTGCCACATTAATCTTAATTGAAAATTATTATCTTCTAGTTTTTAATAAATGTAATATATATATAAAACTTAAATGTATTTTACTAAATGTATGTTAGACAATAGTAAATGCTAATGTTTTCTTATATATATGTTAATATTACGATTTATATTAATCTGATTTCCGCACATTTAGTTTATTACAAGTACAGTAAACTCCCGATTATCCGAATTGGGTGGCTCGGCAACCGCGGATAAGCGAATTTCGCGGATAATCCGAAATAGAACGAAAATCAACAAAAAAATGCTTTTAAACTGTTTTATTTACATTAAAATGACAATACATACAGTTATAGTATATACATTATAAACAATTATTTTATTTTAAATTATTTATTTATTTTAAATTTTATTATTACGGGAAGGCTCTCCCGTAATTTAGTGTAACCTGTCGGCCTCAGCTCCCCCCACAAGGTCGTTCTTTAAATTGTCTATAATTGTCTTCACTTACTTTGTTTTATTGTTTACCTTATTCTAGATTTAATTTTTTTTAATTCCGTAATTTATTGTACAGTAAAAAAAATGGAAACAGGAGAGGTCCGCGATAATCAGGAGTTTACTGTATATTAAAAACAATAAAAAAAATGGTAGTTGATGGTCTGCTTTAATTTCAGTTAGTAAACTGTATCTTTCACTAGGCAATTTTTAAAATATTTAAAGAAGCAGGAATATGTCTTTAAAATTTCTACCCTTTTTCATTCCAAGGGGAAAAATGATAATCTTCAAAATAGAATCGTTTATAGTTTATGCAAATTACTAAGATTAAAAATAAATAAGTAAATTAGCATATGTAATCTTAGGTATAGCCTACATTCATTTTTAATGATTATTTATTTTTAATTTTATTTCTAGGAGAAGACTTGTTGCCGAAGACTTAAATTTTTAATATTACTTATACGCATTACATTTTTAAACAAATGTAAAATGTAATTATATAAAAAATAATATAATATATAGAAACAGAGACAAAAAGAGACAATTTTATATTGCTTTATTTTATTTTTAAATTCTCTCTCTGATAAAATTTTTTTTATTTCTGCCGTGCTGCGGCGCCCCCCTGGCACCGCGGCGCCCAGGAATTTCCAATTCAACAACCAAAAAAAAACGGAATTTCTAATTTTTTTTATTTTTGCCGTTGCCGCGGCGCCCAGGGCAATCGCCCCGGTCGCCCCGCCCACGCGACGGCTCTGGGTGCACGGCAAATAATTTAGTGTAGAAATACTGACAGGAAATATATGCAAAATATGTAATTATCTATAAATATATATATTTGTTTTACTATGAAAAATATTAAATTTAGGCTAAAATAAATTTAGCTTATTAGGGACGACAACTTTTGCCTGGCACCCCGGCGCCAACATACCTCGGCGCGGCCCTGGAGACAATTAAAATGACTGAGTAGTTTTCTGATATTGATTAATAAATCTAGTTTTAATTGAAGAAATCCATATTAATTGTTGCAATAATTTCTGGTGGTCAAAAGAAAATATTGTATTATTTATTAAATTGCAAAATCTCTTGATAGGTGATTTGTCCATTGCTACGAATAATTACTAAAATTTATTAAAAAAGAAAGTATGTACACCAGCAATCAAACAGTGTAAACAAACTATAGAAAGAACTTAATATAAGGTGCTGTGCTCCCATTCATTGAGTAGTTGATACGACTGACGTCGGTGACGCATCCAGTGACTACCAGGTACTTTTGTACCCTATAGCGGAAATTAGTGTGTTGGTCAGTAATCTCTTATCATCGTCATCCTGGCAGAAAATAGAAGTCCATGGGTGCCTTCCATCAATCATATTGCAAAGACAACAATACCTAATTGCAACTTTATTTACGAAATGTCGAATTAATCGAGTTTTATTTGTGTCCTAGCCTATCAACTCCTCCGTATGATAGTGACAATCGGAATCACAGAAATTGCTGTTCTCTTTGTAAAATCCGAAAATGTAAAATCTTTTACTTCTCTGACTGTCTGGAGCAACTGTTGTGATTTGTGAAAATAGAAATAATTTCTACAAGTTCGCTAAGGAAGTCGAACCTGCAACCCTCTGATCCGAAATTAGACGTCTTATCCATTACGCCATGGGGATTACATTTTAATCTGTATAAAAAATACAAATATATCATAGACGCACTCGCTGGTTTTAAAGCCCATTGCACATGGATCCGAAAATCGGTTGGTCGGATCCATGTGCAATGGGCGTAAAAGCAGTCGTGGATTGGGAGAATCTACTTTCCCCAGGTTGCTAGTAAGGTCCGAAAATATTATCTAGTCTACTCTAACAGGGAAATAAACATCTAGCATTAATTAGGATTGTAAATAACTGTATTGTAAAAATGATATTTATTTGCTTATCTATGAAATGAATCTCATCGGCTTTATAGTAGTACGTTGAACAAGAAAAAATAATAACAGACATTAATAAATATTCTAATAATGTCTTGCCAAATTCAGACAGCCTCCTGTCTCCAAATGTGTAGACGGGCCAGTAGCAAGCAAGAGTCATGTGCGCAGTGCTTTTTTGGGCGCCCCGTCCTATCATAGCCAAAGTGTATAGTTGGATGTAATTATTTATAAAAGCAATATTTACGGAAAGTCTTTCAAATTCAGTTTCTTTTAATCTTAATCAACAATAAATGATTTTTTAATAGAAAATAACGACGCCTAGTAAAATTGAAAGCCAAGTGAAAATATGTAACTTGCAATAATAAATTTATTAAATATCAAGAATCATTTAACGTTTGCCATTTACTTCGTTATTAATAAATATATTATTTTTCAATGTGAATATTTCGGTTTGTCTTTTTTTTTTTTTTTCAGTTTTCTTTTCTGAATGTAAAAATAAACCCTCATGTAAAAAGCTTTCACGTATATTTATAACAGTACTGTTTTTTTTGTTTTTTTTATATATATTTAACAATTTTCGCAAAAAAAAAAAAGTCCAGAAAAAATTTAAAGCCTGACAAGGTTAATTTTTGTACTTTTCTTTCATATAATTGTTAATGTAATGCTGTGAAATTATGAAGAAATGAAAACCAAAGACTGCACATAAATAAACAAATCACATCTTTAAGTTTGTTAACACTGGGAATGGGAAACGGCCGTTTCATTTTTCTTCAGAAATTAGCACGATTCACCTCCTCCTTGATAAATCCAGAAAAGCATTCAAAGAAATGGTAATCACCTTCGCTCCCAAAAGTGACTATCAAACAAAATAAACAACAATTAAAAATAAGTGGTGAAGTGTAAATAAAATCCTTTGACCTAATGATCGTTAGGGTTCAAAGGTATTTAATTATAAAGAAAAACCAAACCAAAAAGGCAATGTAATCATAAGAACTAAATTTAACATGCAAGTAAATTATTAAGAATGAAAATCAAAGACAGCACATAAATAAACAAATCACATTCTCTATCCCCCTGTTGACAAATTCAAAGGTGTGATTTGTTTATTTATGTGCAGTGTTTGGTTTTCATTTCTTAAATTTTCCTGCATCTCAAATTTAGTTCTTGTGAAAACTATATATATACTTACACCAGACAAAAAATTAAGACTCCTAAAGTAATAATTTTCCTGAACATTAAATTCATTTCTTGTGAAACATATTGTTGTGTTAAATCGGATCACCTGATTCTGATTTGAAGGAAGCAAAGGCAGAGATTTAATTGGGTCTAAACTCAATCTGAACTCGACTGTTTATTTTCAGGAGAGCATCAGTTTAAATAGGCTATGTACATTGATTTGTCATTGGCTGTTGTGCTTTAACAGTTCATTGGGGGGTGATAATAACATGTGATTAGTAACTGAATTTTAACTAGATTTAAATTATGGGAGCATAACAGCCATTGATAATTTGAAAATAAACAACAGAAGTCAAATGAACTCTTGGTAAATTGCTTTTAATTTTAATTTTATAATTTTTTTCTTGTTTACTTTAAGGCGATAAGACGATTATTCTTACAGTTTTGCTGTTTCACTCACATGTAGAAATGAATAGAATTATTATAAAAGTTCATTCTTCTACTGTAATGTATTTGCAAGTTGTGATGGCACACCGGAGGTTGGAGAGAAGAGGAAGAGATAATGGCATGGGAGATGTAGTGGGAATAGAAAATTATGCAATTTCTTAAAGACAATTGAAGGTCTTTAATGTGTGAGGTGTGAGAATGCCTTTTGAATTGCAACGTGTTGATGGAAGATGTGTCGGTAATTTATTTATTGTTTTCTCACTGCGATCATTTGATTAAGGCGACTTTCGGACTTTTTAGATATCCAATAAGGGAAAAATACTAAGCTGACCATTGCAACAGTTATGTTTCCTGTTTGCAACAACTGGAAGTGTGTTAAGGAAAACAATCTTTGCTAAAATACATTGAAAAGTTAAAACATACGAACAGAGAAAATGAGATTCACAAACTTAGACAAATTAGAATATTATGGAAACTCGACATATTAAATCAAGCTAACAATAATTAGCATCTACACGGTGTTGCCAAATATCAAGAAGCTTACATACAGAAATCGGAGAAGCATGACTTCACAAAGGATTACCCCATAATGGTTTTTCTTGATTGTGGATGTGCTTATTTGTTGAATAGTGCTGTAAATGATTTGAAAAGAAGGTAGTTTTCAGAGTCAAATCCAGAGAGTACATATTATACAGAACAAAGAACGTTCTTTGATACAGAACTTCATAATCAAATGATCCCTACACAATGATGATTATATTCTTCTGATGTTAACTAGGAGTATACAACATAGGGAATGTGATTCCTTCTACATAAGTGGTGTTGAATTTTTTTGGGCGGCCTCATACTCTTTTTTCCCCCTCATAAAACTAAATATGTATGTATGTTCATAATGGCTCTCCATCTAGAACACATTAGTTCTTCTTAAAGCTATTGGTGTGTGATAATGGTCGGCAACTTAGATGCGCCTTGATGCAGTCATACCCTTTGATCAGAGTATAGGAAATGAAACTGTATCTGAAAGCATCATAATAACTTACATATATCTCCGTACTGTTTATATATGAAATAACTCGACAAACAAACTCGTCTTCATTCCTTCAAAATCTATATTTCATCCAACGAAAGGACTTCTTCAGCACACCACAGCATATGAAAAAAGGAATGACAAAATTTCAGAGTGGGCGAGGCATTGTATGAACAAAAATCACTGTCCAGACCCAATAGTGTATAATGTTTTTAATGTCAAAGATTAGGACAAACGCTTTAAATTGGAGTCGTGCTTAATTAATAGCTGTGAATGTTTTAATAGGGATAGATCACTTAAAGTGAATGATGTTTCCATAAGTATCTTTAAGAAATCTTTATTAAGGAATAAGAAGATTAAAGATTTTTTAATTTTGAAATAATCACATGTCTGTTCAATACAATTAATTTATTGTCAATTAGGCTAACAAAGAAGAGATTGTTATTTTATTTTATTTGAAATTTAATGTTTATTACTGATTATTGAATGTTATAAGTAATATGTTATGTTTGTTTGTAATTTACTTTGTTACTTTTCGATTATGTTTTGAAGAGAGAGAGAAGGATTTTCTCTTTCTTTTTATTTTGTATTTCTTTATAATCCTGAAGTCCTTTCGTTAGGATGAAATATAGATTTTGAAGGAATGAAGACGAGTTTATTTGTCGAGTTATTTCATATCTAAATGTATCTGAAAGCTTCAAAGCTGAAATAAAATACTGCTTACAAAATTTTTAAAAAAATGAACGAAATTTTCAATATTAATTGTTTAGGTCTACACAATTTTAAACTTGATTTTCGTTTATATAGACGTATTCATAGAAACTAAACAGATACCAATGTAGATCATGGTATTTCATTATTATTATTCAAATTCTTAAATTGATCATATAAAAAAAAATTCAAAATTCGTTAAAAAATAATTTATTTTTTACTTACTTAATAAAAAAAAAAAAACAAAAAAAAAAAAAAAACCCACACAGGAAACATACGAATTAAAGAATTGAAGAAGAAAATTTTTTCAATTACTGCAAGCTTTAAAATTTTCAGCAAATTTTGATTTTTTTTTATTAATTTTTCAAGTTACAAGTTTTCAGATTAAAATATGTAATTCTTTATTTGTTTTATTACAATTGTGGAAAATATATAAAGGAAAAGTCAACGTATTTGTTAATTCAAAAACAATCTACCTTCAATTTTCCATTGGCTGAAAACAGATTAAATTCAAAAAAAGATAATTAACTTTGGATTTACTTGATTTAATTAAAAGTACTTACAAAACTTTCAAATGGCTTACAAATGAATTAGAATGTATTGCTGAAACTTAAGTGAAATTCTTTGAGATTAGTTAATTTGTTTCTATCAATTTTTGTCACCCTGACGTGCATATTATTTTACGAGAAACCCACGGAGAAAGTTTTCTAATAAAGAAGACAGATCATATTCTGTCAGTAAATAGTGTAATCTTTTTGTTTTGATTTCCATAATTTTAAAGTAATTACTTCTAAACGTTATTTTAATGTAATAATATTAGTCTTTCTAAATATTTTCTTTTTTAATCAGTTCATATCCTTTCATAAATAAAGGATTCCAGCATAAAAAATTTAACTCTGTTGTATAAGAAAAATAACTTGGTAAGCAATATGGATAAATATTATTATTTTACAAATTAATATTAACATTTCAAAGCTTTCTTTTCATGGATTTTCTTGTGCACACTTAAACGGCATGTTTGAGTGAAACATTTTCCACAAATGTCACACTGGTGAGGTCTTTCACCCCGATGAATTCGCATATGGGTGGTGAAGCTGTAGGAAAAAGCAAAGCTTCGTGAACACAGATCACACTGGTAAGGTTTCTCCCCAGTGTGAATACGTGAATGCTCATTTAACTGATTTTTTTTCCGAAACGTTTTGGAGCAGAATTCACACATGAAGGGTTTCACATCGGAATGACTTTGAAGATGTTGATTCAAATGCGCAACTGAGGAAAAGAGTTTGCCACAGACTTTGCAATCAAATGGCTTTTCTCCAGTGTGTATTCGCTCATGGACAACTAATGAACTCTTAGTAGAGAATGCACTATTACAAAATGAACACTTGTAAGGCTTCACACTTGAATGACTTCTTTTATGATGTCTCAGAGATGCTTTACTGGAAAATACTTTCCCACAGTCTTTGCACAGAAATGGACAGGAGCTGAAATGCATATCTAAATGGGTATTAAGTGAGTCTTCCATCACGAAGTTCCTCATGCACAGATAACACTGGAATGGCTTCTTACGCACATGTAGCCGTTGGTGTCTGGCCCGCACCTTTTCATTGGTAAAAAGCCGAGGGCAGTTCTGACACTGAAATTCCTGTTGTTCTGTGTGCTTCAGAACATGTCTCTTATAAGTTGCACGGTAACGGAAGCGTTCCTGGCACTCCAGACACTGGTAGGGCTGTTCCCCACTATGGATTCTTTTATGCTTATTTAAGTCACTTGCATGCAGGAATGTCTTGGAACACACATCACATTTAAGCAGATTCTCACCCGTGTGCACTTTCAGATGTGCTGTCAAAGACACCTTAACTTTGAAGCTTTTAGGGCATTGACTGCACTGGAATGCCTCCGGTGGATTGTGAATCCTGCTATGAGAATGCAGGGCTGAGGGGTCTGAAAAGCACTTTGAGCACTCTGGACACTGATGAGGTTTATATCCAGTATGGGTTCTTTCATGGATCTTTAGGCTCCATTTGTTAAAGAATTTTTTCATGCAGAATTTACATTGGAAATCTCTCTCACCCGAATGTCTCCTGATGTGAGTTTTCAAGTAGCCTTCGTTGGAAAAACATTTTGTACACAGAGGGCACTGGAAAGGTTTCTCACCTGTGTGGGCGCGGAGATGAATAATCAATGCATTCTTCGAAGACAATGTTTTCATACAGAAGGAGCACGTGAAAGGTTCTTCTTGGGTAGCAAAGAGCATCAACGAATCTTGCAGAGCTTCATCGCTTTTTAGAGGAGGTTCTTGGTTCTCTATCGTTGGGTTTCCTTCCGACCCATCGCCTTTCTCTTCTGTTAAGGTTTCTTCCGTTTGTGAAATGCAGTTAGAGCTCTGGAGAAACTCCCGAAAAATGCGATCTTGTTCTCCCTGACTTACATCAGGAATGACAACGGCCATTTTTCAAAATAAGTCGAATTAATAACTTGTAAGTATGCGATTGTTTTACTATAATATTGTGCTCATATTTCGAAGGCTATTTCAAATCAAATAATTCACGTTTTATAAATATTAGAATCAATATAAAACCAAATATTAGAACCGGCTCACTTGATCTGATTATTTATTATATTTTCGATATATATCCAATTGAAAATCAAAAGTTTGATAGAATTATTTTGTTCCTTCATTCAAACCAGGACAAAATAACATCAAAGAAACCGGAAATAAGCGACACTTCCGCTGTAATGTAGCAGTCAGCACAAAGAGCTACATAATTACTAGAGGACACAAGTCAGATTTTGGGTCCCTCCATCGATAGCAGCGCACCGCTGACTGTCGGCAGTACTAAAGAGCAGAAACAAACACAATTGCAGGAAAAAAAATCGAAAGTTTGATGGCAGTTTGTAAACATTAGGAGTTGAAACGTCAATGTATTATCTGGGATTTCTTATTAATTTAGACCTCTTATTTCTGAAGGTGAGCTTTTTAATTTTCTTTTTTAGCTTAATCGCGAAATAATGCATTTCATGGTATTACCTTTATATGTTAATAAAAGTTTTACATAGGTGAATTTATATATTTTTTATATTAGTGACGAAGTAACAGTAAAATAAATTCCTTAATTTCATAAGTTTTGGAAACTATATTTTTTTTTTAAATTTTCCTGTAGTATTTATAATATAATAACTTAAACTCAAAAAAATATCAGGTCTGTTTCAATTGTGCTGCCACATTAATCTTAATTGAAAATTATTATCTTCTAATTTTTAATAAATGAAACTAAACTATATATACCGGGTGATCAAGAAATAACAGGAGGTGTTCGGAGCCCTGTAGCGTGTTATGTACTGGACGAAATAGAACAAAATTTGGCCGCCATACACATTAAAGTTTGCGGTTTCGATTTGTCAAGAAAAAAAAAAAATTAGTACCAAACAACGCCGATAGGGGAAATTCTGGCGCTGCAAGCGCATAATGTGTGAAAAAAGAATACATAACTGCCAATGGAAACAGAAAATAACAACACACCAAATACCAATGAAAAACGTTTATTATAGCAACCTACAAATTTGGCTCAAGGTGACCACCAGCCTGATGTTCCACTGATTGCATGCGGTACACGAGGTTTTCGACGGTGGCTCGCAGCATTTCGGCATTTATTCGTCTGACATGTAACGTTATTTGATGTTTTAAGGTAAGAATGTCAGGAACATGTCCTTGATACACAATGCTTTTCAGATAGCCCCACAACCAGAAATCGCAAGGATTCAGATCAGGGGACCTCGGAGGCCAATTCATGGGAAATGCGCGACTAATTACTCTAGGGTCTGTGAAATGTTGACGCAGGACATCCTTCACCTAACTTCCGATATGCGGTGGCGCACCATCTTGCATGAAAATAGTAGAATCGATACAATTTCTTTCCTGCAGTTGAGGTATCACAAAGTTCTCGAGCATATCGGCATACCTGTCGGAATTGACAGAACAAGTCAATAGTCCATTTCTACCAACTTTTTCATAAAAGTACGGGCCGATGATAAAAGAAGCAGTGAACCCACACCAAACTGACTTTCGGCAAATGTAAGAGGATCTCTTGACCAACGTGTGGATTTGTATCAGCCCAAATACGGCAGTTGTATGCGTTGATATCACCGTGCACATGGAAGTGAGCTTCATCGCTCCATAATATCCGCCACGGCCACTCGTCATCCACTTCCAATAGAGCCAAAAATCTCAAAGCAAACTGTAATCGGGTATTTCTGTCCCCTTGGAGCAATTCTTGAATGGGTGTTATCTTATACGGATAAAATTTCAGGATCTTACGCAATATCTTCTGCACCGTCGACAACGGGATATCTGTTTGTCGTGATATTAAACGTGCACTGCTGGTACCCTGCTTATTAGCTATCGCCTGATCCTGAACGGCAGTGGCAACTTCTTCAACTTGTTCCTGCTTGATACATTTACGTCCTCGGCCTGGTTGCACACCAAGTTCCTGTTCTTTTAAATTTTTCAACCATTCTTCGTAA
This sequence comes from Thereuonema tuberculata, assembly GCA_023159025.1. Taxonomy (NCBI): domain Eukaryota; kingdom Metazoa; phylum Arthropoda; class Chilopoda; order Scutigeromorpha; family Scutigeridae; genus Thereuonema; species Thereuonema tuberculata. Next base: position 59,630,143 of record JAFIDM010000004.1, read on the forward strand.
GTTAGTTACGGTCATCGGTCCTCTACGTAACTGTTTTAACCGCCGGTATTCACGAAGAGCCACATTGGCATTTTCATCCCGCTGATAAAACAGCTTGACTAATAAGGCACGATCACATAGTGACAATGCCATCGACGGGCGACTTCTTGCAGAATGACTAGAATTCCCGCAACCCCTCCTTTTATCCTTGATATCGTATCACAAAGTACCAGTATATGCAAATTTCATGATGCATTTTTCGACCGCACCGCCAGAATTTCCCCTATCGGCGTTGTTTGGTACTAATTTTTTTTTTCTTGACAAATCGAAAACGCATACTTTAATGTGTATGGTGGCCAAAATTTGTTCTATTTCGTCTAGTACATAACACGCCACAGGGCTGGCTCCGAACACCTCCTGTTATTTCTTGATCACCCGGTATATATATATATAAACTTAAATGTATGTTAGACACTAGTTAATGCTAATGTTTTCTTATACATATGTTAACATTACGTATTATATTAATGTGATTTTCGCACATTTAGTTTATTACAAGTATATTAAAAACAATAAAAAAATGATAGTTTTCTGCTTAACTCTTTCACTAGGCAAATAAAATATTTAAAGAAGCAGGAATATGTCTTTAAAATTTCAACCCGTTTTCATTCCAATGGGAAAAATGATAATCTTCAAAACAGAATCGTTTATAGTTTATGCAAGTTACTAAAATTAAAAATAAATAAGTAAATTAGCATATATAATCTTAGGAAT
>JAFIDM010000004.1:59632880-59642888 GCA_023159025.1 Thereuonema tuberculata
ATTATAATACAAACTTTAAAATAACTCAGTTAATATTATCAACTTCTGATACTGGCAGAATGAATACATTATTATAAAACTTATTAATCTCGTCTAAAACAAGTAAATACGGCTTAAACATTTTTTTCTCTTCTGTTTCAAAACTATTTCAGATATAGTTAGAATTACCAAAGCTTTCCTTGTTCATCGTAAATTTAGTGTTAGCAATCAGCTACTCAAGTACTCAGACCAACAAATAGTCACTTAATATTTAAAAAAATACAACAATATATGACTGGTTCCTATAATTCGTTTCAAAACCTTATATCTGTTAGATCAGATCTGCACAAATGTCAAAATGGCAGGAAAAACAAACATTTCCAAGGAAAGCAGCTTTTCAATAGATTTTCTTTTTATAAACACAATAAAATAATAATTATTTTTAATTCCTTTAAATTAAACTTTTTATGCTTCTTCTGTTCGCCTTCACCACCGTTGCATCTCTTTTCAACAATGAGCTTATTGTATTCGGAATCATATTTGCATTGGAGATCTTCAAAATATTTTCAAAATGTTTGTCAGTTGGAGAAGAACATTGCTTATTCTCATTCAATTCATGATGGAGAAGATTTCTTTCCCTATATTGATACACATTTTTGATAAAATATTAGTGTACTTCCTTCCTCTAGATCAGTGTTTCCCAATCTTTTTTGCTTCCCGGCACACGTATATTTGGAAAAATTTGGTGCTACGTTTTTCCTAATATCCCACTGTACTCCAAACTATTTCGTTGCTTTATTGCTTATAACAGAATCCTAGGAAAGATACAAGCAAAATTTGCAAATGCCTATTATATCTGATTATATATCACATTTTCTCATTGAATTATAAAAACGATGTATTGGGTTGACCAAGAAGTTCGTTCATTTTTTTTACATAAGTTGGTTCTAGTAGCGCTTAGGTGTCTTCAACGTCATTCGACACCATTATATTAAATTGTGAATTTTGTGTAGCCAATTTAATATTGAAGATAGAAGACAATAAGTATGCAACACCGCATGTTTCTTTGATGATCAGGATAAAACTTACAGCTTGGCTGGGAAGTTCTGATTCATCCGTCGTATTCACCAGACATTGCACCTTCGGATTTCTATTTATTTCGGTCATTGCAAAAGTCTCTTAATGGAAAAAATTCAATTCCCTGGAAAACTCCACAGGCACCTGGAACATTATTTTTCCTCAAAAAGGTAAAAGGTTTAGGAAGATGGATTTATGAAGTTGCCTGAAAGATGGCAGAAAGTAGTGGAATATTGTTCAATAAAATTATTGTTGAAAATGAAAAATGTGTCTTTTATTTTTACTTAAAAACTGAACAAACTTTCTGGCCAAAACAAAAAAAAATCAATTCCCTGAAAGACACCAAAGGCACCTGGAACATTTTTTTGCTCAAAAAGATAAAAAGTTTTAGGAAGATGAAATTATGAAGTTGCCTGAAAGATGGCAGAAGGTGGTGAAGAAATTGTTGAAGACGTTGTTCAATAAAATTATGAGTGAAAATGAAAAATGTCTACCGATAGAACTCTCAACTGTTCGCAAGACATACTTATCTTCGTTGTTCTGTTCAAAAATTAGTAAGTTGATTAAAACATTTTATTATTAATATTTAAATTATTTGCAATGGTATTATAAATAAATATTATTACCAGAATAAAATAAAAAATGGAGATGAATAAAACGCACTTACTTTAAAAAGTTGAATATAAAGATGTACATGGAATTAATCCGACTGTTTCCGAATACTGTGCGTATTCCTTCATCAGGGACGGCACAAACATATTCGTCTTAAATGTTGTCCTTATGTCCTATATGTTTCTGCCGTCCCTGATGAAGGAATACGCACAGTATTCCGAATTAATTCCATGGAATTCCATGCGGATTAATTCCATGTACATCTTTATATTCAACTTTTTAAAGTAAGTGCGTTTTATTCATCTCCATTTTTTATTTCATTCCACTGTGGGTCACACCCTGCTGACTGAAGGACCACATATTTTGCTAACCATATCAGGCTATCATTAATGAATAACATTAGTATATAAGATTCATTATTACCACCATTTAATAGAAAAAAGAAGAAGAAAAAACAGTCATTCCTCATAACCTTACCAAAGCCTTCAGATATTTGAAATGGAGAATTGGATTTATAGAAACAAATGAAAATTAAGAAATATATTTATAAATATTTGAAGGATACTTTATTAATTTTTATTGCTCCTATGGAATTATTGTCCATTCATGCTGAAACCTCTCCACATACATTCGACATGGAAAAGTTTTTAAATACAAAAATATTAGAATAGAGAAATAAATCACTCATTTACAGATAACAACTGGCTTTCTTACAAACCATCATACTCGGTTTTAAATTTTACAAGTGCTTTGCTTTTATTAAGTATTTCTTCATTAGCTGAAAATGGATTACAAAAAAATGAAGATTGTGTGATTTAGCAGCTATAATAATTCGCAAAACATGGAAACTATTCTTCTTTGTAGTTTTCACAAAATTATATTAACAACAAAGAAAAGAAAAAAAAAATATGCTTTATAGTGAAATATAAGCTTAAAATTCTTTCTGGAGCTAATACTTTTTTTTTTTTTTTTTTTTTTTTTGCGAAATGATGTTAAATAAAAAACAAAATGCACTACTGATATAAGTATGCTTGAATTTCTACATGTGGATTTACTTTTGCAAAACACAGAACGTTAAGACTTTTTTAATTTCGGACTTCCTATATTAAATTCTTATCCGCTATTAGAACTACGTCATATCTCAATAATAATATAGCAACAATCATTGGCCACACGTGAGATTAATCTCACGAGTGCGGATGGAATGCTTTAAATGAGATTAACTGGTTATCATTTCGGTGAAATGTCTATATTTGAGTTAAGATCATTGAAAAAATTTTGTGAAAGTTTAGGAAAAACTCCTACTGAAACATTTAAACTTTTGGAAGAAACCTATGGCAATGGATGTCTAAGTAGAAGCAAGATATTTGATTTGCGAAAATGCTCTAGAGAAGACCGTGAATCACTGGAAGATGATCCTCGACCAGGATGGCTAATGGTGAATACTAAACAGGTCATCAAAACATTATGGATCTCAACAGGAGAACCCATGGCAAACATCAGAAGAGTTAGCGCTACAAGCCAGTATATCAGCTTCCGTGTGTCTCAATGTTATCAAGTGTGATCTGAAGAGGACGTAAGTCAATCAACATTTTGCCCCTCATCTGTTAACTGATGTTCAGAAAGTTGACTTGCGGGGACCTAGTTGATGGTGTTGACAGAGGTACGATCATAATAAACCACATCATTACCGGAGACAAGAAATGGTGCTGTCTTTACGATCCTCCCACAAACCGACAGTCTTCTCTCTGGTTAGCTCCGGATCAGAGAATACCTATTAAAGTCAGATGTGACTGCAGCAAAGGAAAAGTGATGCTCATGGTATTCTTTGACATTCGTGTGGTTGTACATTATGAATTCCTTCCTGAGGCCACACTGTGACTGGCACTCAGTATCTCGATATTCTGCAACCAATGCCTGACACTATTCGTAAGAAAAGATCTGAGATGTTCAGAGAAAATTCCTGGATTCTCCAGTACGATAATGACCCTGCCCAAAGGTTCATTGTTTTTACATTGTATCTTGGTGAAATGCAGGTTCTTTCCTATCCTCCGTACTCTCCTGAACCTTGCCCCATGGACTTCATTTATTCCAAAATATGAAGCAGCTTCTTAAAGGATGACGATTCGGAAGCAGAGATGACATTATCACAGCTACAATCACTGCACTAAACGACGGTGTCAAAAGAAGGCTTCCAGAGGTCTTATGAGGCTTGGTATGATCGCTGGCTTAAGTGCATTGCTGCTAATGGGGATTATGTAGAAATACATTAAGTCTTTTTTTTCTGATAGTCTGTCTCATTTCTTGTTGTATAGGGAGCCCCGAAATTAAAAAAGTTGACCTCGTGTGTGTATGTATATATATATATATATATTATTAATTAAATTATTACTTTAGAGGTCTAATTTTTTGTCTGGTGTATGTATATAAAGTTTTCAAAAGAACTAAATTTGAGATGCAGGAAAATTAAGAAATGAAAACCAAAGACTGCACATAAATAAACAAATCACACCTTTGAATTTGTCAACAGGGGGATAGAGAATGTGATTTGTTTATTTATGTGCTGTCTTTGATTTTCATTCTTAATAATTTACTTGCATATTAAATTTAGTTCTTAAGATTACATTGCCTTTTTGGTTTGGTTTTTCTTTATAATTAAATACTTTTGAACCCTAACGATCATTAGGTCAAAGGATTTTATTTGCACTTTAGCACTTATTTTTAATTGTTGTTTATTTTGTTTGATAGTCACTTTTGGGAGCGAAAGGCGATTCCCATTTCTTTGAACGCTTTTCTGGATTTATCAAGGAGGAGGTGAATCGTGCTAATTTCTGAAGGAGAACGAAATGGCCGTTTCCCATTCCCAGTGTTGACAACATGACATAACATGAAATGGGAAGTACTTTAAAATAAGTCCCTTACTCTGCGGCCTCAAAAGACCTAATGTGTATCCCAATGTCTTAATTCTGCATAAGTCCTAAGATTTTATCTATCTGTAGTGTTTTATGCAGGGGTATTGACAAATAGTTTGAAGGATTGGGAAAACCCATTCCTATCAAATTGTGTCTGGTGCTCGCAAGAGCCTCACACTCACAAAGGATGTGTAGTGCTGTTTCATCAGCTTTTCCACATCTTCTGCAAGTAGGGTTTTTTTTTTTTTTTTTATTTATTTATTTATTTCTAAATTTAAAATTACAGTCCTGCTAGGTTTTCAAAATGAAATCCTGTGATGCAGGTGCTGAAAGTATAAATAATTTATATTTGTAATTTAAAAAGTATTAATCATATAAAATCATATAAAAATTATATAATTACGCAATTATACGAATTATACTTAAATTAGATTCAATTATATAATTATATAAAAATCAATATATCACAGAAATATAAAAAGAAAATCAAATACAAAAAGAAAATTATTATAAATATCATTCATTACAATCAAATTTAAGGTTCCCAAATTATTTTTTACTTATTATTCTAATTACAATTTCTTTCTTTCAAAGTTTATACTGTATAACATTACTGTATAACATAATGTTTATACTGTATAACATTAAAAATTTCTAAATCTAATTGTGAAAATAAAACTTTAAATAACAATCTCTCATGCCAAAATTATTCAACTAAAAAATATATAAACAAAATATCAATACGCAAGACCAAAAACACACAAAATATAAATATAGTATATGTAATCAAAAATACCTAAATATTCCAGATAATTTCGCCAAATATTATTTTTTTCAGTATTTGCTTTTTTAATATACTTATTTTATTAAATTTATTTTGTTTTAATTCATTTGTAATTTGCATAAAAATCTTTAATAGAATTCTATTTTTATTTCTTAATCCAAAGTTGTTCTTAGGATTTTCATAATATAAAATCTTTATTAATGTATTTCTAGTAATATTTTCTAAGTTATAATTTCTAATTTGATTTCTAATTTTATAAAAGTTATTTATTATTAAAGAATATAATATTTTTTCTTTTGGCATTAAAATTTTATATTTTATTCTTATCTGTATTTTTTCATTCTTTGTTAATATACAATAATCTTGTATTATGTAATTCATTATTTTATTTAATATTCTATTTATGTTATTAGTGTCTGTATTACCTAAATGTACCCAACAACATAATCCATAATTTATTAATGAATCTATAAATGATTTATATAATAACATCTTGTATCTTATAGAAAAGATACCCTTTATATGTTGAAACATATATATTAATGAATTAAGTTTATTTAATATATATAAATAATGTGTTTTCCAAGAGAATTGATCATTAATATATAAACCTAGATATCTAATTGTTTTAATAATTTCAATATTTTCACAATTACAACTTTGGAAGTTTATGTCATCATCGAATAAACAATTATAATCATGATATTTTATTACTGGATTTGTATGTAAAAATTTATTTTTTGTTTTCAATATCATTAGTTTTGTTTTTTCACTATTTATTTTCATTTTATTATTGTGTGTCCAAATAATTAATTTATTAAAGTCTTTTTGTATATTGTATTCTGCAGTTTCATAATTTTCATTTATATTTATCAATATGATGTCATCAGCATAAGCAAAAATTTTTGATGTTGATATTGTACTATATAATGTATTTAAGTATAAAATAAATAAAAGTGGCCCTAAGTTTGAACCTTGAGGAATTCCTGTTTTTAATTTATATGTTTTACCTAATTTTGAATTTAAATTAATTCTTATTTTTCTATTTTTTAAATAGTTTTTTAATATTTCTATCATATTGCCTCTTATTCCAATATGAAATAATTTTTCTATCAATATCTTATGATTAATACTATCAAATGCTTTCTCAAAATCTATAAAAATAATATATATATAATAACCGTTATTTAATGCACAATTTATGATTTTTTGGAAATCTTGAAAGAGTTTATCAGTACTTAAATTTTTTTGATATGCAAATTGTTCTTTTTTTAGTAATTTATATTTATACAGAAAGTTATATATTGTATTAGTTAAGCATGTTTCTATAATTTTTGACATATTGGAAAGAACAGAAATTGGCCTATAATTTTTTATATCATCAATTTTTCCTTTTTTATATACTGGAGTTATTTTCGCAGTTTTCCAAATACTTGGGTAAGTTCCATATTCAAACATGGCTTTTATAAGTTCATGCAATATTGCTGCAAATATATCCATATACTTTTTTATATCTTTTACAGCAATATTATCAATACCAACAGTATTTTTATTTTTCATTAATGTAATTATATTTATTATATTTTCAATACTAGGTATATCAAACACTATTGAATTTATTGAAGTTTCAATATCCGTGTTATTACTTCTAGTGTTACAATTACATGTACTAACAACTTTACTAAATGTTTTACCAAATAATTCATTAGTTTGCTTATAATTATATTTTTCTATTAATTTACAAATTTTGTTTCTATCAATAGTTTTATGTTCATTATTTTTTATAATATTATTTATTATATTCCAAGTCTTTTTATTATTATTGTAAGTGTTTAGAAATTTATTTTGATAGAATCTTTGCTTTGTTTTTTGTATTAGGTTTTTTAACCAATTACTCTTTTTTCTATAAATTTCTCTATATTCTTTATTTGTTTTATTGTTTTTATGTTTTTTATATAACTTATCTTTTTCCTTAATATGACTATATATTTCATCTGTTATCCATTCATGTTTATAATTTTGTTTTTTATTATTTTTAGTTTGATAATGATATTCATGGTTTTCTCTATATTTTTCTTTATTACTTATTTGTTTTTTAGATTTATTTATAATTTTTACAAATTTATTTATTATTTTATTTGGGTCAATTATTTGCTTATTTCTTATATTATTAAGTAAGTTTTCTGATTTTTCAATAAATAATTCCTCATTTATTATATTATTGTGTCTTCTGAATTTTTTAAGATTTTGATTACTTTTACTTAATTTTTGATTAAATATTTCTAACATTATTATATAATGATCTGATATTTCTGTTTGTATAATATTACTTTTAGTATCTTTATTTTTTAAATTAATAAAACAGTGATCTAAGCATGTTGAAGTATAAGATTTTATTGTCTGTACTTCTCTAGTTGCAGTATCAATTAAATTCTCAAAGCCATAAGTATTAAAAATTTCTAAATATTTCAGTACCAAAGAATTGTTTTTTTTTTCTAGAATATTAATATTCATATCACCAATAATTATAAAATTATTAGTTTTTTCCAATTTTTTATGAGCATATTCTATAGTGTTTTCTAATTCTTTAAGAAAATAGTTTTTATTCGTTAGAGGAGGTTTATAAATTATTAATAATTTTTTTAAATTTGTACTATTATCAATTTTACTTATATTAATATCTTTATATTTAAGTACACATGTAATATTTTCAAATGTTATTGTGTCAATCTGAAAATTCATCAATGTATATTCATTTTTATAATACATTATTATCCCACCACCTCTTCTATTTTTCCTAAGATTATATATCATACTATAGCCTTCCAGGGTAAAATATTTAATTTCATTTTCATTTATGTTTATTTCTACTAAAATTATTATGTTTATTTCATTTAGAAATTTTTTTATATGACAAATGAGATAATCAAAATTCTTTTTTATACTTCGTATATTTAAGTATAATATTTTTTCAGAAGACTGATTTATTATTCTATTTATATACCATTCTTCAAAATCACAGTAAATATTTAATTTTTTCTGATCTGATGTTTCAAACATTGGTCAAACATTTTTAGATTATTTTTTTAAGATCATCTTCATTCATTATTTTTATTATAGATGAATTTTCATCTTTTCTTACTAAGATCTTATGGAACTTTGTCCAAGTGAATTTATAATTCTTCTCTTTTGCAATTATTCTTGTTTTCCAAAATAGGGTTTTTTTCCTTTTCGTTAAGTTCTCATTAAAATAGATTCTACTGGTGTCATTGCTATCAGAAATTTCATTATTTCTTAAGATTTTCTTTTCTTTCATTTTTTCCATCCAGATTAATCTACTTTTTAAGGTTGAAAACTTGATTATTATAGGCTTTATTTTGTTCTTATTAAAAGTTTGAACCCTATGCATAACCTCTACATTTTGAAGTTGATCTTTCACACCTATCTTGTTTGCAATTTTTTCTACAATGTCTTGCAATTTTTCATTTGGAAGTTGGATAACTCCATTTATTTCTAGGTTATTTTGTCTTAATTTTTCTTCATGATTGTCTATTTCTAGTTCAAAGTTTTTGATTTTCTCTTGTGTTTTATCCTTTTCTTCTTCTAATTTTAAAAGTCTTTCTTCAGTTTTCTCCTGTTTTCCTTCTATGGCTGATAATTTATCTAAAATTTCTTCATAATGTTCATGAATGTAGTTGATACTACTTCTTATTTCCTGTATTTCCGACTTGATTTCTCTTACCTCCTGTAATAATTGACGTATTTCTAGAGCTGATTCCATTTCATTTGTTTGGTAATGCGTATCTTGATTTTCTCCTTTCTTGGCTTCTTTGGTTGATTTTGTTCGTATAGTGATATTCTTAAAGTTCATATTATCTTCTTTTTTTACAGTATCTGTAATATAAGTTATTCACTTATATTTCTCGTTAATTAGGCTTATTTTGATTGAGCAGAGAATCATGTGTGCGGCCATATTAGCTTTTCATTAGCTGGCAGTGTCCTGCAAAAAGCCCTGTCAGTATTCTAGTCTGGTTCTTATTTAAATTAGTAAGTTCATTGGCTCTTTTCCTTAAAGGCTCTTTAATAAAGAGCTTTGAGTGTGTCTGTCCTGGAAGATTATTGCAGTAGATCTTTTGCTGGAATCCTTACCCAGTCCCGAATGGCAGTTTTAGTGGTTTCAGTAGAGATTCCACAAACTGGTTCGAGAGCAAAGAATGAGGTATCAGCTCCTTTTTTTGCTAGTTTATCTGCTAGCTCGTTACCTTCAATCCCTTTGTGTCCTGGTACCCTTACTAGATTTATCCAATTATGTTCAGCAAAACTATTAAGGGTTTGTTTACATTCCCATATTAGTTTAGAGTTAGTATTGGGAGAATTCAGGGCTTTGAGAGCTGCCTGTCTATCAGTAAATATATAAATGTTCCTATTTTTATATTTACGTTTTATATTTTCATAAGCACATTGTAGAATGGCATATGTTTCTGCTGGGAATACTGTTGAGTAGATTCCTAGACTTAGGCTAATGTCTTTCCGTGGTTAGCTGAACATTTTTATATATAATTTATGATTATCTGTTTTTAAAATAAAAACTACTAACACTCTCGAAACATTAAAAAATTATATTTTTAATGCCAACGAATTTTC
>JAFIDM010000004.1:59673097-59723826 GCA_023159025.1 Thereuonema tuberculata
TTGCGTGTAGCTTCCTAGCACGTCAGGATCGACACTGTGGAAAAGACTGATCTCTCCCTCTTGCAGCCTCGCGTGTAGCTTCCTATGTGCGCATGCGCACAACAGTCAAACCCACGCCGCTGTAACTGTGAAGCTACAAAGATTTTCGTATCTTTAGGATTATAATATATTGTACAAGTATAAAGAAAGAATTAAAGAAAAAAAAGTACTCATTATATTAAATGTTATCGATAATATCAAATGGAAATAGGGGTGCTGCAGTTCCACAGTGCCTATACGCGAGCCGCCACTAATAATTATCTCCAGAGCACAATAACATATGAAACTATGTGGCTCTTTTATCGTTTAATGTTTGCTTAAAAAAAATAATATTACATTATTAATTTAAAAAGATCTCGAATAAGACAACCATCACAAGTACACAAAAAGTATTATCAGACTTATTGACTACTCGCTATTGAAATTTTATTTTTGATCCATCCAAGACTCGAAATTAATTCAAATAAATTCGTATCTTAGCCCCAATGACGTGGAGTTGGATACTGAAAGCACCTCCGCTGCCGTATCTCGCAAAAGAGCCGGAGCCACCAAGTGCGTTCTTAGTGAGCCATGCTGTCCAGTGCGGAAATCGAGCAGTATGTCTGATCTTAGCCGCTACCATCGCTATTGTCACCACATAGAGGAGCAACAGTTTAAGAATTCTAAGGACACATCAGATCAGCGGCTGCCCGTCAGTGTTCTTGTCTCCTCGCGACGATTGATGGCTAAGAGTCCTCTGACGGGCCTCTTGAACGCTACCCTGCAACAATCATCGGTCCAGGAGATCCATGGCAGGCAAGCAGACAGTGGAGGGGATAAGTATACTCATTTCTACCAAATTCACCCTAATCGCCGTTTGGGATAAACACAACGAGTTTGTCCGTTAATATATTTTATTTTGTTGGTTCAAAATTGCAAGATTTGTTCTTAATAGTAAAATTGTTAAGTTAATTTGAATGCTCAACTTTCCCGCCCTTTTTTTTTTTTTGGTTTCGAGAGAAAAAAAATTGTATTTAATTTTAACTTTATCGGTAACTATGTTTTTTGGTGATACAGTATCTTTATTATGTTGAAAATAATTATTAAGACTGGTACATGAACTATGGACTCCTGCACTTTCACAATTATTAAAATTCACGAAAAAAAATGTAAAAATAATTTCAAATTAATAATAATAAAAAAAATAAAAACCTTAGAAATTTAGTTTAGTTTTCCTGATTAATAATCAAATAACACTCGGAAATAAAAACTTAAAATCGCATCAATGAAATTATAAACTAAATAACCTTTTAACAAGCAGACGATATGCTTAAAAATCATTGATATGGATTGATTGTAACAGTTCTTATTTGTAAGCTTTAAATTGAGACTATTTTGTTTGGGACATTTATACAAGATTAATTCCTGCAAGTTTTCGTGAAATAGACTTTCGTATATTTTATTCTTTGTATATGTATCGTTAAAGCAAATCGAAAATTAATTTCGAGTATATGCTAAAGCTCAAAACAAAACGCATTCAGCAAGAGACTTTTCAACCATTTTGATATTAAAATAACCCAAGTATTTGAATAATTTCTTTTTTTTTCCCTGGAAATTTAGAAATATTTTTATTTTTAATATTTAGATAAATTATTGGCTTTCGGCAGCAACTAATTAATTCATTTTCAATTATATCTTTCAAATCACACTGCTTTTCAATGAAGAGCGAACAATTTGGTTCTGCTTTTAAAAAAATCTTTTTTTTTTTCACAACTCAAATCAATGAAAAATATTTTTCTTAAATTTTGCCTTCAGTATGAACAGGTTTTATATTTATATATTTTATATTTTGTGACTAATATACCCAAATAAAACAACAACTCTGATGGAATTTGAAAATAGTTCACTTACCTTTAAATATTTAGGACATATTTTCCTTAGGTTCGTGAGATAATGACCAATACGAAAGTTTTCGCATGCAAAACAACAACTGGATATTATGATTACTATGTACGTTTCGAATTTAGTACACGCTTATTATCACTAAACCCTACAAAATTTGGCTAGCGTAATTTCAAATTTCCCGGATCGCCGCCATGCTGACTTACCGTGACTGCCGCGATATTTCTTGTGGCGCTACGAGCACTCTCCATTTAGTTCATTTGTAGACGTTGTGGAGAGACCAAATAAACATTAAAGCAAACGCAGGAGTATATTCACGGATTCAAACTGAATGAGATGAATCCCATATGTGAAAACTACAAAAAAAATATATATATTTAAACAGTTCCTTTTGTATTTGGCCTCAGTAAGAATTGCTCGGTAATTACCCAAAACGAAATGTAGTAAACTCCCGATTATCCGGGGAATTGGGTGGCGCGGCAACCGCGGATAATCCGTAATATAACGAAAAAGGATGAAAATCAACACACACACATGCTTTTAACATGTTTTATTTACATTAAAATGGCAATACATACAGTTACAGTCCATACATTATAAACAATTATTTTATTTTAAAATTATTTATTTTTAAATTTTATTATTATTGGAAGGCTCTCCCCGTAATTTAGTGTAACCTGCCGGCCTAAGCTCCGCCCACAAGATCGTTCTTTAAATTGTTTGTCTTTAAATTGTCTTCACTTAATTTGTTAGTCTCTTTTATTGTTTATCTTATTCTAGATTTATTTTTTTAATTTCGTAATTTATTGAATAGTAAAAAAAAAATGGAGACAGGAGAGGTCAGCTGATAATCGGGAGTTTAATGTATCACAGAAAATTAGGGAATATACAATAATAGTATTTCGAGCCAAACGATTCGGAAACAATTTATCAGTAATTTATTTTATGGAAAATGATGATTTCAGTAGAGAGTTTTAAAAAAAATTAGAATTCTTTCGCTGGAGAGGATGAACGCGACTGGCCTTCAACTTCTTTCAAAATGGCGACGTTGAAATTGAGGGTCGTTGAGAACAATCTTTGAAATGAGGGGCATTTCGAAATTATGGGGAGGGGGGAGAGGATTAACTCCCGCAATCAACAGGAACTAACCCTAAAAGGCATCCGACAATTAAATACATCCTGCAAAGATAAACAGGAGCAACTGAGACAGAGGAACTACTATAGGGCATTTACTATGTCATATTTAGGCCCAGCTGTGTTATACAGTGAATTCCACACCTCTTCCGTTCATCTTCTGTCCTTGCGGATGAGTGCAAGGTAAATCTGTATTTTTTTTTTTTTTTTTTAAATAGAGGGGAAAAAAACTACAATGTTTTTTTTCCATAAATTATGAGCAGACTGTTTTCTTTTCAAAAATAGAAATAACGAATAACGTTATTAGATATTAGATAAAATAACGTCTTAAATCTTTTCCATGGTCTTTTTCCTCTTTTAATTACACTTTTTTCAATTATGCTTTTTAAATGACTGGAATGACCTTTGCCAGAAAAAAACAACAACAACTTTTATCGTTATTGATCTAAATTTGAATTTTTTAAAAATATTTTTCGACTATAATTAAAGCCCATTTTATTATCTTTTCATCGAGAAGTTAATTAAGATCATAAAAATTTAATTACGTGAATACCTTTCCAATTAGCAAACAAAAATAATCCATGAGTTTCAAAATTTTGAATTGCGTATTTTTTTAATTAAGAATCATTAAAATTATTAATATCTTTATAGAAGCTACATAAACTGATTTTTTGTTTGGAAGATAAGCTTACATAAAAAAAAATAGCAGCTCATTGTGTTATCTCGTAATTTGGCTTATCCTTGTTGAGGAGCGAACGAATCATGTTCAGATCTTAAATGCATTATTTATAATCTGTTAACAAATTCCTTGACCTATCTCAAACCTGAAATTGCTCTTTCTGACTAAAGAATATTTCATTGTAACCTCCATCACTGCAATTAGTACGCAAGTTAGTAGTAATAGTTGTACTGTCGGTGGCGTTTCCAATGTCACCTTAGCTGCCCGATGCTTCCCCGCAGAGCAACAAGCTCTCAGCTCTTACAATTTTATTTTACCCCCTTTCAGTGCAAAAAAGAAGCTAAAATTTGGTATACGTCAACTCCTTAAGATCCTGAATAAATGATAAAAATTTCAAGGGATGTTTCGATCTGACAAACCTATCCATTCCCTTGTTAGACTGGTTTAAGGAAAGCAATGCAGGAAAGCACTACTTAGCAATGTGACATTGGAAATGCCACCAACAGTACCACACATCAAGAGCTTAACAATAGCTTATCAGTAGCTTCAGGCATAACAGTCAGAACGCTTAAACAAAGGAGCAATCTTAAAATTTGGATTAACATCAGAAAATAATATCTTTGCTCTTTCAGTCCTTTTTTCTTAACACTGCCTTTTTTTTTTTAATGGCCGTGCTGAAATAAAAATGAAATCAAACCAAAATAATTTAGCACCACGTTAATTACAATGTTCAAATATTGGATATTCTATATACATATACAATGACCGGAAATTTCTAATCAAATGGTTAACGAAGATGCATCCAGGGGAGAATCATAATATCCAATAAAAAAGATCTGAAATATACTGTAAAGCCTAAACAAAATCTCCGATTTAGTGCTCGATATCTTTTAAATATATTTTTATGTGCATTTAAAAATATCTGTTACAGCAATTTTTTTTGTCGATATTTTGTTTGAAGAGTAACTTACAACTAATCTGAAATTTCTTCCTACGACCAGATGAACCTGTTATCTAAGGTTTGAGAGTTAGTATATCTTTCTTGAATTTTAAATCTTAATAATGAATAAAATATCTACAATGGGTTCTTTAAAAAAAAAAAAAAAAAAGTCATTTACTCTACACACTAGCAGTGGATCTTTTTAAAATTGTTACAAACTTCAGCTTAATTGCTATAAACCATGAATGCACACATTTCCATACCAAAAATAGCTCATTTGTTTAGCTACACTAAATTTATCAAAAGAGAAAATATATCAGTAGCAGCTGTAGTAATTTAACTTCTACGTATTTGTCCCTTCCAACTGGCTCTATTTGGTTTAATATATATTTCTGACTCTTTCTATTCATGCACTGGCGGGTCTTCTTCTTGGTCTCTTTCCATGTATTTTTCAATTCAAATATTTATTCTATTAAATTTTTTATTAACAAAATTTAATTAAATAAAATAATTCTCTTGTATTAATAAAGTCATTACTGCAATTTCTCCATTATTAGGAAATAAAATT
This sequence comes from Thereuonema tuberculata, assembly GCA_023159025.1. Lineage (NCBI taxonomy): Eukaryota > Metazoa > Arthropoda > Chilopoda > Scutigeromorpha > Scutigeridae > Thereuonema > Thereuonema tuberculata. Next base: position 59,678,339 of record JAFIDM010000004.1, read on the forward strand.
ACAACATGATGATGTTTTTTTTACTTAAGTTTAAAAAATTAAATCGTCCAGTGACTAGCTTTTGATTGATACTTTCAAAAATTTCAGGCACAAAGCAGACGACGAGGATTCTACTGAGGAGATGATAGATGAGACTGGGGAAGGAGTCCATTATGCTGACCATCCTGATAGTCCCCTCCATCATTATGCTTGGGATGACGGAGGTATGCAGCAGTACAGAAGCCATGCTCTTGTTAGGAAGACTGAAAAAGAAGTGATTTGTTGGCGGGAACAGACAAATGATGTTGACAGTTGCGATGAAGAGGAGGACGATTATTGGCAGAAATATACAGTGTGTAATGACTTCAGGTTCTATCTTCATCTACAATTCGAGTAGTTCTACCCTTTCTAGTTGTTTGTTTTTTATCTTTACTTCAAAAAATTTCTGTAACAGTTTTAAATCAAAGATAGTATTTTCCTCTTATATTCTTTAATTTTTTTTTTAAATGAAAATATTATTAAAAAAAGACTTGTAGCAATTTTTAATGATTTCTTTGTTCGATAAGTCTTAAAACTTTGAAAATAATAGTTTAATGTAACAGTAATTATAGATGTAATGAAGGTTGATCTTTATCCCTTGGAAAATAAACATTCTTTGGCTATAACGTAAATTCTATAAGCAGTTTCTTGGGAAAAAAATTAAATTAATTCACAAAAATAAGTTGAAGTACTGCGTGGCTATAATTAAACTGACAGCATTTAGAGCGAAGTAGAGAGGATCTATCAATGGAACGTAAGGACAATTGGTGGGTACCTTAATAAGAACACAGGGAAGAGAATTTGAAAATAAAAAAATATTATTTTGAGAACCATCAGGTGGCATTTGTGCAAAAAAAAAAAAAAAATTAAAAATAAAAAGTTGAACAAACATAACCTTTATTGAAATCAAGATACACAATATGTAACATTGGTATGCAAAATGTGCTGGAAACTTAATACTGCATGATCCACAGTTGACTAAAGCGTGTCTAGGGAATAGCTGCAATCAACATTGCCTTGGTAAATTTGACTTTTCAAATAACCCCAAAACCAAACATCACCATCATGGTGGCAAAGCATTGGAAACTTTTAGAAATTACTGTCCTCAGCAAATGTGGTACTCAAGATTTGTGAAGTCCAACATAAAATATACAATATACCAAAGTTTATGGAAATTACTTATTCGCAAAGCCGGAAAAATTTTGAGGTGAAGATGTGTGTTTCGTGGTCCTTTCACATATTGACTCACAGGGCCTTGAGGTGTGATCTCCTTAAAAGAAAAATGGTCTGGTTATATAGTTAGCAGTAAATTCGCACCATGCAGTTATACATAGTTGAAGTGTAAGGGCTCAGCAAGGACAGCATTCAGACTTGTCAGACCCCATGTTCAGCATTTGTGCGTATTCATTGCACCTTGTAGCTTACAAGACTTAGAAGACCACATGTCATCAAGCTGCATCCTCATCAGAAATTGCAAAATTGGTATGCTGTTCAGGAATAAGTGGTTGCACCCTCTGAATTTTATAATGATATTTCAGGATGGACCGTTGAATTTTACTGACAGTTGACAACAGAACTTGCAATTAATAGGATGTGTCTGCCACTAACTGCAGATAGTTCTGAATGCGACTGGATTTCTGTAACAGTCTGTGGTCTATCTGGAGATACACCCAACTTGCCTGTTTTCGAATTTGTTATTGTATTCTTCAGTCCATTTAGTGACAATGGTCCTTTCCTTATTTCTTTCAAACGACCTTATTGGCATAATGCAATCTTACCAATTACTGCCATTTGGTAAGCGTGCTTCACTAGTAACTCCAATCTTTCTTGCAGATACCCATGGTCAGTTGTAGTGATTACAGGAAGACATCATATGTGATTGGCTGCAATGTAACAAGAATTAGCAGGTTTTAACACTTTTTTTTTTTTAGCAACAACGCCATCTGGTGGCACTCAAAACAACTTATTTTTTTATTTGCAAATTCTCTTTCCCATGTTCTTACCAATTTTGTTGTTTCTTTTCAATATCACTGAGCACTGTCAGTTTAATTATAACCATCTGGTACTCTTAATCGAGTGTTAGCACAGTAATGCCAAACGTTTTTTTTTTAATTAAAGATTTAATTGCAGGAATATACTAGTACAATACAGTGGCGGCTATTCAGGGGAAGTAGGTGAAGTGGCACTTCACCAATTATTTATAATACAATATTATTTATTTATAATATAACAATTATTATAAGGAAAAATTTATTTTCCTTATCACGTATGTTGGTTTTAATAGAAACGTCTTTTTGTATTTTGTAAGTCCCATAGCAACGGCGAGACACCGAGCCAAGTGAAGTTTTCTCAACCTCAGCTTTCTCTACCTCAGGGGCGGAGTTTAGTTGTATAAACGAAGCGATGGTTGCTATGACAACCATGACGTCACCCGCTGTATAGCATCAATATAAGTGAAGTTATAACTGAGAAATACGCTGTCTTCTTCCAATGTGAAATTCTTTCGGATCGCTCCTGTTTCGCAGTGCTGTGCTGTTTTAAATATGAATCCTGTTTAAGATATAGTGTGTGTTTTATTAGAAACATCATTTTCAAGTTGGAAAGACGAAGATAAGAAGAAAGTTATTATAATATTTTATATTATATACTGCAATATATATAATATATATGATAAGAAGGAAGTTGTCATAATAATTTATATATTATAATATATATATAAAATGATATATTGTAATATAATTATTTTCCTACTAGCTCTTCACCTAACTTCACAACCACGAGCCACCACTGCTACAATATCACGATATTTAAAATATTTTATCAAATTATTTTACTTTGCCGCCTTCACCATAATGAATTTTTATCATTATTATTTTGAAGCTGCATTGTTAGAGAAGCATCTCCAATGGATATACATGTAAATGTTTCATGATATGCTTATATTTTCAGCAGTACAGATTGCATTCAGAAGAATAATTAGAAATTAAAAATATAAGGAGCAAAACATTGCTCTCCTATCCCATTAATGTGAAATGAGTATTCATACAAAGATAAAATTTATTCAGTCTTTAATAACATGCTTTTGAAATTCTGGTTATTAATAGTCTAGATAATCTACAAGAAATCACATTCTTTCCCCTTGAAGAATTTTTAATTTTTTTTTCTCCTTTTTCTAATATCTTTAACAGGGCACGTGATGAAATTTGCCTCAATGGCTCAAAATATCTCAATCTGATTTTGACCATAAGCATTTCCTATTTAAATGGAATCTGTTGAGGAAAACTATTCTTTCTTAATTATCAACGCCAAGCAGCTGTTAATACTATCTGGAATGATCATTAGAGCAGTGATAAGATCTCCAATTTGATTCCTAGATGTTACATCAGTGTTGTTGACTTGGGTGGAGAAGATTTGTTTAAAAAGCTATTGATTGTTATTCAGCAAATCATGTTCATGTGTAAAACTAAAACTGAAAATAAATTATTTTTATGTACTTAAGTTTTAAATACATCAATATGATTCAGTTAAAAGACCATTGCTTGTTACAATCATTCTGATAGTAGTAGACTACCGGTAGTAAATTGAAGGTATTAATTTTTGTCTCTCTGCAATTACAGCCTTGAATTGTCTAAACATCTGATCTTGTCATACATTATTACTTAGTGATTAAACATCTCTGTCAACTTGGTTTTGGGGTCTCCATTTTCCCTCCATTTTTGATTCAAAATGTATCTTAGAAACAAACACGATAAAGTTTTGCTTTTCTATACTATGACTATGTTCATAACCATAATTGTTATGAACCATAATGTTCATAATTCATTCTAAAATGAAAGGAACATTTATGCAAAACTTGTTGCCAAGTTCTCCCAAGTTTGTTCGGAACAAACTAACAATTACATCCCTGCAAAGAAAAGACAACAAATAAATTTGTTAGATAAACCAAGAGAAAAATATAGTCGTCTATTCAGTGGCATAGCTAAGAGTTTGTGCCGCCTGGGGCGGTCCCCGATTTTGCCACCCTCTGAATATTCATTAAACAGACAAAAACTGAAAACAACATATAGGATGTTCCCCAACCACTGCAGCAAACAAAAATGCTGCCCAGTGCATCTATTGGGTTGGCCAAAAAGTTCGTTCCGTTTTTAAGTAAAAATAAAACACATTTTTCATTATCACCAATAATTTTATTGAACAACGTATTCACAGTTTTGTTCCACACTACCTTCTGCCATCTTTCAGGCAATTTCATAATTCGATCTTCCCAAAACCTTTTATCTTTTTCCAGGTGCAAAAAAAAAAAAGTTCCAGGTGCCTTTGGTGTCTTCAAGGGAATTGAATTTTTTCCATTAAGAGAATTTTGTAAAGACCGAAATAAATAAAAATCCGAAGGTGCAATGTCTGATGAATAGGGAGGATGAATCAGAACTTCCCAGCCAAGCTAGAACAGATTTTGCCTGGACATAAAAAAATAAATAAAAATAAATTGGCCACACAAAATTTACCAATTTTGATCAGTTTTTATTTTAAATGCATGCTGATATGACGGCTATCACAATACAATCTAAAAAAATGGTGTTGAATGAAGTTAAAGACATCTAAGCGCTACTAGAGCCAACTTTACATAAAAAAGACGAACAAACTTTTTAGCCAATCCAATAATTTCTCACTTGTGTCGCATCAATATTAAATTTCGGCTCTAGATCATTTTCCCATCATGGGATAATGGAATGATATAGAATCGAAAATAGAATTAAGAATACCTAATGACAAATAAGAGGCTCATAACGACAAATCATTTTAAAATCAACAGCCCAACTGCAAATACAAACATCTAGATACAGTTAAAGAATTTTCTGTCTTCCCAGAGCCTTTTAAGTATTGTAAATTATATGATGTATAAATTTCAAATGTCCAACATTTTTATTTCTATTGAACTGTGTTCCATGAGTAATGTAGTTCAGTAAATACAAATTATAGTGTCTTCGTCTGAACACCATATATGAAACTAAACAAAATTAAACAGTTTATTCACAATTATACCAAACAATTTTATTTACTTATAAATTCATTTTCTCTAAATGAGGGCTACAAAGGCTAAAATAACAAACATTTTTTTTTTCAATAAAACAATTTATAATTAACATTTAAAATTTCATTACAAGTCGAAGGACATTTTTATTTCTTTAAATATAATAAGGATTCTTTCTTTTATTTAAATAAAAATGATTGGAATATCTCAAATATAATAATAATAATAAAAAATATTGCATAAACAGAGTCCTTTTCATATACCAAGAACTGTAATGCAATTTTAGATTATTTCATAACAGAATTCTTTACCTAGAGCTGTACAAGCATCAAATGAATTTCAATTGTTAACAGTATTAAAGAACTACTTTTGGAATTGTAACAGGTGCAAGGATAAATTTTTCAATTCAAATATTTGTGACCATTTAACAGGAATGAAAAATATTTCCTCTAAGTACATTTAAAGTCACTGGATCGGAGTCCACTAGATACAGTATTTCTTTGTTTCCAGAAATCTGAATTTTTTTTTTTCAGTATTTTCATTTTCCTTTGAGATTCATCAACAACTTTAGACTTTGTTCTATTTTTAAAACACTATTGGCTATTTTAAATGACCTTCGGTCAAAAGTAGCTATGCAAGATTGTAATATTATGCAAAAGAAGAGAATAATAATAATAATAAATCAAATAGAAATAGAGGATATGGAAGGGATAGCAAACAGAGGGTCACGAGGGATAAAGGCTTACTTAGGACAATAAGTGACTTGTGCGGCTTTTCCTTGGCTTTTAGTGCAAAGCAGTAGGAAAGACAAAAATTCAAGCTGTTCTTAGAAGAACAGGCAACTAGGTTTAGTTGTCTTGGAAAGGAAATAATGGCATAACTGTATTTTAAGCAATACTTTTTGGCATGAACTTTTTCTTCTACCTTAATGATGCAATGAACAAATAATTACATGCAGAAGAACTATCAAAGGATACAATGTTCTATAAAAAAGATTGGGGGAGGGGGATAAAATGTGCAAAATAATAATGTTTTGTTTATAAAAATCCAGATCTAGATCTTTACACTGAAATTCCGAGGCATGAGACGTCGTCAAATTTTGAAAAAATTAATTAGGATATTTAAAAAAGTTTTCATGAAATAAGAAAAAAATCACCTTTGTTGAATTATTGCTTAAAAAAAATTATTGCCAAGTAATTTTCAAGTTTTCTGAGCAAATTTGTAACAAAAAATTATCTAACGTTCATTAAAAAAGATAAAAATATCATTTAAGTACATAAAATTCAATGCAATAATTGCAATTAAAAAGATAAAATTCATTTCCAGGTAAGAGATTATTTCAAATAAAGAATTTATTTAGTGCAATAATACTTAATGGAATTAAACCAAAACATGAGGCCGACTTATTATGCGATACCAACACAAAATTATCAAAAGCAGGCAATTCCTTTTATCTTAACACATTTCATCAGTTTTATGCCTTTTGTTACATTATAAGTACTGTGCTCTTATGACTCCTCCATTATATATCCCTTCCACATATAAATACTAAAACACATGCAATTTATTCTGTAGGATGTTACAAAATGTGTTGGTTTCGTCTTTGTTCAGAGTATGAACAAGAGGTCATATAATATACAATGACATCACAGTATTCCCCCATCCCTATAAATATTTGTCCCAATTCAATATAAAACCCCTCCATCTTTGAAAGTCCCTCATTTCTAGTTTTACCTGTCATCATAGCAGCAACCAGAATTAAGAAGGTACTATTTCTAGACGACGGAGGAACTAAACGCACAAAATATTCTGTGTCGCTACAATAATTATTCTCTTTGGTTGGGGATGAAGAAAGGGAAGGATGTATGATCACTACAGAATAATTATTTTCATGAATAATTTTTTTTTTCTTAAAAAACGAAGAGAAGATATACTCTTAACATTTACTGACAGCTTTTACTAAGAGTTTACAGGCAGCAAAATATCTTATACACTCTAATACCTATAGTAACTAGCAAACAATTGAAGATATTTCTGTACAGAGCACAGGCAGGAGCTTTGAAAAACTCTTAGAGAAAGATTTAAACTGACATTATAATATTAACAGTCCTGTGCTCAATAGAATTCAATGGAAAAATACATTCAGTAATTACAGTTTCCTTAGAGTAAAATAATAATTAAGAAAAGGCAAGCGTCTAAAACAATGTTGTTTTCTTTTAAGAACTTCACGAAAGCTCTTCAAAATTGTTAAAAACTGGTTAAGAATTAACCATCTAAGATCACAAGGTTTAGTTATTTTCTGTCTATTTGGTTTCATTCAAAAGTGCTTTGTCAAATGAAAGAAAGGCGAAGGAAAACAAAACTATACTCTAGGTAATTAACATTTTTTTATCACATTTACTAAGACATAATTATTTAAAAAAGATTTCATATTTTTAAATTAATAAATAAATAATGCATACATTGTATGGCAGCTTGAAGGCACTTGGGATCTAATCACATAAATGACTGCAAAACTTTTTTAAAACAAAAAATATGGAGAAACTGATGGGAAAGAAATAAAAACTATGACATTCAGATAAAAAGATGCAAGCAACAACAACAACAACCACTAATGACCTACAACAGGTCACAAATGAAAATAATAATAAAAAAAATTATGGGGCCACACCACAAAGCAAAAAAAAAAATTTTAAATGTTCTTTTTTTTATCCCCCCCCCCTTTCCTCAAAAAAATAAATAAATTAAAAAATTCCCACCTATTTTGAACCTCCAAGGCACGTAAAGTAACTGAGTCGCATACGACGTCAGTTGGGCCTTCTTTGCTCACTCTGTCCATTCATGCATCCTGGCTGTGTTTGGGCCATGTTGGGACATGTTGTGCTTTTGTTTCCTTCTAAAACGCAAACTCAAAAGCTATCCTCGACTTAGGTCACTTTCAAGTACAGGATATTTGAACACAGAGGAGAAAGCATTTTCAACAGGAGTAGGCGGAGCTCATAACTCCACTCTCATTACCAACCTGTACATTTTTTTTTCCATTCAAAAAAGGGCATAATAGTAATAATTATATTAATAATACAAAACAAAAACACAGTAGTTGTAATTCAACAATTATTATTTTACAGACTATCTATTTGGAGAGCTTGCTTATAACTCGTATTAGGGCTCCATTCTCATCTCGCAACCGCTGGTTGTCGGCTTTTAACTGCTCAAGAAGCTGAAAAGAAAAACAACACAAAAGATTTACAAAAGTTTTTGCTTTCCTTCTTGTTTTAAATTTATAATTATGTAAGTACTTAAAAGGAAATTGATATTGCAACTAAATGGATAATAATATTAACAGACAAAAAAAAAACAAAACAAAACAAAAAAAAAAACCTCTTTCATATTCTTTCACATTTGTGTGTTGTAAAAGATCAAAATTGATAATAAATATAACTATGAATAGCTCATTTAATTTCATTAATCAATGAAACGTAATGCTCATAGTGTATCCTTCATAATGCTATGGTGAATTTCACTTTATATTATATAAACATGGCTTATATACTATGCATAAAAAAAAATGCAGACTGAATGGAAGAGGAACATTATTTTTCTTTAACAATAGTAAAAAAATTTCATGAAAAATTCAAGGACATAATGGAATAAACATTAAGAAACTTATCAAAAAATTTTATTTTTATTGTTTTTCTTAACCTAACACTCTTTTCTCTCTTTTATAAAGATCTTTTCTTGAGAAAAATCAGAAGCTATCCAATTATAAATGACGTCTATATGTTAATATTTAACAAATTACAGCAGAAAAGGAAAGAAAAACTAAAAGTCAATAAATCAAAGAAAGTACGAAATTAAATAGTAAAAAAAGTAACTTCGTATTGACATTCACAATATGTGAAAACAAAAAATACGTGTTTTAAAATAGTGTAGTAAGATAAAAATATTAGATAATAACTCTTCACTTTTTAAGTTTCAATTAAAATAAAAAAACCCAAAAACTGAAGATGCCCATTAACAGCATTCAAACATCCGACAAGTCAAATCCACATTCACAAGTGGTTCAAAATCCAAACCTTACAATTAAAATTCATGGATTTCGTTTCCTTTTTTTTTTTAATTACTGAAAAGGAAAGAAAAAGTATAAGTTTTAAGTCAGGTAATTTTTAATAAGAATTCTGAGAATCAGTATTGAAAATTTAAATACGATGAAATTTTAAAATTAGGGTCTAGAAAAAGTAATGTGAAATTCCAGAAAGATCTAAAATCTGCTAAAACTTAATGGATATGCATGGGATCTTTTACGAAGTTTTTAAAATAAAATTTTACTCTAAGTTAATAGGAAGAATGGTTTATCTGTCAAAACTGATTTATATATATATGATGGTTACATGTTTTAACAATTTTTTTTAGAAATAGTGCTCTGCTAACATTTACAATATACATCAATAATCTTAAAAGCAATATCAAGTTTCACCTTCTTATATCTTACTTATCTTCATGCATGCAACTTCGTATTTAATCTGATCGTGTCGTTAAATTTACTATCTGATCTCTCTGTACAACAGAAACGATCAAATCAATGATTACATCACAATAATTAAAAAAGCTCTTTAGGTTAGTTGACTACAGCAATCGACTATAGCTAAAGAATCAATCTTAATATTCTCTAGAAGAAAATAAACCAAAAATTTCATCCTAAATTAATAGTTCTTAATTTCATCAAAATTTTATAGCAAAGAAAGCAATTCCTCTTCTTATACATACAAAAGTAAAGAAACAATTTATCTGCAAATAATAAGCAAATGAGATCAAAGAGAAACAAGAAAATTAAAAGAAATTAAAGAAAAATAAATACAAAATAACGTCTAAGAATTGACAAGTTTTTGTTGTTGTTGTTGAAACAATTATTTCCTGAGCCATTGGAAAGGTTTAAAGAACTCAACTGTAATGCCTTTCACAATGATCAAGAAACAGAAACCATTTCTGCACAAAATAACTTCACTAATTTCTTTTTGACTTTTCAGTTTTATTCTTTGAAAGTGATTCTACCAGTAGCTAACTGGCTACTTTATATTTAATATTTTATGACAACTCTTTGTTACATTATAGAAGTAAAACATGTTACAACAGTGGATTATTAAGCTGCCTATATGCTGAAGAATGTGTTAAAAAAATACTTAATATTGTTTGGTTTAGGATTTTCTTAAACTTGTAGTTTATTTGCAGCAAATATATTTAAAATTTCACGATTCTATTCACCTGAAATCTGATTCTGAAGTTGAATCAGTGCAGAAATCAAAACTCCTTCAACTAGTTCTGAAAAGCACATACATAGGTATCTTATATAATTTGGGAAAGCTTTTAACAAGTGCACATTCATCAGGTAAAAAAAACAATAAGGTGACGACTGTATGAGAAGTGCAATTAATGATTTCATCTTTTTTATTCAGTTTTCATAAAGGGCAAAGAGTAATAACACAATGGACAGAAAAAGAAACAGTACTGAAACTCTCTCTCTCTCTAACCTAATTGAAAAATAGCCCTAGTTTTCTTTGCTTAATTGGAACATGCTATTTATTTGGGACAGGTGACTAAGTAGTGTCAGTTGTTTGCATGTGTATTATCGTTCATACTAAGCCAATGTTGAATCGGTAAGTATATAGTACTGTACTTTTACAGTGTTGTGAGCTTTGAAAATTGTTTCTATTTTTAATTTTTGAAATTTTGGAGCCTCAACAAAATGCCACATAAGCACCTGTTGCTAGCCGAAAAAAATTGCCATATTGGACAAAATAACAGACCATCTGCCCATATCAGTCATCATCGTTAGTCGGGATAAATGGAGTGCCAAAATCTACAATTGCACATCTGCTACATCAACAGGATAAACTGTAAGAAGAATGGACACGCAATGGAAAACAAGAAGCATACCAAAAACGTAAACATCAAGGAAGGATCCTGGTGTTGAGGATGCCCTGCATCAGTGTTTATCCTTTGTAAGTAGACAAAGAGTGTCAGTCTGTGGTATAATGTTGAAAACAAAGAAAATATTTAAGTAAACACTTCATTGCTCATTTAAACTGTAGTTTGTCTTTTTTTTAATTATTTAACTACATACGTATTTACCTATATGACACACTTCGCTTAAATAGGGCAGTTGCTTAATCAGGTCAAGTGCACTAGTCCCGATGTGTCCCAAATAACCAGAGTTTATATATATATGGAAAAGGAATTGTACTAACTGACGTTAAACTGTTTCTTTAGCAGCATACCAGACATAACACTCAAGGAGCTTAAAATCAAGTCATTTTGCTATTAAAAAAATAAAACAAAAACCTCTGTCTGTTTTTGTCTGTTTAAAATATTTTCAATGAATTTGAAGTGCTATCTACTCACTTTCAAAATCTAGATTGCAATTTATGATTATTAGCTATATTAAGTGGGTCCTATAGCCAAGTGGGAAAGGGTGATTGGCTGCAGGTTGGAGGCAGTGGGTACGATCCCTGGCCTCAGCGGAGGGTGGGGATTTTTCCATGATCCATTCTCCTCCAAACGGGTCCTAGATCTACCCAGTCCTCTGTTGAATGGGAACAGGGTCTATTTCCCAGGAGTTAAAGGCAGGCAGGCATCAGGCTAACTACTCGACCTCAACTTCATCCCGTTGGTCACGGAATGCCAGGAGCCTTTCCTTCCAAGACCCCAAAAATGCCACATCAGCCTATAGTGGGACACTTTAACTTTAGCTATATTAAAATACCTATCAATGTTAAACCAATCATTCCTTTTTTATTTCCAGAAACAATGTTTTTGTGTTTCCATTCTCAACTCCTTACACATCAGTCTGATCAGTAAGCAATTTGGATAGGCAGAGTTTTGTTTATTGTTTGATTGCATGTATATTTCAGGGTGTGATTTTTAATGGTGCAAGAACAACAAAGGCTAAGCTGCATCGGGAACAAGATATGAAATTGAGAGCATGTCTTTGAAAGGAAGGGACACATACACAAAAGAATGGAAGAAAATTCAACCCCCTGCCGGAAATCGAACTCAGGTTTGGGCATATCAGCTGCATGGCAAGGCTGTCGCCGTGATCACTCAGCTGTGCCAGAAAGACAATGTTTCAGCATTATCCTGGAATCTGATCTATTTCGCAAAAAGGATGAACAATAATATTACAGTAGTTGCTATTTTGTTCTTAAGGATTCTCCAATTTTCTCACTTGATTTTCTGAAAAGTTCTCTTAAAAGATTTTCACATTGATTAAAAGCACTTCAGGACATTTTTTTTTCTCCAATAATTTTACAAAACAAAAATCATAGAAATATACATATTTAAATAATTATTTGTGCTTTGATATCCTTTGGTAAAAAGAGTAACTTCATTAATTTCCTAGGAAAAATGTATGTTATCAATGTAACTATTTTTTGCATTAAAAGCTATTGAGTCAAAGTCATCTAAACTACAAACAATGTAATTAACATTAAGAGGAGATGCTTTCGTACCTTTTACGAGATCCTTTTTAACTTAAAGATACATAAAAAACTAAATAAACTAATATGTATAGTTTAAAAATAAACTTTCTTCTTTTATTTCAACTAATTAATCATGCAAACACAACATGCATTTTATACTAATCCAGCAAAATATAATACTAATTTTCTAATTTTAATAATAAAGTTATAAAAAAAAAAACTGGATTGAGTATATAAAACAGCCCGTTTCATGTTTCAAGGTCATTTCAACGACATAAAAGAATCAAAGATTTCATTTTATATTTATAACTGAGCATTTCATTTTAATCAGTAACTCTTTGGGAAATCAATAAAAATTAAACAATTTTATTGCTTGACTTCACTAATTTTTCTGAGACTCTGGAAAGAAAGAAAGATATTTTTTAAATTTAATGTTTAAGCAAACCTTCCCTCTAACGAATAATCTGGTTTCATATATATCTTTGTATTGCTCTAATTCTGAGGATACAACAATGAAGTTTTAAAAGCAAAAATGTGATTTGAAAGAAGAAGTATCAGTAAATTAGGGTAACGTATATAATATCCCTTTATCTTTTATAGACAGAATGAAAATGGTAAACTGTTGATTTCCATTTGAAATTTTAAAAATTCTAATTTATATGCAGAAAGTAAAAGGAGAAGGGACAGATCTGCCACACCCCTGTATAGCGATAAGATATATACGTAAGGAAAGAGCTCCATCAATAGAACATTTTTTATTTTTAGTACTTGTCTCAATTATTAGTCCGTTCGGAGTTATATAAGTCTAGATATAACGTTTGAGTCATTGATTTGTGGTGAATGTGGGTTCAGGGAAGCCAACCACTTACGGGGGGTGGGGTGCTTGGCTGTGGGTGGTTGGCTTCCCTGCAACCACATTCAATCAATTACACTGAATTATTATACATAATTAATAATTATCATTTATTTCAAGTAAATAATAATTATTTATATGTGATAAATGAAAATAATATTTACTGTTACTGAAAATAAGTATTAAATGATAATTAATTAATACATCCAGGAAGTAAGATGTCAATGAGATAAATCATATCTAGATATATATAACTCCAAACGGACTAATAATTGAGACGAATCGTAATAATAAAATATGTTCTATTTAAGGAGATCTTTCTATAGCTATACATATATCTTATCACTACACAGGGTGAGGCAAATTCCCATAGAATTTGCCCATTCTCCTTTAATGAATAAGACATTGCCTGTCCAGTGCACTGTAATCAGAAAATATTAATCAACAAGCAAAACAGTCACTCACTCTGCTTTTAGCCCAATTTCTTGGCATCACAATAAATATATAAACAATAGAATCATTAATGAATGTTTAAGTACAGTTGCTCCTTGAGTTTCTCACTTGTGATGCACAAAATATTAAACTTTCCGATTCCAGATCACTTTCTCATCATGGGGATCGAGGAACAATTGTCTCTGAATATCCTATCCAATAATGGGTAACAACTCAGAAGAAGCCATTCCGAGGTCCCAAGGATGAGAAAATGATCACTCATTCACTGTATAATAACGAGTTCTTTCTTGTAATAATGCAAAATACTGCTTTCATTCTTCTTTCTAAAAATTATCATGAATGTTAATACTGTGGTTTTTAATTATTTTTATCAGAGTTCAAAGAATTTTGGCAATTTCCACTTAGAAGCACAAATTCTCAAAATCAAGTCAAACCTGAGATGTTATCTTTGCTGAAAGTTATTATATTATCAGTTTCTATATTTGATTTATTATGATTAATATTTTGTAAAAGTTTCAAACCATAGGTTTCCCCAGCAAAGACAATATGGAGGGTCAAGGACCCAAGCACATATTGCCAAGTGTAAAAGTGTGGAAGAATGATTAGGGATGTGTGGTTATGCGTGTTGTATCACAGCCTATTATTATTATTATTATTTTAATGTTTTAAGTTAATTTTATTTTTCTTCTACATTCTATTTTTTTGTCATATGCTATCACCTTCTCTTGGATTCTCTACAACCCTGTTTCCCAACGTGGGGTGCATGCCCCACAGGGGGGCAATTTGATTGTTGAGGGGGGCAATTCGAAAATGGAACAATGTTGTTTTGTTGGTTTTTTTTTTTTTTTGGTTGTGAAAGTAAAAATGTTGGTAATTTGTTTTTTGTTTTTTTTTGGTTGTGAAAGTTAAAAAAGTTTTTTTTTTTTTTTTTTTTTTTTAAGTTATACTTAATTTGGTGGCATACTTTAGATACTTTAGGTGGGGCACAGCACAAAAAAGGTTGGGAAACACTGCTCAAGTAACTACAATATCCAGTACTTACACAAATATCAATAAACAGATAAAAAATGGCAATTAAAGAAGTGAACACCACCATATCTGTTTCAAAACTAATTTTTACAAATAAAGCAATATATTTTTATTCTACTGTTGAGAAATTTGTAATTCATTCAATTTTTTCTAATGCTAAGAAAAAAAATTAATATTAAGTAAATATTTTATTTTGTAAAAAATAATTGAATCTTTAAAAGAATTTATTTTGAATTAAAAGTTTTGAGGAATACAGTAATATATGGTTCCTATCTCTGAAATAAATTATCCTATTGTAAAATAACGAAAATAAATTAAAACAATTAAAAGCATAATAAAATTCTTAATTAAATATAGACATTATATTGCTCAATTCTCTTCTGACAAAAGCAAAATGAATGAAGACAGGGTTTATGTTTGGGGTGAATAAAATACATGACTAAAAACTTAATCAACAATAGCCGATACAAACGTAATCTGCTGCTAAACTGGATAGCCAAGAACTCAAAGACTTTTCCGATTATCTGCCAACCATTCGTTGTCTTTTCAAACTGAAAACTCATAAATGAAAGCTGTTGAACCTAAATAATGAGCATTCAAATATAATAAGCATAAATTGTGAATCAAAAAGTGTTGTTCACAATATTATTGTTGTCAAACAATAATGATGTGCTGTCAAGTTGAGAACAAAATATGCCAAGTGTGACTGGATCTTAGAAAAGAAACCGAGAAGGATGCACAATTGAAGATCGGCATACAAGAGAATAAAAAAAGAAATAAGGATGAGATTAAACTAAAAATAGAAAAGGGGATTTTTCAAGAGATAACACCGATAAATTAAGGTTGCAAAGGATCTTGAAAATTAAAACGAAATAGGAGGAAATCTTCACATTAAGAGCTACTCAAAGTCAATACAATGGAGATCATAAAATATGAACTTAAAAGAAATGAAAGTAAGCCCAGATCAAAAGAATGTTTTCGTGGTTGGATCCTTAAAGATGAACATTTGTACTCCTATAAGCAGCTCTAGCAACTAAATTTGAATATCATCAACTATCTGGAAAACATTGTTTCAAAGCTGTATTAAGGCTAATACAAAAGAAATGTGAAGTTTCATTTAACTTAAATGTAATGGGACTATTCGTAATTAATAAATATATTCTATGCTGATATGTATTTTATTTCATGAAGACAATATTTAAGTCAATTTAATGAAGAACTTATTGTAATTCTTTATCGACTAAATGAACTATCTTACAGCGATGTAGTTAAATATAATGGTGATTGTCAATCTCAGTAGAAAATATAGATTTAAAAAAAAAAATGAAAATGGGTAATTTATATTTATAAATCTCAATGGAGAACTGAAAATATCCATTTTATTTTATTTATGTATTTTCTAATACATAAAATTCTTAAATTAGCTAATAATTTAAGAGTTGCATTTTATATTTGGCATATAAATTGACCTTAAATTTCTGTGAACATTTTCTGAGCATTTAATTCAAAAGCTGAATTAAATGCTGGCACACATTGAAACTACTTGCTTTGCATAAACCCACTCGGAATCTTAACATTTTCTGATGGGGACAATGGAATGGATAAATTAAGAAACCCATTATCCAATAATTTTTTATTTATTATTTCCTGTATAACTTTCACTAACCTTATATAATTATCAAAAGGTCTTATGAATTTATGGAAATTCAATTCCTCCCGTTCATCCATATTTAATAATGGCAAACCGAAATGGAATTAATTGTTACATTTATTTATCTAAAATATTAAAATAATGTACCTTTAATATAATTTGATGAACAGTTTCATAATAAGGATTCCTGAAGTGTTGGAATCAAAATTTATAACCATAATTAGCTCTTACTTCAACAAGATTCTTATTTTCCAAAATAAACCAGTCAATCAGATCTACGAAAAATCTCATCTTTTTTCTGAACAAATTCAAATACAATGAAACAGATGTTATACTAATCTCAACAATTTTATATTTATATAAAATATAAGGCCAATTTATATAAAAACCAAAGTGGTTTTCGAATAACCTGCAACTATAAAAATTCAAATAATTAACTTATTACACACAAATTTTTAATAGATGCAACTTAATCATAGAAAAGAGTAATAGCTTAACTATTAATATCATAACTTATTTATTAAAAAAAAAAGCCTTTAATTACAACCATGCAATCAACAAACAACAGTTTCTAGTTACTTCTTACTGCTCATATTTCTATTTCCCCGATTTATGTTGGAAATATTGCCGCTAATTTATACAATGACTCATTACACAAAAGCAATATTTCTCACTTTTTCATGGCATATAATAAATACAACAAATAATTATTTTTTTTAATTAACAATTTTTTTTTTAACAATCTGGTTTCTATCTCTTCCTTTATGATAACGAACTGACAAATAATTACTGTTAAAACTATTGATTCATGTAACAGAGCCTTATTTGTATTAACTTCCATTGCATATCAGAATTATATTAAAACAATTGAAATTTTGACATTCAAGTTCATTTGAAACTTTGAAACACTAAAAACCATCAGCCTTCTTACTTTTTACATTAAATTACATCTTTCAAACTATATCCGTTTTCATTTCTAGGATATGAAAAAATCCACTTGATTTCCAACAGTATCAATATTTTTTTCCTTGCTGCGTTTATTTATGGAGATCAATGACATGCTGAAGTTTCATTACTAATTATCATTTAAAAGCTGCTAGACCATAAATGGTTGTTCATATTTTGAAATATCTCTGGGCAATAAATAATGTACCTAATTCCATTTCACAGGAAATGTTCTGCTAAAAGTTCTACTTTTCTTCATGTTTAATTCCTGGTTGGGATTGTATATCAAGTATCCCAAACCTCCATCCACCTTCTTTCTCTTCGTGGTTCCCATAGATGTGATTTTCATGTGTTTCTAATGAAATGCTTTGCTTCACCCTCTTTCCCTATCAGGCACTCTCTTAAGTGGAGGCAAAATTGGCAGCACAAAAAGCAATAAAATGTTATTCATAAAGTTTATCACCAAAAGAAAAAAATAAATCACTAGACTAAAATGTTAAAGAAATGTTCATTGGTGATCTGCCAACAATGATTTAAAATATTATTTGTAAAATCAGATCCAATTGCTGTAGATACTTTTGAATCACTCAAAAAGAAAATGGGTTTCCTTCTTACCTATGATGAAACTGGCAAATGTAGAACAAACCTATGATGAATAGCAGAATCTATTTCCATGACTATTTACTTAAGTCTCATTAGTAGGATGCAAGGTTTTAGTAGGTTTTACATCTGTCACATCTATTTAACATAAGGCATATGATTAGTTCAGTAGCAATGTAAAGTTTACCACAATACATTGCATAAGTTCTTTCCTGAAGTTAGTGCACTATTTTTAGGTTTTATCTATACTACTATTATAAAGCTGAAAAGTTTGTGTGTTTGAACGCACTAATCTCAGGAACTACCAGTGTGATTTGAAAATTTTTTTTTGCGTTAGATAGCCCGTTTATTGAGGAAGGTTATAGGCTATATAACATCACACTATGACCAATAGGAGTGGAGCAGTAAACATAAACATCAACCGACGGGAGCGGCTGGTTGCACGACGAGAACCGAACTTTACAGAGAAGGGCCGAATTTAAAGAGGGTGAAACCGCGGGGCACAGTTCGTCATGTATATTTTCAAAATCTGCATGTAATGTTCTCAAGAAATTAAAACATTCTAATCCACGAATACTCCGACTTATTTTTCAACAAAGGCAAAAGACAGATGATAACAGATTTATGAAGCATCAAATGTTGGATTGTTATGTTGACACTGTAAATGCAAAGGAATTCATACAAACAAGGTTACTGCTGAATGAACAACAGTAACAAATTTATAAATTTATTACATAAACATTTCTTTTTTTTTTTTTTTAATTTTTTGTAAATCTATACATATTGGATATAATTGTAATTAAAAATTAAGTACTAAAATTTTTACTTCATTACATTACTGAAGAGGAACAGTATTGGAAAATAATTTTTATAAATTTCATGAAGTTCACTAATAGAAGGATATTGCCATATAATTAAAAGATTGAATAATTATTTGAAATCTTATAATTACAATCTTTCAAAATGTTTAATGTTCATAACTTTAATTTTTATAGTTTATGATATAGATGACTTATAATAATTTACAGAAATAAAAACGTCTGAAAGTTTATTAAATATAAATTAAATTCATATAAACAAAAAAAAAAAAAAAAGAAACCGCAATCTTCAAGAATTCAAATTTGAATCTCTAATTTTTTACATTGGTTTGAGAAAAATTTAGATAAACAAAGATAAAACATTTTCATAGTTTTTGTTTCAATTCTGTTTTGAATATTTCAATAATTATTAGAAATATGAATAAATGGATTGTACAATTGAGAAATGTAGGGATTTTTTTAAAGTTATATTTTCTTCTTTTCCATTATTTATTAGTAAAAACTTAGTTATTTAATGAAAAACATCCAATTTCATCCCTTCATTATCACCACTTTGATTTACCAAGTTTTTGTGATGAAGTACATAAATTTATAGTTGTGAAAATCAAATGGTCATTTGGGTTTTAATTTCGAAATATTTATCATTATTTTATTAAAACTTTTTTTTTATAATGATTATAATTTTAAACTTATTTTGATTGATTGCTTTGTAAAAGTTTAAAAAAATTTTCAGAATTAGAAATTATCTATAAACTACACTAATCAAATATTTATGTTTATTAAGAAAAATACCTTTCGTAAGTTTTCTTTTTTTTTTAATCTAGATTTTTACAATTTGAACATATAGTTACAAAGAGGCTAAAAACAGAAACCCCCAGTCCTCTTTTTTTTTTTTTTTTTTTGTTATGAAATGCCATGAAACATGAACTGGTTGGTTGGTGGCAACACAGGCCCTCATTTACCTATTTTGTGAGTTTGGAAACCACTCGGGTCAAAGCCCTATTTTCAGCTTTTAATTTTTCATTTTCCTGTTTTAATTTTTGCAATTGCTGAAAGAAATAAAAATCCCATTTTAAATGCTATAACAGGATCTAATAGAAAATAGTTTAGGTACAATGTTTTTTTTTTTTTGAAGAACAAAATAAAATCTTATTCTACAAAGGTAAATATGAATATTTAATAAAAAGTTTTAATTCATATTTAATAAAGAATTAATTCAAGAGTTTTGAATAAGAATAAATTTATGTATATGAATTCACTAACAACAAATATTGGAAGAACTCTGCAAGTATTTATCACTACACACAAAATAGTTTGGTTTTACCATTTTTTTTTCTTTTTTATGTTATGAAAACAGATTTAAATTTATAAATATTAATCTTATGTATATTAATAATGTCAACAGCCTGTTTAAGCACTACTGTTTAGTTCTTAAAGTCCTTATAGGTCTTATGAATAAACTGAAAAAAAAAAAAAAAAAAAACACTACAAAATGCAAAGATTTGTTAACTGGTAAAATAATAAATTTAGGGTTGCCTTGGATTATTCAGTGCAATTTTATTTCCTTTTATTTCTGCAAATGAAGTTTTCCATGTTTACGACTACTTAATATTTCTGATATCAGTCTGTAAGATGAACACTCTTTGAATTAGGTGAAAACAGTGAATGCTTTTTATTTTATGCTAAAAACAATGATGGCATTCATTTTATCTCTCGGGTTGTGAACAGGAAAGAATAGCACCAACGTAGCTCATGCTTGTTGTGAAAGTTGAATAAAATGAGCACCTGTGTGTCAAGGGGCACAACCACCCTGTCTCTTGGGGTTATAAATACAGAAGTCTGGACTTCCAGGTTGGGAGTTGAGAGATGGGCTACCATCCCAAAAGGCAACAGTCTGAAAAGTTCGGTGCAGCAAAGCCTTAATTATTTCCATATATGGGGTCCAAATATTTTCTTCATAAAGTCAAGGTATTTGTATTTTAATTTCCTATATTATAGTCCTACATTGCTGTATGTTGTGTAAATTACAACTTTTTTCAGATAAATTGCTTTAACTATACGTTAGGAATTTACTTTTAAAAGGATTGCTGTTTTAATGCTGTTGTTTCTAAATGCAGTGTTTTTATCTTATTCATTTATTTTTATTTTTTTTACTATTTATAAAGCAATTGCCAGTAATTTGTATAAATTTCAATACATATCTAGGAAAGAGATTTCCTGATTAAAATAAAAACCTTCTCTCATGGTGCTAAACTAATATGCTGCCTTGCCTTTCAAATCAGTTAAAAATCAAACTACTACTTTATAATCAAGCTACTTAGTTACTAAATAGTAGAAAGTGTAATAATAATTACAGATCTAATAAATAAAGAGAAATAATTGTAGATCTATTCATGTGCTGAAATGAACTGTGAAGAAATTGCGATTACAAGTGCGATTATTTTTGAATGCAAAAAAATGGCAACGTAAGTATACTGCAAACCATCATGATTTGCTGTATACAAATGGAAGGGCTTGTATCAACAAATTCCACATTGACAGAATATTTATAGCAATTCTACAAAGTAGATTTACTTTATCATTTGAAATCAGGAAGAAAGGAAAACTTCTTTATATTCATGAATTCAGATCGACAATTCCAGCTTGAGTCAAAGAGTTCTTGCTAATGTAAGGTGAGCTTTGCTTATAAAATGATGATTCATGTTTAATATTTGGAAAAATCTTTCAATAAAGAAACTCTGGCATAATTTTGCTTTCAACATTAAAAATCTTACAGATTACTTAATTCTTATCTTAATAAAGGCTAGGGTAGTTCCTCATCACAATTTTAACTTTACCCTATCATATATGGTATTTCTATTCTCATTATAAATACAATGCTCACAAAATTTAGGGGATATTGCGAAATGAATATATAACACCCAAAAAAACAGAGGCATTTGAGTTTATTTATTAAAGATCATCATCAGAGAAGCAAATGACACGAAAATGGAAGTTGTCATTCGAATATGAATGAGGTGCAGAATCCATTTATCGGGATTGAGCAGGATTTTGACATATGGATGGGGGTTAATATTCACATGTTAAACATGAAGAATGTGTCGTACATTGACAGTTCAGTAGAGTGTATGGTCACCTAATACTGCTACAATACACTGACAGCGATGAGGCATGGAGAGGATCAAATAACCCAGCAGTTCCTGTGGGATTCCAGTATCTGCTAATCAGAGTGTGCTTTGGAAGGTTCCAACTGCTGCTTCTGGAGGTTCCTACTGCTGCTGCCACTGTCACCTGTGTTTGGCCAGCTTCAAGACACCCTATGACTCTGCATGCTTCAGATTCAGATAAATCACATTGCAGGGGCATTTTCAGGTAACACTTTGCGATTTGTTGTTGATCCAGGAAAGTGGAGACAACACAGCAGCGCCAGCCTCTCTATACAGGGTTGTGGGCAAACATGCAAATTAACGTTTTGCCTAACATTTCCATATTCAGACAACTTCCATTTTCGTGTCATATTGCTTCTCTGATGATGTTCTTTAATAAATAAACTGAAATGCCTCTGTTTTTTGGCTGTATTATAGTCATTTTGCAATATACCCTAAATTTTGTGAGCAGTGTATATTCCAAAAGTTCAATTTCAGACATTCAGAACTTTGTTCAACACATTTTTGTTTCACATTTAATTCTTTCAGTTGTCCTCTGTTCATTCACTCAAGACTGTAATTTCTCGTAATTTTAGACTAGTTTTTTTTTTGTCAATTCTCAAGTGCAGTTGAACACAACCATCCTACAACAATTGTTTTGCATTACATCAAGAAGGTATTCTGGTCCTAAATCGTTCTCCAAGAGGAACCCAATTCATTCCTAGAGATGTTAATCTTTTATTTCTGCTGGATTATCAATAAAAGATAACATGACAATCACTAAGTAATGTGGAGTAATGGAATGTTATGTTCTCGACATCCATCTATTCGAGCAACACTTTTAAAAAAAACCCACATGATGTTATATTCAGTCCAAAACCAATGATATCGTTTTCTCCAAGTTATCCCTTTTCAATATTAAAATGACTGTTCTATTATTCTTATTCTGGCCTACTTACTATGCTGATCTACGATGTCCTTCCTCTGCATTCCTCAGGTATCCATTGTACTAACACTAGCCATTTAATCTATCTTAGCTACGTTATTAATGTGGACTTACCTCATTGCAATTAAAATTGGAGGGAAATAAACATCACTAACTAAAAGAATTTGCATAAGTTTGAGTTCTGGCAGCTGTTATTAAATATTAAGACTTAGATAACTCAAATAGAAAAGCCAATTAACTACTTAGATCACTTAAAATTAAAGGCTCAATAAAATAAAAACACTTTAATGAAGTACCTGCTACTTGAAATATCAGTTTATAAGGTACTGAATATTTTTTTTTTTTTAATGACAAAATGATTAACTAGTTTTTGTCATTAGAATTAATTAAATAAATAAAAAGTTCAAAAACTTTTTATGCTACATGGAACTGTAGACTATTTACAGAATCTTTCAATCCAATACATTGCTACAAATCAAAAAAATTTCTTGGATTTGTAGGTGAACCAAAAGAACTGTAATATTTAATATTACAATTTGAAACACTAAACCTAATCTCAAATAAGTTTTGGATAAATGGCCCAAGCAAAAAAATAAAAAATAAAAATACCAAATGATGAGCAAAGGATAAGAATCTGTCAGCAACAATAACTGCAACAGAGGATTCTCAACAAAATTTTTGCAACCCATCTCGTAATGAAGAACAACATCATGGAAAGAATGAGTCATCAAAGAGAATCAGAAAATTATCTACTGATGCCAAGATTCGAATATAACCTATTGCATCATGCTTTTTAAGCAATGATTACAAGTGATTTTTATTTACATAATGGTTAGTCTCTAGTCTAAGTCTGAAAGATAATTTAAGAATGTTTCCCTCCATATTTTGTAACAGCTATCTGATATTTTCTGTGACAAAAAAAAACCCTAATTTGAATGAAACTCTGTATGCAACTACCTTTCCATTAGAAATGCGAATCATTCAAATTTAGTTAAGAAATATCACCATTACTCCCATGGTTCAATGAAAGTGCCCATCTTGTGGTCCATACAAAGGCTCTCATAATCTTACTAGACACATTCTGCTTCATGGAACTGTTACATTCACATCAATTTAGTAATGCCTTGAAGATGAGCTCGAAGATTCTATGAGCAATTGTAGGACTACAAGAAGCCGAGTAATCGCATGCAGAAGAATCACTTGCCTGGTGGATCATACTGATGATTCTGTAGGAAGGTGCTGGAATCTATGGTTGCATCAGGGCATTAATACACACATTTTGTATTAATGCCCTGATGCATGGGGTATCAGGGCCCTGATGCATGTGAGAGGCTCCGATTGGCCTGACAACAATACTGCTCGAGACAATCAGTTTGGTGTGAGGCAAGCCCTAACTGCTTTGACAACTTGACTCTCCGCTATCCAGAAAGATGTGCACCATTATTAAATGAATTGCAGATGCTAGGCTTCATTCCCATTGTCAATTACAAGGCCTGCTTTTAACAACACAGCACTAGAGGCTCTGTATAGAGTGATGCCGTGCATGGGATAAAATGTCTGTTTCAAATGGGCCTGTGTTGTGTTTAGCTGCATTGCAGCAGATGATCTTTGCAAGCATGCATGGAGGAAGACTAGGCAGCACTCAAATCCTGGCTATATTGTAAAGAGGCACACAGACGTTACAGCGGTTTTTTGTTGTTGTTGTTGTTTGTTTGTTTGTTGTGGTGGTTTTTATGTTAGGCACCTAAAGCCTGCTTAGTAGGTAGAGGTCTCCTTTGTCTTTTACATATGGCTAAAGCCATTACAGCTGCTGTAAAGATGCGAGGAGCCATTTCTTATGATAGCAGATCCCATTTCATAGTGATTCGAGGAACTTTAAATGCACGGCGATAAGTGCAGGAGATCCTGCAACCTGTTGTTTTGCTCTTTGTGCCATGACTGCCAGGAAGGACTTTCTACACAAACTGCACACTTTTCTCCAGCAGTGAAAAGCAATTCAAATTCTTCCTTGGCCAGTGAGATCCCAGACTTGTTGCCTATCAAATATATCTGGGACATACTAGGATGTCAACTGAATCCATCGAACATTCAGGGCATTTTGAGTAGCAGATGCAGCAAGCTTGGCACAACATCTGTACTTTGTTTCACTCCATATAGATCAGGATGTATGGCAGCTAGAGGCAGTTCAACACAGTGCTAATAGTGTAACAACACTGCTGCTATTATTCAATTTTATTTTTTTACAGAAATTTGAATCAATCCTAATTCTCCTCATCCAAATGGCATTTTTTTTTGTCACTGAGTATATCCTTCGCTACCCAATGGTGAAATACCAGTATTTGTTCTCGCACATTCAGTTGCTAACCTTTTTCCTGGATTCTTCAATGATCATTCCTTAAAAAGGATGTGCTCAGGTCTGGAGTTCAAATGTCAGGCTGAACAATCCCCTATCTATGACAGTTGCTCTCTACAATGCCTCACCTTTAGCATCTTAAACTAATGTGACAATCATAATTATTTTTAATTCTTAAGTAGAGAATTAATAATAACAAGTAGTTTTAATTTTATTTATTGCTTCTTCTTGGCTATCAAAACAGTGAAACATTACAGCTTTGTATATTTTCCTCTAAAACAAGAAATTTTAATTTTTTTCCAGATCTCAATCTGCCAAAATTTTCATTTCTATCATACTTCAAATGAAGCATTTCAATCCAGACCATAAAATCAATACAAACTTATGTTCATCAAGCCATTGGGAAGCATCAGATTATAAAAGCTTTGTTTCAACGATACATAAAAGTTCCAAGCTTCTTAAAACCTCTGCAGTAGAATAACCCAAATTCTCTTTCTTTTTTCTTTTTTAAAGATTCTCCTATTTTTAATCTTTGCTGAAATAGGATTACCAAAAAGTTACAATGACATTCACGACAACAAGTAGAAATTTAACGCTACTTATAGTTCAAACTTCAGCAAGATTAAAACTTAACAGAATGAGGCAGCAAAGAATGAGAGCTTACTGTTATCTTTGTTAAAATACTTTAGTGAATCAGCATTTGAAATGGATTCCATCCCATAATCCTTTTGTTCTTAATTCTTTTTTATTCTGTCCTGTAATTCCTTTTTCTTCCCAACTTCCCTTTTGCAAATTGTCAGTAAGAAGATTGTCGACTACCATTAAAATGGAAGAAATGATGTAAACAGTTTTTCCTGTTTCTTTTGGTAATTTAAAGTAGAAGCCATTACAATCCACATTGATTTATAATATGGTATTTCCCAATTAGTTTTCGATGAGATTTTCCTCAACATTTTTTCAATGATCAAGTATTTTTGCTCTTCTGACCAAGTGCCAAAGTTTGACAGTTAACTGTCTTAAAAGTTAAGGAGAAATAGGAAATATAAATACTTGTTGTAATTTCCTGAATATGACAGGGACCAGCAATGCAAGACTGCTTAGTTTCATTTGAGAACGAAGAAGATCTTCACTAATACGGGTATTTGCTTTTCATCCTAAAATGACTATCCAAGTTCTTCAACTACCACATTTCATCAACAAGGCTGCTGACAGTTACATTGCATCAATGCAAAAGACAACGATTTTAGAATAAAAAAAAATATATATGTTTTTAACATGCAATAATTTGAAAAACTGAAATACGTAGAATACTAATATTCTTACTACAATGTAAGAATTTTCTCTAAGCCTATGAAGAATACTTGCAGAATTTTTCAGCAACAAACTTCTTATTAAAAGCTAACTTATAAGGAATTCATATGGATATAAGATTGAACTGCAACAGTCACATTTTCAAATATTACCTTTTACTTTTAACAGTATTTTATTTGAATTTAGAAAGTAAGAAGAGAAATACTGTTTCTGGAATCTTAAAAATTATACAATATACATATTTAATAATTTTGGAAAAAAATGAAAACACAATAAATTTTGTATGTAAACATATTTAATTTAAAATTTTATGTCAGTCCCTCACATCTCTTAACACTTTTACATGTCTTCAATCAGAAGAACAAGGAGATCAATTTCTCAATGTGCAGATAACATGTAATTCAGAATGCCATTATTAATAGGTTACAAATCCAAAAACCTAAACTTTCAGAAAAAGAAAAATAAGATGGGAAAGACAACAGGAATGTTTAAGAAAATTTAACGTAAATTAATATTTTAGTTTTTAAATAACTTTTTATCAGCAATTTTTATGAAAAGCTCAATCCCAGACAGACAGCACTTGTGCAAAACGAAAGCAGAAGAATGAAAAAAATTCCACTAATTCAATAACTCAAAATACTGCACCACAGCTTGATGTTACGCTGTTCGATGATATGGAAACTTAACAAGACTTACAATGTCAATGGATCAAAACCATTAAATGATGGTAAACTTTGCTGATCTTAAAGGTACAATATAAATTCAAAAAGGCTTTATTTACTGTATATGCAGCATTCATTTAATTCTGGCATAATCAGTAGAGAAATAACCTAAAAGTTTGTTTGAAGGACAAAAGTGTTAAAATGTCAATGCATCGTGTAACAAATTAACTGGTTTATGTAATGAGATTCACCAATGATAAAGCACAATACAACAAATCAACAGGAATGGCAAATAAAAAGAAACAAATGAATGAATAATAATGCATGTTAGAATGCCAGTACTCCATGTTCCGAGAAAGATGCAAATTGTGAGTACAAAAATTAAATTTATTGAAAATTAGAGGAGCGAAATCAAAATCAAATGTTAAGATTCCCTTCATGTTCAGGAAAAGAAATTTCATCAAAATGAACGGGCCTAATGATGAACTGGCAGCTCAATTGGAGGCACACTTAGCAAGCAGAAGCTAATTAATGAGTTTCGATAGTCTTCTGCCTTGCTGAACCACAGAATCCTCTTCCATTGCCAGAAAATTCATACACACATTTGATGTTAAGAGAGACTGATTTATGTGGATAAGCCACAAAAGTGTGTCTATGTCTCTAAAATCCAAACAAAGAGTGTGGAATCTGACTTCCAAAGATTCTAATAACCAATTCTTCTTAAAAGTTTCAAAAAAAGAGGTACTTACAGCAAAACAAGAACTAAATAGGCTGTACAAGTTTTGAAGATAGGAAAAATACATGAAACGACAGAAACTTCTTGTATAGAAACATCAGGGACATTAAACAAAATGATGATGAACAGATACATTCCTCTTCAGAATGCTTTCCAAAAATGGACATACAAAGAAATTGAGAGACAGAAGTATTCTCCAAAGATTTGAAACATTAAGGAAGTATCAGAAGACGTTTGGGTGCTCTATCAAAGCTGATGGAAAAAAAAAAAAAAAGAAAAGAAAAGATAACAGCTCAGGTAATTAAGAGATGAATCACTACTCTCAAGATCAGACAAGTTGGAAACTTTTTTGTTTTTTTTTTTGTTTCCATGCAAGAAATTTATCCTTTATTGAAGATTTGGCAAAGATGAATGCTTTAAAAAAATTAGTAAAACAAAGTAATAATTTCAAGAGTGGGTGACAGAATTGTAGAAACCAACAACTATATGCAAGGATGAATGGAGTGGATACTGTTCTCTGGAAGTCTACAAGATACATAAACTTTCTGATAGGGAAGGTAGTTGCTGCCTGGCAGTAAAATCACTACTGGAAAGATGAGGGTATAAAAGATAATGACTTATGGATTAGAAATGTGCTGTGAAAGTAATGATATGGAAAAGGTGAAACTTCCTGTATTTGACAACAATGCCAAGATCCTGAAAATCTTCAATGTTCTGGAGGTAATACAACAAAGACATAGATTGATGAAGACCTATTCATCCAAGTAAAGGAATATTTACTGAAAGCTAACTGAAAGGAAAAATTATTGAACCTCTACCTTTCACAACTCATATAGACACTAGTCCCAAAAGCAAATTTCAAAAATAACCACCCAAAATTGAAAAAGAATGTCTTTGCAAATAAAATGTAGGACATTGTGAAGTAATGTTAAACAGAATGTAGACATTCTGAATGAAATTCTCAAGAATTAGTCCATGACTAGACTGGAAACAAAGTCTGGTTGAGATGTAACATGAAAAAGGCAAATCCAATGTGCGAAAAAGAACTGAAGATTCAATAAACGCAACAGAATACTTGTTACATAAAGAATACAGGGAATTGGTTCCCAAGCCGGCACTGCTGTTTTTTATTTTTATATTAAATGCCAGAAAGTCTTGAGTTGTCAGTGGAGATGAAAAATGATGCCAAATTTTATCCTACAAACTAACTTTGACTGCTATCAGCTTATGAAAATGATACAATGTAAGTAAGACTAACAGCAAAGTTTACTAGTATTGCCAGCAACAGAATTAAAAGATCCTGGTTAAGTTTCACTTTAAGATACTTAATAGAACAGATTCCATTCGCTGGCAGCAATTACTAACTCAATCTTTGGGGATTATATAAATTGTTGTTTCAAAATGAAAAAAATTACTCTTTTAAGCTATCCAGCTGATGAAAGGCAATCCCAAAACAGACTTGTTCTGGGATGCTTAAGGTATCTGAAACTGCAGATATTGCAAGAGCAAGAAGTGAGATCCTAATTTGCTACAGCACAAACATATGAGAAAGTCATTAGAGAATTAGTTTGGTAATAACCATGAGAATGTCAAATACTTCAAAGGAACTGAGACATCATATTAGATGTATGCAAAAGTTTGTTTATCAGCACTCTGATACAATCATTTAACATTCAAATGAATTCCTGCTCTTTTTCATTTTTGCTGTAGGACAACACTAGGCCACATATTGTTCTAAACACTCAGCAAACAATCTTAAACTTGTGAAGAGAAGTACTTCTAAACACTATTCACCTGACTTGGCACCTTCGAATCATCATTTATTCCTGTCGATACAGAACTCTTTAGCTAGACAGCACTTCTGAGATGTTGCTGAGATATGAAAACGGATCGATGATGTAACTGTTTCCAAGCCGACGTATATATTTTTTTTGCAAAGCAATCCGAAATTGACTAGAGATGGATAACAGGAAGGTAATAGAAAGCCAGGGCAAATATTTTGATGACTGAGTACTGTTTTATATATTGTGAAAAATAAAGCAACAACTTGCAAAAAAAGAAGACATACTTTTGCATACATCTAATACATACATCATCATCAAAATTTTCCTGGCCAATAGGGAAGTACTATTGGAGTCCAATCAGAGCAACAATACGAAAATGGTAAAAATGAACAGGAAAATACAGCAGAATCATAAAATGATATCTAGAAAACTAGAGAATAAAAATAAATAAATGATATGTTGATTCAAGGAAGAGTGCAACATAAACTGGCATTTTTTTTTTGTTCATGTCGTTTGATAAGATGCACAAAGATGATTCACACTGTGGGAACTAGCTACTTTTTTCTTCCCAGGTGCAAGAGATGTAAGACACTGACAATCAATCTTAAGATTTACTAAAACAAGAAGTGATAATTAATGTAAACCTGGAATGTCTTTTCCCTTACTCAGTTGTAAGAATACAGTTTTATTATATCGTATCAAAATAAGTACCCTAAATAAAATGATCTATTGTTATATCTTCCTAAATTTTCTGAAGCAACTGAAAGTTTTTAAGTGAGGTGTTTTTAAACAAAAGCAACTATTGAAGAAGCAGTGAAAAAATTCACTTACTGAATATGTATTTCTCATCATTGTTCCTATTCATTTCAAAACTAAGTTTTTGAAGAATTTTATGATGATTTTTGATTTTTTTTTTTTTTTTATTATTATTCTATTTTAATTGTTCTATGTGACATTTTAAATTTATTATTTCCATTTTAACTATAAAGTGATCTTAATTTTTTAAAGTAATATTTTGCTGTTTTTTTTTAATTCAAATTATTTTCCCACTTAAAAACTAATTAAATGCAAATTAGTCAAATGTAAAATTGCCATAGAAAATTCTGCACAATGAAGAAAATAAATAATTTGTAAATCACTGACAGAATATTTTCCTACTGCAATTCATAAAATAATAAAAAAGAAGACTGTTATGTATAAATAACATACTACTGATGCTATATTTTTAAACTGAAGTCCAGATTTTTAACTGAAAATAAAAAAATTTGAAAACTGTGAATGTTGCAGAACAATTTACTAATTTTTTTTTTTTAAAAATATTTACATATAATTTTTTTTTTTTTTTTTAATTTTCAACCCATTTACTTTGAATTGTAATTATATATTTCATTAAATTTGTTAGTGCTTATACTAATCTAAAACTAATAATATTAAATATCTACAGGAAAACAATATTAAGTACACTGAAAATATCTACATGCATTTACAAAGCAAGCAACTTTATTGGGTGAAGATGGTGGAGCCTCACAAAATAGTTTTCTTTTTAATCCAAAAAACAAATTATAACAGAAGTCAGTTGCAGTTAAACAATTACAAATCATATAAAAATAAAGATGGTTCCACAACCTTCATCGTATTAAAACAAACTTGGCAAAAAAGCATATGGTTAGCCAGGAATGACAGCATGCAAGATAACTATAAATTGTGTATTAGTTTTATGCCTTCACGTGACTATTTTGTAAGCCATAATTGCATTGGATATAGCAGCTGTATAATTTTCTTAAAAGCACTTTCACTAAACACTTCATTACTATATAATTGACTTACTTCTACTGCCTTGGTACTAGAATATATTAATTCAGTGAATATCAAATAATTAAAACTTTCAGAATTAAATAAATCTGTTCAAAGAGGAACCGAATACTTTTTATTGTTTTCATTTCATCTTTCTGATAAAACAAACACAGCACAAATTAGCATATTTTTAATAATTAATGGTTTGTCAAATTTAGATACAGGTTGACCATCACTGTCCGGCATCATTCGGAACTATTTCTGGATTACTGGATTGATTTTTTTTAAAAAGCTCAAAGAAATATTTCAGTTCACTACAAGATATCCAAAATCTACCTTCAGTACTACAAAATAAAATTAGGGGGAAATATATATATATATATTTAAAATAGAAGCGAAATTTTAATATAACTGAAAACAGTGTGTTTCTCTTAATACTATTAGAAACATCTCCTTCAGTTGTCTAATCTATGAAAGAACTAACTAACAATAAATTTAGGGAATGACTGCTATAGATGGTTGTGATGTTATAGACATAGTGGCAGTAACAATATACTGGTTATGGATAACACAAGAAATTTAAATTATCTTAGCTAAATTATAAGTTAGCTCAATAAACAATGGTCAACCTGTATTAATTCTTTCAATCCGTTTTCACAAAAATTTCAAGATTAATCTATTAATTTAAGTAGGACTTAAGAATTTATTAAGACATCTCTTAAAAGCTCTGACTACAAATGCCTCATAGACTTACATCTAGATAATGAAAAATCAAATTTTCACTAAACAAGAATTAAAGAGTGATTTCACTAAATTCTTCAGTTATTCAATCAATGAATATTTCGACAATTTTCAATTAAGAATAGTTTCATCCTGGCCTATAACCTTGCCAGGACAGAAACTGAAACTGGTGAACTAGAATTTAAACTATTCCTTATGAAAACCTTGAATGGTGTTCATTTTTACAATTTGATTTACAATCTTATTAGAAAGCAGTCTTAACATAACACAATGTAAGCAATGCTATGTTTGAATGTCTTCTGGTCATAGGCATATACCAAATTACAAGAAAAAACATTAAAAACCAAAATAACTGACTATGATAGTAATAAGTTCAAGTAAATATCTAAATGTTAAATTGAACAAATCTTCAAATATTAAAAAATCAGCAATATTTGTAGACAATACATTCTGAATTGGACTGGGTTTTAAATCTTTGAACATCATTAGCTTTAATTCAGATCTCTTATGTTCCAAGAACTTTAATTTCAACAAAACATAGGCAGAGAGAAAACAATATGGTAATTTATAAGCAGACATACTGCAATAAGGTACCCGTATATCCAATTTTGATAATAAATACAAGGTGGGCATAAAGTCTGAACACATAAGCAAATATATTTATTTTTGTAATGAATGACATTTTCAATATGGTTTCTATCATTAGTAAAGCACATTTCAATGTACTTTGCGAAATTGACACAAACAAATGCAGTATCTTCGTCAATCCTAGCACTTCATGTTTGATGCGCTGCTTCAGATGATTAATATCAGTGCTTTTTACTGAATAAACCCTCTTCTTTAGCATACCCCAGAAGATGCAATCAAGAGGATTAAGATCAGAAGAGCCGGGGGCCAATTCCACAGTGATGCATTTTCCAATCCACCTTCTTACCACTTCGGCGTCAAGGGCTGAAAATCCTGTTGGAACCACTCAGGGCACCCTTCAATTAGCCCATCAAAGTTGGGGCATTAACTGGTTGCCTAACATGGTAAGGTATATCTCTCTTGTTACAGTATCATCAAAGAAATATGGTCACAACACATACTTTCCAAAGGCCTATTAAATACTTATACATATTTGCCTGTATATCCAGACATTTTGCCCACCCTATATTTTAGAAATCATGAACGCAATACAGTTAAATATATCAATACTAAAGCTATGGTGAATTTTAAAAATGAAGGATAACTTTTGCTTATAAGGCAAAATAAAAAAGAAAAAAAAAATCTAACCATAACAATTTTCTCTGAAATATTTTGCTTATATCATATTTTACATACACTATTATTTGTAAAGATGTTTATGATTCGAAAAATGCCTACTCTCTTTGAGTTTTCAAACAGATAGGCTACCAAAAATCAATTACAAAAAATTTGGAACAAGCTTATCTTCATATCCAAAGATTTATCAACACAACATTAGCAGTTAAAAAAAACTTCACTACATTTGGAGCACAAATTTCTTGAAACCACTGCAGCACACAATAACAATATCATTAAAAAGGCCTCTGTACTGGAGATGTAACTGGACCATATCCATTAAAAAAGCTGAAGTACATGAGGTGAAAGTTCAAAGATGGTAAAAACAAATACAAAATTTCAGAAGTTGTCAAATTGAATTCTTAGAATCAGAGGTGGAGGTATAAGTATTTGTACATCATTCCATAAAGAAATTTTATTTGGGGTTATGAATTTGTTAAAAATACAATGCTCTAATCAGGATATTAAATTTACTGAAGATACATTAAAAGAAAATATATGAATTTTGTTTTAATTAATTTTAAAACCAGGCCACAAAGTTTCTATCATTGTCTCTGTGCTTGTTATTACATTGGAGACTGCTATAGATATATTCAATTTTATTTATTAGATTTTGGGATTATTTAACATTTGCTAAATATATATGAATAAAAATATGAATTCAAATAACTTATGGTCATGGCCATCAAAGCAGCAGTTTGCAGCGACAAAACCAACCTCAATGATGGCAGAAGTATAGATTGATGCATGAGACGTCACATAGCTCTGTGTATATTCCCCGATTTTTAGTGACACTTTTATCATTTTCATTTGAATCATCCTCGTACTATGATTTTAATCTATGTTTGTGAGACCACTTAATTTTATGATAAATTACCTTTTCTGTATATTTCTCATAAAAAAAAAACAAAACAAAAACACCTTACAAAGAGACGACACACCCTGTACAGAAGTACTTCAAAAATATATTTTGGTTTTGAAGCCAACACTCAACGAATTTTGAGATACTTGGCATTTTTTCTTTTTATATCTAATTTTGTTTTTGTTTTCTTCTTCCTTTTCTTGATGATTTTTTTATGTATTTTTTTCTTAAATTTCTTATCTTTGGCTTGCTTTTCTTTTTCCTTAAATTAACATAGTTTCCTTGTTGTTACTTTATTTTTATTACTTTATTATTTATATAAATAATCAAATATGCATTTATATTGCTATTCTTTTTTCTTCCATCCTTAGTTTCTTTTTAAACAAAAAGAAAAAAGAATAAGAAAGTAAGAATAAGTACATTATGTTAATGCATTTTAATTCATAAAAATAAAATGTAATGTAATACACATATAAGTGTTTATTGTATCTAATAGGATTTAATTTGATCATTTATGAAAAACAATAAAAATAAAGTAACAGTTTATTTTTTTACTAATTAAACAGGATATTATTTATAAGTTTTAATCATATTACTAATGTAACCCAGAAAAATACAGTGCAAATAATAAAAGAAAGTACAACACAAGGAAAAACAAGATAAAAAAAAGCTTGAAGAAAAAAAAAAAAAAGAAAAACAACAACAAAATGAGATATAAAAAGCAAAAAAAAAAAAAAAAAAAAACCATCACAAGCGCACAGCAGATTCAATCCCAGTAACTAATAATGCAGCCATTGCCGACAGCTGCATTCTCCTCTCATAGTTCTGACATTTAAGCTATTAGAGCAGTGATTCTCAACATGGGAGCTACCACCCCCTGGGGGCATTCAAAGGGTTTTTAGGCGCCAAAAAGACAACAGGGTGGCGTTAGACATAATGGGGCCGCACACCAGCATTTTTAATACACATTCATATAATAAAAATTTTAATATCGATAATTTTATTAAATGATTATATATAACATTATATACTTGAAAATGTTAGTGAACATTTTGTAGAAACCTTGTTGAGCTACAAAATGATATTGAATCGAAACCAAATAATAATTTGTATCGAATGAAAATTGTTATATACGTGAAGATTTACAGACTTCAGCTTATGGTATTGAACCTGACAAAATGGGGGCAGTGGCCTGATAAAGGTTGAGAATCCCTGTACTAGAGGAAATCGAATGAAAACAATGTTTAATATCTCGATATCCATGGAGTGTTGGCTCGAAAGTCATATACATTTTTGAAGTACTTCATATGTTCTTTCTTCTCGCAAAAGGGCTTGATGTATGGGGTGTACTGTCTCCTTGTTAGAGAACATGCTCTTTTTATGAATGAATAATTGGATTCAGCAGTGGGTAACTCCAGTCTTTATTTTAAGGCCTCTATTAAACTCAATTTCAAAACAAGTTCCTTATCAGATGAACTAGATATTTATTATTAATAAAATAATTAAATTTATCTTTTATGGTTAGAAAACAAAAAGAATAGTGCAAGAATATAATTACGTCATATACCTTAACATTACTGCTTAAACTAATCATGTCATTCTTTTTAGCTGTACAAAATATTATAGTATGGATGTGTAAATTTTAATTTTCAATTTCTGATACCTTCAATTTTTCTATTAAATCAAATAACGTTTACAAATAGGAAAGTCTTGTATATAAAATAATCACAGCAAAATTGAATCTCATCCTTCCATAGCCAAGAGATGTGATTTTCTGTTTTTCTCTCGATTTATTTGGTAAGACTGCCCATAGCAAATTTCATCCAAAAATTATTTGCCATAATACATGCACACTAACATTGCTTTTGCTCTTTGAATCTTGCAATAAAGCATTCACCTATTACAAAGTTTAAAGAAGCTGATCAACTCTTTAATTTTCCAGTATTTTGGTTTTATGAAATTTCAAATCAACTTTCCAAATTGATTTATTTCTATTTAGTTGTTAAAGACCATACTGCTGTTATACACTGCACTAATCTTTTAACAAATTTATCAGATTTATGCTTCCATCTTAAAAGTAATGCAGTGAAATCTCATTATACAATAAGGAATTTTTCTCTTCTGAATGATTTCATTTTGTTCAAAACTCATAAACGTATTCTCTTGATATCGGAATTAATTACAGTTTCTCAGAGTATATTGCTTGTGATGAATTTATTTATTGTTTCTCTTCTTTACCTGGTCAGTAGCCAACGTCAGTTTAAATGAACTACTGTGTTTTGAATTACTTCCCTTCAACCGTTACAAATAAAACTCTTAATGAGTAAAAAAAAAAAAGTTACTGCCTCATGTGATAACCACAGAAATAACTTCCCTACAGACAGCTAATGAAGCTGAAAAATATAAATGTGAATTTGTAAATCATTCAAACTATTGAAAAGTGTAATCAAGCTAAAGATGAATTTTATTTATTTTTCTAACATTCAAGAGTAACTCAAGGTCCTGTGAAAGTAATCCTATATAAATACCTAATGTAACAGGAAATTATCTGTTAAATAAAATGTCAAACTCTAGGTCTCATTATTAATTATGAAGCGATTTAAGTCTTGTTCTATTTTGAGTACATATCCAATATACAATATTTTTCTCTTTCTGTTCTCTCTCTTTTTTTGTTTCAATCCTTAGACACAAGACAAACATCTCATGGACTATTTAACCATCCACTCCAACATATCTATCTGTTCAAAATGATTAGGGGAAAAAAAATCAAATTTATACCTTTCAAATAGCAATAAAATCAATCAAATTTTATATAAATTTTCTATTGCTTCAATAGTATCTTGTTTACCAGCTAATCTGAATTTTCAATCACCAACCAGAAAAACCAAAAAACTTTTGTGGACCCATTTATTTTGAAAATAATGGTCCATATCAATAACATACAAAACCAATCTATGAGTTGGATTTTGATGTCTTGTTAATAGATTTAAATTCCTTCGTAGGCAAAGATAACATGGTCTAGAATCCAATAGTCTTTTCATGATGTACCACTGGATAAACCAAATGTACCATACGTCCACCAGAGCTGTGGATAAGTTGAATATTGTTGTCCTATCCGATAACCAATAGGCATAAAAAAAATATCCTACAGTTTATGAAAATTATTAAATACTTCAAATTTATTAATTTGCAAACTCGGGACATTCATATTTTTAAAATGTGAATTAAACTTAAAATGTAAAATCAAACAGATCAATATAATTGCCAAATAGTATTCCAGTTACTTACATATTTTTTAATAGTGAACTACTAAAATTTTTTTTTTGCTTTTTTAGTTTCTTGTTCACTTCCAATGATCAATATAATTTAGGTCTGAAATCCCACATTGTGCATCTCTTTCTGAAGACAGAATTTGCTCTGTGCCTCTCATAAGTGAAAATCTAACTACAACTGAAAGTAGGAGATGCTGATGGAATTAAGTAGGAAGATTCCAGTGCATAATTAATTAACACTATCTGCTATTGTGTGAATAGGAAAACTTCAAAGAGTACATATAGTCAATGCTCAGTTACCTCTAAGTGTGACAACTAAAAATAACAGTCACAAAAGAAAGTTTAACAATGAATTTCAATCGCAATAATAATTTTTTTGAACAATAATGATAGTCATAGATATTTCAATTATTTAAAAGTTTTGTTAGTAAAAATAATCTTTTATATGTTTCAGGATTTTCAGAGCAAGTCTCTAGTTGATAATTTTGGGTTTTATTAAAATCACAAACACACCTGTAAGTGATTTACAGTAATTTTAGATATTTTAAAAGTTTACAGTTCATTATCATGGTTGTAATATAAAAGCTATTAATGCAGCTACTGTACATATTGTAATAGCAATATGTGCATCATGTTACTTCTGATGCTTTGAACACATTATTGAAGCATGCTTGATTGTCTATGGAACTCCAATTGGAAAAATGTTTATTAGAACAATAAGTCTGTATTGGAATAGCTTACAAATGCATATGTATGCAAGTTGAATTGTATTGTAGTACTTGCAGCTCTGTTCATAGTGAAGAATTTGAGATATCAGAATTAAGAGTACAGAAGCATTTATATAAATCTGCTTGACAATTCAGAAAGAATATATGTAAAAAATACTAGTTCTTGAAGAAGTTAAACTGAAAATTAATGTTAATTGTGTTGATTATAGATACCAAGATTTCTTTAAATGACTATCTTCTTTTAGTAACCAACATATAAAAGTTTCAGGAGAAATCTACATAGCTCACATATTTCCAGATTCCTAAACTAATTCTATATGGCTCATAAGACATCTATTTATTACACTAGGTCCATATGCACAATATGAGAAAAAAACTAACAGAAAAGTTTTGAAGCTACACTGTTTAAATTTGAAAGGAAGGAATATTCATCCATTATGAATTTCTACAGAATGAATATCTTAAAGCTTGGAATTTCTCCTGTTAATTACTATCTACAAAAGAAAGTATTAACGAAGCCATTCAAAACTATTTACCATTTTCTCAGCAAAGAATTTCATATCAAAAATGTTCAGTTAAATATACTGAAAAAGGAAATATTGTAATAGAATCTTCCCTATTTAAAAGTAATTTTAAAATATTCAATAGTTTTAAATATTAATTAGGACTTAGTGAAATAATCAAGCAAAATTAAAATTAGTATTCGAAAGAAACAGTTTTCAAATTTATAAAAAATACTTTCTGAGAAAGAAAAATCTCTTAAACTGCTAAACAACATTGCTTCTGCAATGAAGGAAATACAATACTGACTCAGTTTGTACAAAGGACGTAGAAGCACTACAATAACTTAAGAACTTGTAAAACTGTATTACACGAAGTTCAGGTCAAAATATATGTCAATAAAAACCGTGGAGTGGAATTAACTGACTAAAAACTGCCCTCTTTTGAATGATTTGATATTAATCTATTAAAATATCTCTAATGAATTATTTAATAAATGAACTTTCAGAAGCCACATTTTTCTTTTCTCAAGAAACTTCATATTACAATGAATACTTAACCAACATAAATTCTTCATAAAATGACCAACTATGCTGTAATCCACCAGAAAGTGCTGCCAATATAAAATATTCAGAACAACCTTCCTCTGCTAAACATTTTATGTAATCTTCCATAAGCCTATAAGATTGTTAGGCTTATGACTGTTCTTTCTAACCTCTGTTCTGAGATATCACCTAGTAAACATTTTGCTGCTGTAATCTACTGATAAACTGTCAGTATTAATGGTAAAGGACATTTAATCAGGATACAATCATTCAAGTAAAGTGTGGAAATTGTAAATATTAAGTAAAGAATTTTTTTGGATTATATAATTCAATAATATAGAAATGATTTTAATTATGAATATAATTGTAATATTAATCCTAAACGATGGTTAATTTAACATTTTTTTTAGTTTGTTTTAATCAGCTGTATTACTTTCGAAACTATCTATGGAATGTATCGATGTCTAATCCGATTACGATTGGCCACTCGATAAGAGTTTAGCACTTCCGGGGTATTTCCCAATTTTGACACAGGTGTAATGGCATTCTAATTCTGGGAATGGGGTAGTTTTAATCTTTTATGACGTAGTGGGTTTTTTTGTTTTATTGTGGGTATAAAAACTCGGAAAGAGTCAGTATCTCGCTCTCATGAAGCGGCAAGGGCTGGCAACTACATCTCTCTAGCTACAATTGAACACCCCTAACCAACTCCATGTATGAAGACTGTTGATTTTAGATATAATGGTGAGATAGGTGGTATCTCAGGAAATTTGTGCTGAAGTGTACGGACTGGATATATTTGATTCTATTGAATTCTTTTGTTGGCAATTTCGTGTCCCAGTGTGTGGGAGCATCGTATTCTTCTTCAATTGCCTTTAATTCTTAGAATAAATACATCTAGTGTCGTTCATTTAGGCGGAACCATATCTCAGGTAAATTATGCTAAAGTGTACGGACTAAATATATTTGATTCTATTGAATTCTTTTGTTGGCATTTCGTGTCCCAATTGTGGGAGCACTGTGAAATTATCCTTGTGCCTTAATTCATAGAATAAATACATTAGTGTCGTTCATTCAGATGGAATCAAGTTAGAAATCTTAGACAATGCAGATTTAAGTAGTAGAAATTTTTCACTGGAAATAAGAGAAATTGAATTGGAACTTCGGAGAGTATTAGAGAGTAATCTTACTGATTTTTTTTGGGTAAATTTAGTATTTCAAATTTTTGTTCATTAAGTCTTATTATTTTTTTTACTTTATTAGAATGCCATAAAACCTTTTGTTTTATATTTTTTTGACCTAAATTTAATTTATCGTTCATTCCTCTGAAATCCTAGTTTTGATATATTAAATTTTAAAAAGGCTAAATTTCCTTTAACTATTTTTTTTAGTACTCTTCCTTTTGGAACTTTGTAAATAATTTTGTTTTTTTTTTAATATTAAAGTGTTTTATGTTATCCTTATTGAATTTGTTCGTCTTATTTTCTTACTCCAATTATGAGCCCATGAGTGTTTCTCGAGTCAAGATCTCAGTCTATAACTTTGTTTTTTTTATTTCTTTTTAAAATGCTGAACCAGATTAGCGATGCTAGTTGACTTTGCCTTCCATTGATTTATTTAAATTTAACTTAAGTTTTGTTTTCATCGCGGTTGGCGAAGTTGCGGTTCACAAAAGTAAGATGCTTGCTCAAATAGTAATCATAAATACCAATTTGTTTATAGGTTCATATTGTTATCTAGTAATAATTATCCAGAACTGAATAGTATTAAAGAATAGCTTTTGCTACAAAATGTAACAAATACTCAATTGAGATTTCACTATTCAGGGTTATTCACTATAATAATATGGAGCCTGATAAAAGAAAGGAACAGAAGTTCCAGACATTAATTTTCTATAAAATGTTTTGTCAGAAACATCAAGATATGTTTACTTTACATATATGTGAATGAAATATTAACTTGTTTTTCTACACTTTCGAAATTAAATCCAAGTATCATTACTAACTATCTTGACAGTGAATAAACCATTCTCCTCAAAATAGGAATAAAAAAAATTAGAAAAATAGAATATTAGCTTAAAATCTTAAAGATAAGTAAGAAAATTGAAGCTTTCTTTATTACAAAATATAGGATAAACATACTCTGATAAAGACAATTTTCTGAATGATTGGGGGGGGGGGGGGGAAATCATTTTTACAACATATTTCTAAACATCACAGATTTCCTTATTCTCAGTCAGAAGAACTAAAACCAGATGCGGAAGTTGTATCATAGCAACAGCAGCAAGTGGATAAATATGACAAAATATGCCAAGGGAACTAAAGGAAACATGAGCTTTTTGCAAAGTGAAAAATAATGAGTTGCAATTTTGTCTTTTAAATTTTGACCATATTGAATGAAATAGCAGGCAGATTTTTTTTTGGTCACATCAGTGACTACATGGAATGTGAATGTATACGACAACCCTGCTCTCAATGGCCTGTAAATGTGATCATAACTTCTTTGTCCCAAACATCTCAATTTGACATTTTCAAGAATATAAGGAATGCCAATAACATTTCAATAGTTAACAGAAATCAAGCAAACGACAAGTAGAGAAGGCACAGAAAAGCCTAAAATATAATAAATCATTCTTCAGCACATCCTCTAACAAAGAAACAAAAATGGTTTTTAATTCCGAAAGATCATATTTAACAGAAGCAGAGTGTTGATTTAGGATTGTAGTTCATTCTTCAAAATTCACTGTACATGTAATGCAAAGCTATCTGTGAGAGAATAAATTAATTGGAATCGATTATGTAAAGTTGCTGGATTTGGATAAGTGTAGCAACGAGTGATTGAAGCAAAAAATATTTTCATTGTTAAACTGGCAACTGAACACTGCTCAAGTGTAGTAGTCAGCGGAATACACATAGTCCCTTACCTAGGAACAAACAAGAAATATAAAGTTCAAGGATTGCAGTCTGTCAAGCAATTCACAGTTTGTAATGGATTTACCATTGGATGTTGAGGCATTCAAAATCATCTTTAATCACAAGGTGATGAATGACGGCAAGTACAAAAACACAACAAATCTGTTTACAAAATGATCTGAATTAAAAGACGATTGAAGTTCCTGAATAGCTTTTCATTAAAAGTCCTGCTGGATATTTAAGCAAATTAGTGCATCATTCAACTTTCTTCCTCATTCTCATGGAAGATTTATAAATATATATTTATATTTTGCTGCTTTAAATACCGAATTGATATGTCTTTGAAAACCATACAGAAAGCACTGTCTACAGACTTTTACTTTGATCTAGTTACATATGAAAGTTTCTTCATTATATTAAAAAAAAAAAAATTTAAAAAAATGGCATAAAAATCTAACTATCCTAAAATAATTTGTGAAGATCTTAAGTATATCAACAACACTTAAATACACATAAATTTACTGGATAAACATCTTCTTGGGTTAATACCAGTTGATAAAGCAGTTTTCCAGCAGATTAGCATATTGGAAAACTTATCTTTTGTTGGTTGTGAAGTAATATAGCTGTATTTGCTAAAATTCCTATTCAAGTCTGGCTTCATCAAGCCAGACAGTAAGTCACTACAATGTCGAACTTTTGCAGTAAACACACAGTTATGTTGTCCAAAGACATTTTGTAATTAAGAAATTTTAAATTTTCATTTGTCAGTAATTCCTACTTTCTGTATTGGTTAGAAAAACACATTCCTAACATGAGGTAATGTACTTTAAGTTGCCAGCAGGCAAACAAAATTTTGCTGAAGTCGCGTGCACAAAATAAAAAAAGTTGGGCAAGCCTTCAGTAGAACTATAGTTAGAAAGTGAACCCAAGTTAGAAATGATCAAGATGAAATGGGAATCAGACTATTTGTATTTGAACATTTTTTATATGATTAGGCCACTAAAATTTCTTAGTGCCCCAGGATTCCTT
This sequence comes from Thereuonema tuberculata, assembly GCA_023159025.1. Classification (NCBI taxonomy): domain Eukaryota; kingdom Metazoa; phylum Arthropoda; class Chilopoda; order Scutigeromorpha; family Scutigeridae; genus Thereuonema; species Thereuonema tuberculata. Next base: position 59,721,837 of record JAFIDM010000004.1, read on the forward strand.
TCAAGAGCCAAATTAATGATAAAAAGTCACTGTCTGGCTGTATTCTCCCAAATTCTTAATCCTCTTCACTTCCAACCATTTGCAATATCTTTTAGTTATATGGCTTTTGGCCTGGCCCATCTAATTCGCTCTTGGTCTTTCATTAAGCAATTTCAACTCCAATACTATAAAATACTGTTTTTCATATATGTAATAAAGTATTCTTATAACAATTGCTTTAAAGCAAATCTCATCAATTATATTAAAAACATGAAGATTTATTTACTGAATGATATTTTGATTAGCCCACTGAGACATACTTTCCAAAATTCTGCAATAAGAATAATTATAATCAAAGAAAACAAATTATGTATCAAGAGTCAGTTCCTAGCTAGACAGTTAAGCCATATATAGGATTTGTTCTTACTATTAGTAAAACAACAAGTAACCAAGTAATGAAGATCAGATCAATCATCAAGGAAGAAGATTGCTATGACTTATTTATTTATTTATTTATTTATTTTTTACATATTCCAGTTTCACATTTCAGATAAGATATGGATTATTCTTTCTCTTCCGTTATCCATCAAAAGTAAAGGAAATCACTTGAAACTGATAAATTCTTATAATTCTACTCCCCTTCTACTTATAGCTCTCAAGAGAAGAATAAGAAATAATTAAAATACGGTCTCAGTCAAATTATTGGAATGGCAGAACACCATCAATAATACTAATCTAATTACACTATCAGGTAAAATTAGATTCAGAGCCACAATCTTACCAAATTTTAGAATCTACAAATATATACTCTTGCTCATATAATAAAGTTCACTAAGGCTTTCCAATAAAACCAATAAATTCACTGCCTTATAAAAGCTGTATTGCAACGACTGAATTACTATTAACTGATTAATATTGTTTAAGTTAAACAATGGTAAAAATATAAACAGTTGCAACAAAAATAAAGCTTATTAATTTAATAAACTACACTTATTTCTTATTTAAAACAAACAAGGCATTTGCATTTTAAACAAAAACAGATTATAATATCCCCCAAAATTGTTGTAACTATATTAGAAAGCTTCTGGAAAGTGCATTATTCTTTCCCTAATACAAAGACAATTAAGCACAATTAAAAAAAAAAAATACGTGGAAGCAATTTACAACTGAAAACCATCATGCTGAACGATCTCAATATTAAATTGCTCTGAGCTTTCATAAGTAAAAAGCACACGATAAAAACCTAAAAAAAATAAAAATGGAAATACACTGACTGAAATAATTTTATGGGGTGAAAGCAATTTGTCCAATTCAATTATACAGTTTTCATACAGTTCAGCTGCTGCATTCTATGGCAATTTAGAAGGAACTTCAATGTGAAAGCACAACTAAAATAGCAGTTTTCAAAACAAAACTATAAATATTCACTAAAAAAAACAAGTGACTTTTTATTAAAAATATGTATATATAAATTTGAAATCCTATAGCACGGATGAATCACACTTGCAAAAACTAATTCCTACAAACTACTACGTCACCAACTAATAATCAAAAAATTATACAAACAACAAAAATGTGTAAAACTAAAGCACAAGGAATTATTGGCAAATTTCAAACAACTGCATTTAGGAATGCAAATCGACAAACTAAAGTAAAAAGACTTTGTTTTATATCTAATTAAAATAAAATAAAAAAACTCCTTATTTTTTTGCTGTTGTTTCAGATCATTAATAGTATTTGCTTAAAGCAGGTGCAAGAATGAAGGTATTAAACAATGATACAAAAACAACAAAAAAAATAGGAAAAAAAATATAACAATTAATAAAAATAAAATAAATAAATTACTAAAAACATAACAAACATCAAGCATTATCATGCAATTAACACACATTCTTGGACTGAATAATTTGATTTAATAACAATACTTAAACTTCTATAGCAGTTTGGGTAAAAGGAATGTTACATTATGGGATAAAATAAGTTCTGGGAAAAATGGGATTATTATTATTTT
>JAFIDM010000004.1:59728826-59743038 GCA_023159025.1 Thereuonema tuberculata
TCTGAATGACAATGTTCCCTTTACATTGTCCGGTAATTCTGCTGGGCAGACATCATATGAATCAAATAAAAATGTAAGTACTTTGATTCAGTTATTGAGATAGTAGATTCAGTAATACCTACCCTTTTATCAGCATCACTAAGTGAGTTACGAACAGCATTCTAAAACAAAATCAAGAGCAGATATTAGTAAGAGTGAAATGTTCTATAGTCAAAAAGATACATTCTGTACATGCATGTCAAAATTTTCATTGTAGCATAGGTGCAACTTTCTTTTATCAATGATCAAAAGCAGCATGCTGATTAAAAAGTTCCAATATTAGAGATGTATTAGTCTTTACATGTAAAATACTTCAGAAGATGAAGGAAACTGCGGGGGGAAAAAAAATACGACTACTGTATCAATTCATAATTCCAGTAATTTATTAAAATGTACTTTTTAATGCTGATTTTTTTTTCTATTTTGATAACTTTATAAAAGTAAACTTTTTTTTTTTTTTTTTACAGATGGAAAAAGTGCTTTTGTTAATAACCAGCTCCAATGATTTGAATTTCATAATGTTATAACAACTTTCAATTGTAGAAAACAGATTTCAAACTTATTTGTTAGAAACATGATACAGTTAGTAATTGACATTAAATAATCCATGATAAAAACTACAGAATTCTTTTGTCTTCCTGAAGACTGTTGTTTAATCAAAAAAATATGATGTGACAAAGATATTGATAGTTTCACAGAGTTGGAAAATGGCTTGTGATCAAAGTTGACTTAGTAAAAGGCAATGAAAAAGAACAGCTAGAATAAAGCAAGAAGAGTAAACAAAGCATAAAAATTTCTTCCTCAAGTTACATGCATATAAAGCCATGCTTTCGTAGCAGTGGTCACCGATTTCACATGCGGCTTTGATAAAAGAGAAAGACCGTGAATGGTAGGTACCCCCTTTGAATGAACACTTAATTCCAACTCCCTATTTTTTTTTCTTTTTCTTATGCTTGCATGATAGAATAAACATGCAAACAAAGAGAAAACCTTCATGCAAATAACAAAGGCATCTTTAGCAATCTGATTACGTACTGAGGTAAGAAAATGACTGTCCAATAAAGAAACAAATGTAAATATCCCAGCATTTCATTTCTAAACAAATATAATTGCATAGTGAAGGGGGAAAAATTCCTCCTCATTTGCCAAATTCTGTTGCTTTATTATATATCGTATTGCATAACATGCACAGAAATTATAGATCTCAATTTATTTTATAATGAAATGTTTATTTTGAGTAATATTAAGACAGTTTTTTTTAAAAAAAAACTATTGGAGACCACTGTCTCAATTGGGAACTATTAGTTCATATCATAGGCTTAATACTGAAATCACAAACTTCAATTTAAACTTCGCCTGTAACTGGATTAAGTTAATTAAATTATAGAATTATATGTTGAAATGGAAAAAAAAATGGCCAGTAGAATCCTATCCGAGTTAATTTCTTGTGAAAAGTTGTATGTTATAATTGTTTCAGCAATTCTGGAAGGATCAACAAAACATCCTATTTTAAGTATTGGTGTGACTGTAAAAAAGATGAGAATTAGAAGAATGTTGTCTTGGATATTAATCCATTTCTGAAAGGTGATTTCAATGGCTGAAAAGCATGCCCGAGCCACAGCTAAAAAGAGATGTTCTGCTAAATGAAAGTTGCATTTGTTTCTCATCGTTTGGAATTGTCTGGATTCTGGAATCTAATGAAAACAAATTTCAATTTAATAAAAGCAATTTCAAGTTATACTGAAAGTGGCAATTTAAAAGACGAAATAAATTCAGTAATTCCAATAATCATTCAAACTTAATATAAATATGTGGAAAGACATTTTAATTAATATATTATAAACTATGAATGACAGGACAAACTAATTGCTATTCACTAGATTGTAATAAATACGAGATATGAAGCAGAAAATAAGTTGTTGTAGTTAAAGTTACAAAAATATACTAGGACGGAAAACAGTCAATCATTTCAAGTGAAAAACCACCTCTGATGAAACTTAGATGAAGTGCGAAAATATAATTATTTGGGCTTCATATATTCATTATTTATTTTTTTAATAAATTTTAGTGATTTGTGGAAATGAAGCCAAAAGTAACAGTTGAAAGTAATGGAAGTGTTTATCTTAGTCTTTCAGGAAAAAAAAGTTCGGGTTATTTCTCACAGTTATTTTTAATTAAAAGAATATAATTCTTCTTAATGAAGTAAAAATAATCAAGAAAAGGAAATTTAAAGCAGTGTGAAACTTCACAAAAACTTATTCTTAGTTATGATGGATAAATTAAAAACTGATTTACTTCATTTTTATACAAAACGAGGCCCTTTAACACCATTGTCTGATGGGAGTAGATTTAATACTTCTCCCTCTCCCTTTTTACTAAAAAAACCCACATCATATCTATTGGAAAAAATAATTTTACACTTTGTTTTTGTTTTTTTTTGTGTAAAATTTGACTATTTAAGAAAATTTGATCTTACATCTGATTCCATCTAAAAAGTAAACACGTTCCACTTCTAAAATCTAACTCATTTTAGTTGAGGTGACAATCAACTCCCTAGTCCCACTGCCAGAAACTGGCTCAGATTTTAAAGATGTCTGTTAGATTGAAAAAAATTAGGAAAGAACAGTGGAGCCTCTCCACGGGGATAGTTTCCTGTTAAGTTGCTAGGAAATATCAAAATAATGGGTATTCAAGAAGTTTATCCCTATTTGTCAAAGCCACTTGCCAAGTCATCTCTTTTAGTTTCAAATTATGGTAAATCCTAATCGTAATGTAAAAACCGGAGCTCATTTCACAAACCAAGAATTCGATGTTAACATTAAATTAATATAACGTTAACATTAATATAATTAATACAATAGAGTTACAAAATCAAAATACTAAAAATTTCGCAGGTAGAGAAAAGAAAAGAAAAATTAGTATAGTAAGAAGATGCCAGAAGCCGCTATCACTTACTTGGGAAGCTTTTTCCATCTGCTGTTTAATTTCCTCTAATTCTTTTTCAGAACGAGACAGCTTATCTAGTAACCTGTCATTCTCAAGTTTAACACACTCGTACAGCTAAAAAGAAAAAAAAGTCAATTAATTTCTAAACTACAATTATAAAATTATTTTATCAATAAAGGATTTTAAAATGGAACAAATTATTAACATGAAACTTTATTATACAAATTCTGAATTATCAACAAGAAAAGATTTGAAATAATTCAAAAATTATACTTTATAAGAATGCACAGCAACAGTTAATCTGAAATTATATTCAGATTTTATTAAAAACGTTAAATTTAATTAGTAAAACAAGCGTTTTTAATTCAGATTTCCTCTACAATTGCAATCTGTAAATGTTTCATGGAATAAGACACAGCTGAAAACAGAATTAATCTCAAAAGCTCTGCAGCTAAGATGCTGAAGAAGTCTTTTCTTACATCTATTTTCTTTTACAACAGCGCAAAGAGCTGAACTGATAGTATAACTGTTTTTGTTTTTTTTTTCTTCAGGTACAAAATTAATGCAATTGTCCATATTGACTTTCACCCGTAATACAAGTCACAATAACAGGAATCTTTTGCAACACCAAACCCCATATCAGATTTGAGGGTAGATCATTAAATGCAGAAATGCAGGATTAAACCTTTTTATTCCATTTTTAGTATCACAGTGCCATTGGCTTCACTACCAAGAGTAGTTACAACGACTTAATGAATAATAGCAAGCATCTTGAGTAATACGGGTACCCAATATCATAATAACCAATATATTTTTATATATTATCACCAAATAATTTACAAAATAAATCGAATAAAGCAGGTCATGTAGGTTTTAAACTCAGCTAACAAAATTTAAATATTGTTCTGCACAACATGCAACAGTAAACAACGTTACACAAGTAGGGATTTGTATATCCACTTATAGAGGGAATCAATCCATTTTTGTCTATGCAAAATAAAACAGTTGTTATTTATATATTACAGTTGGTTGAAGGAGAGTAGATTGAAAACAGTTGATTAGAATAAGATTTTTTTTTTAAGACATTGTAATGAATATTGTAAAACTACGTCCAGCTTAAGTCCCATGGCATAGACAGTTTTAAAGTGAATAACAGGGAAGAAAAAAAAAAAGCTTTACATTCACAACAGAATAAGAAATAGAATATAATGGAAATACTGCAAAGTGTAACTATTTCTTGTTTTATCCATTAGCTCTTTTCTAGAGGTCCTAATTACAATATCAAGATCTTGTATTTGAGAACTTTCAAAGAAAGATTATCTGAATTGTAAACAGCAATGCTTATACTGAACAACTGTTTCAATTCTAAGTCCTTCAACATAGGTAAGCTTTTTTTTTTTTGAAGTCTATTCTGCACTTTCATGTTCATATACTAGACTAGATTTCTTCAGGAAAACATTGCTCTTTTGCTTTACTTTAAAATTTGGTTTCCACTTTACCAAAATAGTTGTCTAAGTCACACTACATACTATAAAACAAAGACAATGACAAACTCTACTTCCAATTTAACTTTAGTGGGCAGTAGAGTCAGTCAAAATAGCTCCATTTTATTTTTGATACTATATCTAGTAAAATTACATGGAATGCAACTTCACAATCAGTATACTTCATCTAAATGCTTGGACAATTAATTTCACCTCTTCCCCATTTCTTGCTCCAGATGAATGTAAGATCTCATATTGCTGAAAACCATACCTTCAGATATGAAGAAAGTTACATATATGTGGCTAAAATATGTGATTAAATAGCTTGCTAACCTTTTTGTAATCCTTATCTCCAATATCATTTTCACTGGCTGTACTATTGACAGAACTCGACCGACTAAGCCTGTCTGACAGATGAGAGGACGTGTCAGACCGATTGGACGATGCATCACCCACAGATCCCGAGGAACCGTAACGAGATGGTTGTCTGTAGCCTCGATCCGTAGTCTATCAGGAAAGAAAAGGAGAAATAAAAAACATTAAAAATAATATAACAATAACTAATTCATAAAATAAAAATTCTTATGCCTAACCTATATTTTAACTATTTCTCACATTTATATAAATAATTAATACATAAGCAGAATATACTCAGATCAGTTTATATACCAGTTAGGTGTACAGTCATGAAAAGAAAGAAGGCCTAGATAGTTATCATGCTTTCTGTCAAAATTTTCCCAATTTTGAAAGATATATTCAGATCGTCTCTTAAATCTACTATTCCTAACTTAGAAATTCACCAGAAATAGATGACTTTCAGATATACTTCTATACAAAAGTTAATATTTTGTAAAAAAAAAAAATATTAATAAAATATTTATAATATTTTTGAAAACACAATACTGAAATTATTAATAGAGGCAAAAATGTTTATTAAGTGACATCACAGAATAGTTATTCATCCTTTTTGATGAACCAAAAATAACCAGTCAACAGTGAGATCTCGTAAATTTCTGCCGCAGTATTTATTAACCTTAATTTTTTTTTAACTGAGGGTTCTTTTAGGATTAGTGAAATTATTGGATGAAAATGTTTTATCTTAGCAGCTCTGGTGGCATCAATATAAAGTCTAAAAGCAGAAGAAATGCTTTTCTCCCTCTGAGTTCGGAAAAAAATAAAATAAATGATCTCAAAAGTAAAGACATGCTCCTTCAAAATTACCTTTCTAAGTTTTTGTAAAAATTAAAAGTTATTTTTTTTTTATAGTAATAATGTATTTACAAAATGTTTAAATTTATGATAAAATCTTTTAACGTGCTTGTATTATAAAATTAAAATTCAACTATTAAAACACATTACAATTAAGATAATCTAAAATTTAAAAACTATCACTATGTTTCAAACCATCAACGTTGATATGGTTCTTCCTCAAGTGCATTAAAAAAGTTTTGATCCTCCGTAATCGGGTTCGGGTTCGTCTGTAAGAATGACCATCCGTATGGAATTCTGGGTAAAGGGAAGAGAATTTCTGTTGAGCATAGATTGCCCCTAGTGTTAAGCGGATGCAAAAGCTTTGCAGAAGTAGAAGTCTGCCGAGTCCTTTTTTTAAAATTTTTTTATTGTTATTATTGTGTTGTTATTTCGTAGGTATAGATCCCGTTCGCTGCCAAATTCTACGAATCTGGTTTAATAAAGCTTAAAAAGAGCTATAATCAGGACCTCTCCACTACCAATATCCTGGAATACGGAATTTAAAAACCCCATATCGTAAACACTCAAATACAATAATAACAATAATAATAATAAAAAAAAGGACTCAGCAGACTTCTACTTCCGCAAAGCTTTTGCATCCGCTTAACACTAGGGGCAATATATGCTCAACAGAAATTCCCTTCCCCTTTACCCAGAATTCCAAACGGTTGATCATTCTCACAGACGAACCCGATTACGGAGGACAAAAACTTTTTTAATGCACTTGAGGAAGAACCATATCAACGTTGATGGTTTGAAACGTAGTGATAGTTTTTAAATTTTAGATTATCTTAATTGTAATGTGTTTTAATAGTTGAATTTTAGTGTTTAAATTTATTTTATAATACAATATTTGGGTCTTATATTGTGAATTATTTAGAATAGCTCATATTGATTACAAAGCTGTGGCGAAGTATCAAGTTTTATCCTTTTAGTTAAGGGAAAAAAAACAAAAAAAAAAAAAAACAATCTAAACTTTGAATTAATTTTCTTTATAGCTCTTATAACATATTTTTATTTATTAGATTTTACTATTTTATCCCACAGAGATCCATAATCTTATATTTAAAAAAAAAAATCATCTCCATATACTGCTCTGCCAGGCTATACATTAAATACATGCAATTAATAAAATATAGAAAATTAAACATGACAGTATCTCTCTCTACCTTTCTATTTATTTTTTTCCATTATCAAAACATTTAGACAATGCATATCTCTTTTAACATGTAGGTTTTCCTACATGATCTTAGGAGTTACAGGATTTTTCAAGACATATTGTTTATCCATACTAAAAGAAGTTATATCCACAATTTATATTATCATTTTGTGCAAAATGTTTTATCTGTAATAATATTTTGCTAATGACAACCTAATCATCACTCAAAATATCAACACATCTGTTAAATCAAGATTCTTCTGCTATTCTGCTATTCAAATATGCTGATCAGACACGTTTTTATGATTTTAAGTAATATGAATAGAGCAATATGGAAACCTCTAGAGAAATGTCACCATTCATTGTAAAATCTAACAGCAGCAATTTAGAAAATCTCTTTGATATTATCTATAAGGTTTGGTTTTAAAGTAACTTTTCATGTTGCTCTGCTCTCTTGCACAGACATCATAGCTACTGCTATAAAATTCACAATTAAGTTCAATTATGGGCCAAAATAAATAACTTCTTAAGCTGTCTTGTAAGGAAGGCACAAATAGAAGCAAACAATAAACAATATACAATAATACAATACAATAAGGGTTAAGGGTTGTAATAAAAATTAATACAATAAGTAATTAACCCTTGAATCAATGATGGTTAGAATGCCACAAAAACTATTTTGTCTTTTCTGAAGATTGAACATTATGTTCACTAGAAAAGAATATATAGGTATTAAAATAGAGACAACTAAGAAAATAAATAATAAAACTACCTATCGTTCTTTCTTTTTTAGTGGCACTGAGAGAATTTGAATATAAAAATAGAAAATGGCAAAAGAAAATTCTATTTTTTTTTTTACTTTTCTTTTTTGTGAATTTAAATTTTTAATGATCTATTTCTATCCTTTTTAAATAGAAAAGTATCTTCATTAAAATGCAGAGATTTACTATCGGTGGTTATAGATGAAAAACAAAAAGAGAAAACTTCAACAAAACTTAAAATGCAGTTAAGATTAAATAAATTTTCCCCCATGTCATGGTAGATATTTTAATTTTGTTATTCTTCTTTCTCAGATTTTTCAAATGACAAAAATAAATAATAATTAAAAGACTTTTTTCTTTAAACTTATCTTTCGTTAAATTATAACTTCATTCAACTCAAAGAACTGCACCTATCTCTTTTAGTCAACATTTAAACTTAAGTCTGGAAAATCTCTCTTTCACTTGACAGCAGAACTTAAACATCTTTTGATTATCTTGGATAGACACAACTTGGCCAAGGAAAAGCAGAAATAGAACAGGGCAGTGTGTCGGCAATTTGGCTGTTCTGTTGATATGAGTTAAAACAACAGGTGAAGGTCGACTAGTTGGTTCATGTGACTTGATATCAAATTGGCAACTGTCTGAACTATTAAATATTCAGGGAGCAGTGAATACAAAAGCACAGACAGACATTAAGATGTCTGTTCCTTAGAATAGGGCTTCTCAATCTGTGTGCCATGAGAAAATTCTGAGAGTCCATCGGTAATCAATATTTAACTTCACACTAGTCAAATGCTTGTATATAGAATAAAATCTAGAAATCATATAACTTGAGGAAAAAGAAATCTGAACTACAGCCCGTTTCATTCTAACAATTAAGGTTAATGAAATTCTACATCACATTCAAATTGGCTTATAAAATTTTATCAGTTATCTTTTTTTTTTTTAAAAAAAAGGACTGATATATATATATACAGTCGGACCTTGATATAAGGTCACCCCTTGGGACCTCGCGAAAATGACCTTATAAGCGGGTTGACCTTATAACCGATTCATATGCATTTGTCAATAACTAAGCATTATATAAATACAGTATAATTCTTTGTAAAAATTAATACGTACAAAAATATCAGTTTATTAGGTTAAATTTTTTTAATTTAGTTGAACCAATTAAAATTAATGGTATCAGAAAGAAATTATTTTTAAAAAATTTTAATTCGGAATAAAGTTGTATACAAATAGTACCAGTTTGCTCAAGCAAAGTACTGATCTACAACTGACCTTACTGAAAATAATCCATAATACATCACTGTCGCGATTTTGGTTTCATCCTTTGTACAATGTTTTCTAAGTTTTGTAGTTTCTGAAAATTTAATGCTATGAGTGCTTCTGCTTATGTCACCGCTTCACTTTCAGTATCACTGTCGTTATCTTCACTTTCTAATGCATTGGAATCTAAAACTTGCGAAACAATTTCGGAAATCGAAGCTTGAGAAGTGGTAGCAATTTCATCATCAATTTTCACATATTCACTTTCCCCTTCTATAGCACAGCTGCGATTTCTGAGATCTTGTATTAACACAGGTAAAGGAATATCGTCTTCATCATCTTTTTTCTTAGAATTTGAGAGGATGAAGTGCTTTGTGAAAAAGCTATCCCATCCGTCAGTAGAAGAAACGCCGCTAATTTAATTTGCTAATTTAATGCAAATTCTTTACATGCAATTTTGTAAACAAGAGACTAGAAGTCTTAAATAAAAGGAGAAAATTCACAAGATCAAATGCACTTGATAATATCTTATGGAAAATTACTGTAACAAGGGAAATAGTAAGTGGATTCATCTAAAAGACCCTGAAATTGTATATTTTCTAAGTTTCTGTCTTAGGATAAATAACAGAATAAATATAAACACAGCAAAGGGAACATCTGACTTTCTTTTTCCTGCAAAGACATCATTACATATTCCTTCACTTCTTTACATATTAATTTATCTAGATTTACAATATGTATACCTCTATGTGATTATTTTTTATTCCATGTCGTAATGTTTTAACTTCCAATGAGGAAAATGAACTTTATTATTAATAAATAAATAAAAAATAAAAAATTTCCTAATCCGCAAAAACAGAAGCATTATTTATTTCAGCTCACCTTATTTAAAACTCTTTAGTCCTCAACTGATAAGTCTAGAAGAGAAAATATACCCCACCCTCCCATTTTCATGCTCCTAATTAAATTTTGAGGAAATTGTCTTCTAGAAAATCACATTCTAAAAAAGGTTACTAACAAATAGGCTTCGTGGAAGACCTTAGTTTTTGCATGAAAACATCTTTAGCTTTCTGAAGTAAAAGCAGTTTCCACACATTCTACTTAAGTACAAAATTTCCTGAAAATTGGAAAGGTCTATTTGGGATTCTTCCTAGAAATTATTCATAGGTACAGTTGATTCTTCTGTCTGGCTAAAAACTTCTAATTTCAGCAGATTGAAAATAACCTGTAAGCCAACCATTCATATAGGAAACTGAAATAATAGCTCTCTAGTTAAGGTCCATAAAGATCTTCCACAAAGAAATGAGTTAGTTATTTTCATGGAAGGTTTTTATCAATAATAATAAAAAAAAAAACAACGCCCTCATGGAAACTATTATTAAAATAAACTTGAAAAGAGAGAACAAAAGACATTACAAATCTAATATTATAAATAATGAAGGGTCACAATCAGTTATTATCTACAATATTGCAAATTTATTATTATCAATAGTAGTATTTTATTGTCATAGTATTAAAATCATTATCATCTCAAAAAGTAAAGCTAATTTTTCTGACTAACACACTGTCACAAATGGATGAACTGAAATTAAAAATGAATTTTATCAAATTTTATATTGTTACTGGGATGCTAAATTAAGCAGCCTTCTGAAATGAAAATACAACTTCCCATTAAATGGCCACTACCAAAATGCTAATAGAAGTCACCCTAGATGGTCACTGAAAAAAATCAAGAGGGATAGGAGTAAATAAAATTGAATTATCCAAATACGGCTTTCCATCAATGTACAAGCAGGATATTATAAAATAACCAGTATTTAACTCCACTAGTTACGACCCGTGAAATATTCACAGAAGTTAAAAAAATTCCACATTTTTGAAAAACACAAGATTGAAAAAGATGTTCTAAGCTAATTTTTTTAGAAACCATGACTTCCACAACAGCCTATATGTAATTTGAATATCGGCTTATTTGTTAAAATAATATTATAATATTGTTAAAATAAAAAAAAAATAAAAAATTGATTTACCACTTTCGTAGTAGCTAGCACTGCTGTTTCTCATTATGAAACATAATGGCAACCTGCTGCCCTAAAAGAATAGGCTCGTCGAAATTGAGGCAATATTAAAGGAAGTAAAATAAATGCCACATTTTTGAAATATCCTGAAATTTTTGAAAAACACAAGATTGAAAATGATGTTCTAAGCTCATTTTTTGAAAGCCATGACTTCCGCAACAGCCCACATATAATTTCAATGACTAAGCCAAATTTTGTTAAAATAGAAGAAAATAAAAAATTGATTTACCAGTTTCAACAATAACGAATGTCCAACAGCCAATACCAATAATCCTGTCTGGACAACAATGATGGCATGTGCTTCGTCATTGTCCCCTACTTGTTGAGTAGTGAGCGAGTGGCTACACAGCCCAAATTATGTAAAAACGGAGGTTTTACAAACTCTGATAAATTTTGACGCATGAACTTCATGCATTTCAGTATAAACTTCATTTATGTAGGAAAGAAAATTCCAATACACTGATAATAATTGTGTAATCGCGATCCGTCGAGATGAAGTGAATATTTGAGGCGCCATGTTTAAACATGGGCGTGACGTCATGCCTGACGTGTTCCAACGCTGCACTGTGATTGGTTATTTCAAATTACAAATTTACAAAGATCCGTACAACTTTTGCCTATTAATAGGATGATTTTCATTTCCTTGAAGGATTTAAAAAAAAAAAAAAAATTAAGTTTGCTTCAGGAAAAAGCAAAGTAAAAAGCTAAGAATTTAAAGGAAGGTAACACAAATTTTAAAAAAATTTTCATTCCTCATATTAAGGGGATTATCAGGCTTTTGGAGCTCATACCTTGCAATGGAATCCAATAAGGTATCACCGTCTTCAAGATGCCTCTGATAATTAGCATCAGATTTTATTTCTATGATCAGTTATCCAATCTTTATCAAACTTATCACTATGATCTGGAAAGTTCTCCCTGTTACCTGTATTTACGATAACAAAAACTGTTCAAGGGGTTAATTAAAAAGTACTGAAGAACTACAAATAGGAAACATCAAAACTTGTTCAGAATCTATCAGTAGGAGTCTTTGCTTTATCTGTACAAAAGCATCTAAGAAATTTTACATGCTTTTTGCAATGTCAGTTCAACTTTGCCATGTCTTGTACATAACAGTTTCTATCCAATACATCAAACAATCTTCAAGACATTTTTTCACATTGTCCATATCTTCAAAATATTTCATCATTGCTGAAAACATAATTATCAATTTCAGAAATGATACAAAGTAACTAAAATTTCATCTCCGTAACAATTTGAGAAATACAAAATTTGCCTTCAAAGTTGTTTGTGGAATCATAAATGAAAGCATTGATATGAAAACTGTTGCCATCATTTGTTGAAAACTGTTTGCCATCAGCAAAGGTATAGAAAAAGTAATTTTCTGTCAGAAAAAATATCAATTATTTCGTTGATTACGTGGAAATAAAGGCAAGATCTGTGCAATAAATTTTGAGAAGGTTCTGATGTAGCTTATTTATAAGTACAAAATCATAGACTTTGTTAAGTTTTTTCAAGTATGGAGTTACTATTTCAGAATTACAAGGCAAGATTGAAATTGTTTGGGTGAGGAAACAAGTCAAAGTATTGCTCATAATGAAAAAAATAAAATGAAGAAATGAAAAGAGCAAGATGTGTCAAGATGAAACTATTACAGATGGACAACAAAAATGAAATTTGTGGATGAAATTAAAAATTTCATTAGGTTCAACTGCAAAAGGAAAGCCTTCAACCTTTGGGAGATGAGATAGGATGAGGATATGAAAGAGGACCGACATATTTTTTTTTTAAATACAACTTTTTTTTAACTGATAAATAGTGATAATTTTGAAAATTTACTTATTAAGAGCCCAAAAAATAAATTTATTTTCAATTTTTTCAACTCCTGTTATGTATGAAGATATGTTATTAAAAAAAAAGTAGAAGTATTAACTACTGGCGAGATTTCATTAGGATTTACAATTATTAGACATTCAACAGAATGAAATAACAAACAGAACTATACATATGATGCATTTCTGTAAATGTGAACTAAATGATGCCATTATTAACTTCAGCAAAGTCTCAATAAACAGATGGAAAATGAATGAAAATAGAAGCCTTTTTTTTCCTCTTTAAAGATATTTTAAATAATCTTAGTAACTTTTGGAGACAGAAACATTACTGTTCACATGAATAATTTAAATTAAGTAACCAAGTTCCTCTAATAAATCAATGGGAATTGGCTAATCCCAGAAGAAGGCTCCTCCTCTCTAGGCCTCCACCTACACTCGTCTCCTTCCCATTAAGCCTGTGATGACAAGCAATCTATTAAGGACAAGGAGCTGGTTGAGAACTTTACTATTTAAAAATTAAAAATCAGGAAATAGTGGGAAGTTGGACACTGAAACCCTCTTTCCATTTGTTGTTTGGTATTTTGGCAGATGCTCTTAAAGCCATCCGGCTAATGGCGCAATCAAGACATAAATCAGTAGATTGGGGACACAGTGATAGGAGAGATTAACTCTGAGCACCTTTGATAATAAATATGAAAGTTGGGAGTGTCAGAGTGATTTCTGTTTTTACAGATCTAAATGAAATGAAAATGCTGCTTCCATGTTACAAGTCTCTTTACAACCAAACATGCAATTTTAACAGTAATAAAAAATAGCAAGAATATATTTATGGATAGTGTTTAGTATAAACTTCCAATAGAAACATTCAATATATTTACGTTGTATCTGGCTTTAAAAACCTTCAGTAAAAACCCTTTATTTGAAAAATATTCAGAGAATCAAACATGTTGTTTTCTGAAACTGCAAAGCACTCAAATCTAAACATTACGATTTTATGTCATTCATATATTCCCTCAATTACAATTGTTTAGAGAATAACAAGGATTAATGAAAAGAACAGCTTAGCAAATACTAAGGAGAGAACTTTTTTCCAGTGTTAAATCAAAATTGTTGCGTTATGTGCAATAAAGTTGATGGGGAAAATAAAAATCGCAATGTTGCTAGACCTACAAGGTTTTAAAAGCAGTCACTGTATTCAGATTCAAATGATGAATGTAGTAGCATTACTGTTATGGGTTAAAGAAGGCTTATTTATCTATGGAACATTAAAAAAAAAAGAAAAAAAAAAAGATAGTTCTTTTTAGCATAACAGCTCAAATACCATTTATGGAACTATGATATGAAGAATTATATTTAAAGAGAATACAATTATCCTGACATCTTAGAACAG
>JAFIDM010000004.1:59743438-59753773 GCA_023159025.1 Thereuonema tuberculata
GGGGGGGGGGGCGAGGGGGCCCGGGCCCCTCCCGAAATAATGAAGATATGTCCTCCGAAAGTTTTTTTTTTGGTTGAACAGATAGATTTTCATGGGTTGTGGGCCCCCCCCCCCCCCGAAAATATATTCTATATACGCCACTGTTTGAAGCCATAGGCAAATGAACTTTTTTAACCTGTCTTTTATTATGAATTTATAGTTGATTATTTTAGTTTTGGAAGCTCCAATTTGATTCTCACAAGAAAATGTAATTAACCTGAACATTCTAATTAGATGGATGTAGTGCATTTCCCAATTTTTCCAACAAATTTCAGTCATAAACTGGATGTGGAAAGATTATTGCGCATGACTGTTCTGATGTTTTTAACCACAATTAGTAAATAATCAGCTTTACTTGCTCATGGACCACCAAAAAAAAAAAAAAATCTCGCAGACCATTTTCATATTCTTAGAATAAGAAGTTAAATCACTGCAGTCAGAACAAAAGATCAGGACAGGAATGCAGATATCCTAACAAACTGTGGCGAGAAGTCTGTGACATGTCGGGCTATATGCCCGAAGGCCTGTAGTCTGTATACCTTTATCTAGAGCTAGTGTATGTGTGTAGTGCACATTTCCAATGACTCCATCAAAATTGGACAGGTCATCAATGGGTCATTGTACTCGTCACAGATGAGTCGTTTTAGATTTTCTTTTTATTCTAGATGTCAGCTGATATGGCATGAAAGTGGTACTTTGTAGCATCACAACAATACGCAGGAAAGGGATAGATATAGTGGTGGGGGCCATGGTGTGAGGAGGTATCATGATTGTTGCAAGTACTGAACTACAGGTACTGGAAAATGGGACTACGACTGGCGAACGATGTTGCAATGAAGTTCTTCTACATCATGTTCGACTGTTCCATAGTGCTGTAGGGGAAGACTTTCTATTCACGGATGCACCCCTCACATTCGAAAGCAGTGCAGACACTTCAGGAGACTGAAGCAATTCATTGTATCGATTGGCCAGCATGCTCTCCAGACCCAAACCCGATTGAATACATCTGGGACCCAATGGGGGGAGATAACAGTGCTATATGAAACCCCCTCTTCAGAAACTAAGCAGGGACTCGTTTATACTCTGAAGGAGGAGAGGACCAATTTGCCTTGGGAACTCCTGAATAACTTGGTACTAAGCATGCTATGATGTTGTGCAATCTGCATCTTAGTACAGGGGGCCATATTTAATTATGACATTTCTATCTGCCTGATTATCGGTCAGCACTGTATATCCATTCTCCAACTATGTCTTTCAGAAATTTGTGACTTTTGCAAACAAACTTACTACAATTTACTTTTGACTTCATTTATTTCCTTTCGTTTTCTATAATTTCAGCTGTTAAAATTTAACATATTTTAAGTGTATTTTATTTTTTTAATCATATCACGATTTTTTCATTAATTATAAGCAAGCGGAGATCAAAGTAGATTTAGTTCCTCCCCCCCCCCCTTTTCTTTCAGAAATACAGAGTGACTAGTAAGTCAATGTATTCCTTTCAGGACATAATAGTAGAGCTCGTTTGCAATTGATTTTACCATTATATCTATTATGCAAAACTCAATAGTTTTTAAAATATGTTAATTTTTGTGTTTTTTTTTTTTTTTTTTTTTTTTTTTTAGAAATGTACTTCCAAGAAGTATAATTGAAAAAATGAAAAAAAGAATTAGGCCTTTTTTTTTTTTGTAATACTGCTATTTCCCTTGTTAGTTTACACAGTAATACGATTAGGACAGCATGCAATAACGTTCAGTCAAACCACTTGTCAACTGATGAGCCATTACTCTTAACCAACCTTCAAATAAAAATACGTGAGCACCAAACACGATTTAACAAAACTTCACTCATGAGTCCTTCATAGCATACTGTATTTCTAAAACTAGCTGCAATTGATTAATAACATTTAATGTCTTTTCAAAACGGCAGCTCCTACGGAGAAGAAAAAAAACACGTGGCAGAATTTTTTTCTTGAAGACAAGAATTGTTAAGGCAAGAACCTTCAAAGGAATTTAATTTTAAACGTAATTTAATTTTATTTTCGGAACTTTTCATAGAAAAAAAAAAATCTAATTCCTGCTGTTAAAATTTGATAACTCATCAGCAGTTTAACAACTGCTAAACCCCGAACAAATGCTGGTGCACAGAAAATGTCTACTGAGGGAAAATTTGACAACCCTCAAAATTAATGAAAGCTTGATGCACACCACCCTTAATGTTGCAAACAGAATGTTAAAAACTTCAGTGTGATAAAAACTCAAGAGCTAAAATTAACACTTGTTGTAAAAACCTTCAAAGCAATGGTACATTCAAGTGGATTTATTTCTGAAATTTTATAAAACAATAAATGTACAAACGACTTTAAAAACTTCCCTGTTTTATTATCTTTGGAATGGTAAGTTTTTAAAGTTTTGTATTTTTATCATATTGAAGTTTTTAACATACTGTCTGATATATTAACTATATAACTATGTAAACTAAAGAGGAAAACGGAAATAATATCAAAAAAAAAGAAAGAAAAAGAAAGGTTTGATTTCTTTTTTTTTATTTTTGCTATTATACTACTTCGGGAGTACATTTCTAAAAAAAAAATTAACATATCTTAAAAGCTATTGAGTTCTGCATAATGGATATTATGGTTAAATCAATTATCAATGAGCTCTGCTATTACATCCTGAAAAGAATATTTTGACTTACCAGTCATCCTATGTATGTGTATATAAAATCACAACATGTTTTGGTTCAATAAGATATTTTCTATTTAAAAAAAAGCCTAAGTATGTTAATATGAATATTACATGTATTACTGCATTACTATGATCTTTATGATTTCTGAGGAAAAAAAAAAAGAAAAAAAGAACAAAAGAATCTGCTTTTCCAAAGCTAATTTTAAATTTAAATGTATTAGCAATTGCAGATCCAGAAACAATCTAAAAACTCGAAGACTACTAAATAAATTGTTTAAAAAAATATTATGGTTTCCAATGCAAAAAGCACACATGCTGTATTGTTAGCCTCCCTATCCTTCTACTCAACAGAACTTTGTTATTTTAGCCATTTTCGTTTTTTTCTGATTTTAGATTATTTACTGAAATGTTTAAGTGACCAAGAAAATTGCAACTATAGCTATAATTCCATAGAAATATAGTTAAGATTTTACATATGACTTTAAGGAATTGAAAATGTTTTCTTTTTGAACTTTGTTGACATGTATCTTATATATAATATGTTGGATTTTTTTTTTTATTTTTAGGATCACAGAAACCTAGTCCTAGCTATTCCAGTGGCCTTATATGAAAAGAATATGGTCTCAACGTTAAAAACTAAAAGATTCATAATAACACCTAAAGCATCACTGAATGACTAAGGAGAAAATAAAATTAACAAATAGTTCTCTGTATTTTTTTTTTTAAAAATGTAAATATGTTTTCCAATATAACAAATTTCTTCTTATACAGATTCTACTTAGATTATTGCCCCGTATACTTTGTCTTAAACAACTGACGGTTTCTTAAAAATCATTTATGTTTAATGCAGAAAGACTGAAAAAGCAAAATATTTCTGTATGTATTCATAAAATTCATATTCAGTAAGTTAAAAAAAAAAAAAAAGCACTTGAGATATTTTTTCAAACAACATAATGTCACTAGTATGTTGAACTCAAATTTAACATAGACCGAAAGTGATTTAACAAGAAAAAAAAAATGTTCTTAGGACTATCAGTATTGAAATTTCCTGTTGAATATTCAAATTATAATTATACAGTAAGGCCCCGATTACCTGCAGAATTGGATGGCAAGGGCACCAGGGATAGCAAAAATTGCAGATAACCCGAAAAAAAGACTAAAAATGAGGTGTAAACACAAAAAAAATATTTCAGCATAAAAACTATGTTTTATTGTCCAAAAAATATAATATGTAAAACTTTAATATGTTAAGTAAAGCAAGAGCCTGCCACTCATCCACAAGTTCAGAGAAGGCCTGTAGGATTACGATGCACAATAAACCTGTCAATAATTTTCGACCTTTGCACTGTAGGGCCTATTGTATTTTCCCCTGTTGTTGGCTTGGCTTGGATTAAAATTTTTTTTTTTTTGAGGTTCGTAATTAAAAAAGAATTTCGCGGCACTCGCGGATAATCGGGGCTTTACTGTATCATTTTAAAGTTAGTTTAAAACGGAGCTTTTTGAGCAAGATATTCAAGTTTCAATTTTTTTGGTTATTGTTATTCTTTAAATAAAAGAGGGAGAGGGGTAACTGGAATTCTCATATTCTAATAATTAACATTTACATAAAGTGAGGATTAAAAAAGAGTAAAGGAAAGAAGCTTACAGACTGAGAACTATATCCTTCTGATGAAGAACTAACACGTGAAGGCATAGGACTAGTAGCCCGAGTCGGCATAGGACTGGTAGCCCGAGTCGGCATTGGACTTGTTGCACGTGGGCTTCTTGCTCCACTAAGGCTGGCTGCAAGATTAGTGGCTGAAGAGGAGTGAGACAAGCCTTTGTACGGTGATAAAGTATTAGAAGAGCCAAGTCCATTGAGGTAACTAGAAGACGATGAAGTACTCAAAGGATTGAGACGGCTATAGGAGGAATCTCCATACGATCCATAGCTAGGCGACAAGGAACTATAGGATGAACTTAATCCACTACTAGTATATGGTGAGAGATTTGAAGATGATCCATAGAGACCGGTTGCTCCATATAAGGAGGACCCTCCTCCATAACTAGAAGGACTTAGAAAATTGGATGAGCTTGAGGAATAACTGCTTTGATAGGGGCTTGATCCATAAGGAGAGCTCTTTCCATAGCTTCCACCATAACCACTACCATAACTACTTCCATAGCCACCACCATAAGACATTTTGAATGTATGTAGATTAAATAGATTCCTTACTTTTAATTTAAAGAAGATATAATATTATGAAGCACTTTCCACAATGAACAAGGAAAAAATCACTTTTTAAATTTCATAATATTAGTAAAGCACTCAGTCAATGTTTATTTTACTGATTAAATCATAAATACACTTTATGATTAACACTTATACTTCTTGAAACAGAATTCAAAGGAGAATTTAAATGATGGGATAATAATTCCAGGTATTTCACACAATATTTTCATGCACAATATTTTTTTCCTTTAGAATAAGGCAAGATAAAAGCATACAAATTTCCTGTTCAATATTTGGCACTTAAGTCTTCCTTGCTTGAATATCACTGCAGACATCACAATCACGGCATCCTCTCAAAATAATCCATGGGAATAACACAAAGCGAATCAGGCAATTAAAGAGATTATCTGGAGACAGAAACAAGAGTTTGTGCAAGAGGCACAAGACACCCGGCAGGTGGAGTAAAAACAATCAGAAGGGAAAAAATTCTAAAAGCTGAGCTTCGACGTCACAAATGAAAATTCAGTGATTGGCTGCCCAAAAATTTAAAACTGAAGAATAAGGCCGGACACCCTGCAACCCAGCTGAGTTGTGTTCTGATGCAAAAGGGATGGAAAAGTGCCAAGGATAGCGATCCTGCCTTTCTTCTTCAAAGCTATTTCTTTTCTCTCTCTCTCACGCACCACATGCAGACACTTACTTTCCATTCCTTTCCTTCTTTTTTTTATTCTCCCTATTTCCAATATTCTAAACAAGTAGCCTCTTTGATTTAGTCTTTACTTGTTTCAGGCTATTTTTAACACAGTGCAACAGAAAAAGCTTTTGGAAAAAGAGGTTTGGCAATGAACTGAGCTGTTGTAGCAAGGGCAATTCTGAATAGATACAATAAAAAAAAAAAATACAAAAGGGTAAAAAATAAATAAGATAATTGTTTTTTAATTTTTCACATCTCAATAAAGTGTATCGTGACAGAGAATTCCTGTCTTGATCTTTTCAGTAAATGATCATTATGTAACTAAACAAGGTCAATGGTATTTATATAGCTTCAATAAATAAACAAATAAATAAAAAAAAATCTTAAAACAAGAAGTCTTTGGTAAAGCTCAAGAGAGGAGCTATTCAGGCTAAATTTGATTGCCAATCAGGAAGAACATCGTGGGAAGAGAGGGAGTGAGACACAAGGGAGAGAAAAGAGAATTCACAAATGTGCAATGCTCTATTTATAGATTCTCTCATGTTGGAGAGAGAGAGAGAGAGAGAGAGAACTGGTAACCCAAAAAGGCACTGGTGCTCTCAACCACAAAAGAGAAACTGCTAAACAACTGGGGTCAGTTAATCAATAACTGAAGAACATGTAGCTGCTTCTAGCATGATTTTATGTTAACTTTCTTAACAAAACTAGCTGAGTTAAAACAAAAATTCATTGTCAATTATTTAAAGATGAATTTCAAACTCTGACCACATCCTCAAAATGAATATAAAAACTAATTGATGAACTGAAATTTTATTTAGAGAAAATAAATTTAAAAAAAATTAATAATAATCCTGCATTTGAAAAAAAAATTATCAAATGATATTTCATGACTGTTGAACAACTTCAGTCAGTAATTAATTAATGACAAAAGCTTTTTATTTATTTAGTTGAGGAAATAAAAAAGTTTTAAGCAGAACACACGAAACACAATAAAATTCATTGAGAGAGAAAGAGATAGAAAGAGTGAGTGAGTCTGAGAAACAGGTCAATATTTCATCTTGTCAGAATAAATATTTGAAATTTAAAGAGGAAATACTTTAGATAACCACCTGCCAATCAATGAGAAGGAACTAAAAAAAGATAAAAAAAAAAAAAAAAAATGAATACCGAATAACTTTTCACTCTTCACTGATTTAAAAAGTATTTTTAATAAATATTTCTAAAATTTTAATTGAGAGTTATCAGTTTGTTAAATAAATAAATAAGCTACTTTTTTATTTTCTATCAGCTTATGTTATTTGCTCAAAAGTAAAAATAAAATTTCAAAACCTAAGACTGCTATTTACAATTAAAATTATATAGCTTATTATATGCTGAAATTAAGTAAGTAGAATGGGATTAAAAAAAATGCAATATTAAATTAATTATTATTAAAATTAATTCTGATTTCGGCTTCATATTTTTTCAGATGATCATTTTTAGTACAAATTGAAATTAAAAAAAAAAGTTTGGAACAGTTATTTAATAATTCAAGTTCATGCACAATTTTTCCTCAAAAATATTTAGGAGGATTTTTTTTTTCCAAGTTCTCAATTGAAGTAACATCAGAGAAGTGTTAATCAGTTCCATCCTACAAAAACAAGTCTTCCTATCAAAGAAGAATAAATGAAACAGCCAATTGAAAATAACACTGCGAAAGAAACCTGGTAAGCTACTCCAAGAATTTCTGCAAACTTTGAAGAAACCATAAATAACTATGGCTATAAATATAATTATTTAGTAGTGTACTGAGAACCTGGACAAGAATAGATAGATACAAATGGCTAGACAATTACTAACTTACTTTGAAAGACAAACATGCAGTTTGTTGGGGCTAAGTATATGTTTGAAGTCCTTAATGACACTGCTGTTACAATTAAAATGATAAATGTAATTCATTTCTCCTAATAAGCAAAAAATAATATGAATGTAATTTTTCCCTTAAACGCTAAGGTTTTCAAAACAATAATATTCACAAATAAACACATTAAAAAATACATAAGTGAATCAAGAATATAGTTTTGATTCAGAAGGATATTTTTATACAAGTATTAATAAAAAACTATCTGCCCTACTTCAATTTTTTATACTTTCTTTTTTAATTTTTATTTAAAAGATAAAAAAAGTTTTCTAATTTTTGTTTTCTTATAGAAATAATAGAATGCATCACACCATTGTGTATTATGAACAAAACATTTTTATCAAATTCCTAAGAAAAGTGATCTGCACCTTGATGTCGTCTGCTTCTAAAACAAAATGTGATTTGGCAAACAAATGGCAATCAATACTTCAAAGAGAAGTTGGTTATATTTAGAATATTTTTAAGTATCTTTTAACTACAATACATTTGTTAGATTCAATCTGCTACAACAGAGAGAAAAATCAAGATATTTTTATAGTAAGGCTGAACTGACTAACAATGCTAAATAACTAAAAATGAAATGCAATAACATATGGAGTCAGGAAGGAGTTTGAAGCAATTACTTTGGCAAAAATAATTTAATGTCAGCAATTGGCATTTCTTATCAAATGCTTTCCAGATGATATCTCAATGAGCTACTTTTTTTTTCAGAATCATTAAATATATGATAAAATTCATACATATATGAAGCAACTGTTTGCACAAAACATTAGAAAACAGATTTAATAAGAAAATAAAAAATAAAACAAGTTACAAGTTTTGAAAACTTGTAACAGTTTTCTTCTTTGAACTTACGAATTTAAAAAATTTAATTTAAATGCTTTAAATTTGTTTTTTATATTTGTAAGTCTGAAGAAGAAAACCGCAACAGGTTTTCGAAACTTGTAACTGGTTTTATTTTTTATTTTCTTATTAAATCTGTTTTCTAATATTTCGTGTAAATGGTCGCTTCGTATTTATTACAACTGCACATTAAATTCCACAACTGTAAATATTCATTATTAATTATTTTTTTCTTAAAGCTAAATTAAAAGTTAGAAATGGCTTAAATAACTTTACTTTTCTTTTTAAATTCAATTCAGTATTAAACGTAATCTAACTTTTACATTAAATTATTGTAATGAATAGTCAAGTAAAATAATAAATGCAGACCTTCTACTTGAAACAGACATCTTGAAACAATATTTTCATGCTTATAACACTTATCAGCCAGGAACAGTTACATCTTGGAATACCCAGGTCTGTCCAAAGTGAATGGATTGATGAGTGCAAAATAAGCTTGAAACAGCTGCCTCAGGATATCACTTATTCGTTTAGTAATATATTTGTTAAACGTCACAGCTTTTTATTTAAATTTATTTGAATTTTGCAAAGTTCAAATAAATTTAATTGCATAGTTGTGAGAATTACCGGTCTCATTTTACTATCATAGTTATGATATATTTAATGGAAGTTCTTGATAATTTGAATGATGGCCTGTTATTTCAAGCAGAAATTGGAATGAGAAAGCAGAAATGAATTGGTCTGAATCCCCTCTTCCCATTACTTATGGTTATCTTTTCTTCAGAAAGAGAGAATAAAAACTGATCTTTTAATTTTGGCAGTACTCCTTCGTGCTTCTCTGTTTTGACATGTCTTTATAGGGGGGAAACAAATGGAAAATAATAATGAACTCATAGTAAAATAGAGAGGAAGTCAAATTTGATAATAAAGGGAAAAAAATTGACATCAGGGGAAGGAATTGATGGGAATTTTTCATCAATTTAGAGGAAAATAACAGTGGATGTTAAAGACTGAATTAGATGGCAGAATTGTTACTGAATTCTTCAATTATTATTTAACAAATTTAAAATTTTACATATTTATTAAGATATAATTTTGGATTGCATTTTTCAAAATAATATTTGGATTATTTTGATCTCATTGCTTTTTTTTTTAAATTCTGAAAGACGGATATATTTCAAATCAAAATATAAGAAAAGAAAAATTATAGAAATGGAAGTTCAAAGCCATTAGCAGAAAATGACTGAACAAAAAGTAAGGTCTTCACTTCTTTGGAAGCACGAAAATAAAAATGACAATCATCATTATTTTTATCAGTTTAATTTGTATTTTAATGTACTCAAATATATTTCAGTATATTCTCCTTGCTGCAGTGGTCTGCTCAGTCCCCGGATCTCAGCCAGATTGAAAATTTGTGGGAAGAGCTGGAGCAGGCTGTTAGCTCCAGGCCTACACCTCCATCAAATCTTCAGGAATGCGTGACACACTCATGTCTGCATGGTATGCAATACTTCAACAATATTTTCAGCATCTTGTGGAATCCATGCCTTGACGAATTCAGACTGTTTTGAGGGCTAAAGGAGGCCAAACACACTACTAGGTAGATGTACCTAATAAAGTGGCCGGACAGTGTATATAAATTGGCTCTTTTTATAAAAATATTACAAAACCTGACAGTGTATTCATAATATTGTGTATTTTTTATATAATAATTTTTCCCTTTTTGCAATTGACTTGGGGGTTCCGAGAAACTAAATATAAAGGTCCTATATAAAGGCCCTAAATATAAGGTCCCGGTGTTGGTCGGGTGTGGGACACTTAGGCCCTTGTGTCGCCTTCCCCCCACCCAAGTGTGGTGTTCCTGCCTCCCATAGGAGAGTGAATTTTTCACTTTACCCAATATTTGTGTAGTTCTCATTGTCACCACCAGGTGGATATTTGGCTATTTCAGGGATTTTGCCCC
>JAFIDM010000004.1:59754173-59798856 GCA_023159025.1 Thereuonema tuberculata
GGGGGGGGGGGGGGGCAGGTTCTAAGGTAGCCTATCTTTTCCGCAGGGTCCTAAAGAGTAATTCTGCAAAGTTTGGTCCAGATAGGTCAAAGGGCCTAGGAGTGTATAAAGGACAAAGAAAGAAAGAAAGATACATTCATTTTTATATATCAGAAAATTGAATTTAGAGAATGGGGGGGAGAAAAGGAAAAATCCTTCATTCAAATTGGCATTCCTCCCTCATCATCTGAAGGATATCCAATTCAACTTATATTAAAATACATTCATATCTTCAGACGTTAATATTTCTGAAACAAAATGTAACCTTTCACTTTTATCCTTTCTCAGATTATCTGGGAGACAGCAAGGAATCAAAACGAAAATTTAAGCACGAGTTAAATAATTCAATTTACAACATGGGGGGAAAAAAATGCCTGTCAACTTAAAAAAAAAAAAAAAAGTGGTTGAATGCCAAGAGTTATATTTTCTTTGTCTTCAAAGACCAATCTGGTCAAACAATTCATTGGTCGTTACAAGGCCATTTTATCTATCCTCCTCCTATTGAAAAGGTGATTAATATCTGTCAAGTGTGGATGAAGTTAACAATGTCAATCCTTAAAACAGTCTCCTCAAATGAAGAGCTATTAGTTGTCCTTTTTATTCTTCAGTGTTCTTTAGGGGAATTTATGCCTGCATCTATTTTAAAAGCGTTGCACAAGGAAGCATCTTAATTTAACAAGGCACTTGCCTAAACAAAAGGTTAATGTACTATAGTTAAGTCTATTTGTTTTCTTTTCTTCCTTCATTTGAAACGAATTTGCTTCACTGAGTTAGGGTGGAACCATCGACAAGAAAACTGCAATTGGAATTTTGTTTTTTTTAAAACTGAAAAACAAAATCTAATTACCCCGACTTCAAAGAACTGGCTCTTGCAGTATTATTAGATATTCTACCTTCTTACCTTTCTTAATTATTTTTAGAGCAGCTCTTCCAAACATAGGCATTTTTGAAGAGTTATTTCTGGTCTATAAACAACCGAATAGCTTCACTTCGGAAATGGATTACTGACAGTTGACTGGTTAACTTTAAAAACAAATGTATTAAATTTATTCTCTACATAAAATGTGGCTGAGGCTTTGTTTGGAGATGGAGCAAGGAACTTCTTAAAGGTATAGGGGTGCTTTCTTTTTAAGTAAATCAAACTTCAACATAAATATCGCATATCAGGAAACTTTGCTCATTAAACATCTGTTTATCTGTTAAAATATTTGCTATCATTATAATATTATTAGTTGGATTTTCCACCTTAATCATCATTTTCTCACTGATTAAAAACTGTCCAGAAATTATGGGATTAAAAAAGAAAAGTGAGTGAACTGCTAATTGTTGAAACTGTGTGGGCTTTAAAAGTCTTACTTCCATTTGATTTTCAATTACAAATGATACAAAGATAATTAATGCTTTTAGACAGTGTCAAAAGCAAAACAGCCCCATAATATGCACAATTTTATAAACAAACTTCTATAAACAAAACTTTATCCGAAGCGACCACTTTTGACCCCCAACTTCCGGTTAGGGAGTGGTCCTAGAGGTCAGATTTTTTGGACGTGGTCACCTACTTTTCGATGCTGAACACAATGGTGAAGGTTCATTCTAATATCTCTAACTGTTTGGCCGCTACAGACAGACAGGATAAAAGCAAGGGCGGTCCCCTAGCGGTATTACAGTCAAGCTGTAACCTAGGGGCCGCTAAAAATTAATTTTTTCTTATTCTCCTTTACATTTTTGATGCATAAAGCTTTTGACAGAGAAAACAAGAAACTTATCACGCCACAGGGCTGATGTGTTTACAGAGCATAGAAAGTTTTTTTCTTTTTTTTTAATACTGACCGACTGGCTGCTAAAATCCTACACCACTTCTACTGTTGGGTAAGGCCATTAAAACATGGTTTCCAACAACTGTTCTTACATAAGCAGCCACACTGCAATTTTATATTTTTGAAATGTCAAACCAAAAGACTTCTAATACAGATGAATAAGACACTGGTAGGATACTTTATGAGATATCATATTCTTTTTTTATCATGGGCATTAAATGATGATTATGTGATTATTTCTCCAAGACATTTTTACTCCATTTTCCTAAAACATTGACTCATAGGAGAAAATATTTTGTAGTTTAAAAACTGTTCCTCAAGGACATATCCGGATTTCACTTTTTTTTTAATTTCAACATCCATGAGTCCCAAATAGCATTGTTAAATTTCATGGATATCAATCATTTGGTTGCTGGGATCTTACATCTGATGTATTTCTTTCTGTTTCTTATTAAGTGCAGAAAAACCGTATGTGAATGTGTTTTACACATCAATTCCAAATACCATGCACATTAATACAGAGTTACCCTTATCAATTTTTATTTGTAAATGCTAATGGACAGAAACTCTGCTTTGCTTTAACAATTATATATAATAAAAACTATTTTGCCTGTCATTCTGTCATAAAACTTTCAGTTTTTCCAATTTTATAACAAACTATAAGAGATAGATTGGTCATGCATAAAATGCAGATCTTTTTAAGACAAACAAAATGCTATAAAAATCTTTTGAAAAAACATTTTGGTTTCCAAGATGTCGCCTTTTAAAGGGTCAAATTTTGACTTTCTCAATTCAAACGAAAAGTAAAAAAGTTGGAAGAGAACATTATATTGAGATAATGTTGGTATTTGAAAGCTCTATCGAACGATATATCACTCATTCACAAACATTCCCGCGTTTGCAAGATACATTCAAAAATGTGATTTTTCGCTTTTAATTTTTGGTGTGTGGCGCCAACCCGCAGTACATCTGAGTTATCCGGAGAAGCCACAACGGGCTGGGAAGTCGTATATTCTCCGACGATCTCAATATTAATTTGCAAATAAATAAAGTTTGTTTTTTGAATGCTATATATGCAAGGATTCCAGAGCAAAGCGAAGGTATTACCCGGCTAGTCAATAAATAAAAAAAACAAACAAAGAATAGAGCTGAAAATCACAAAGTTTTTAGAGAAATTACCAATATTTTCTTATTGACAGAGTCTAACTCATTGAAAAAAAACAAAATACAAAAAAAACAGTAATCCTCACTGAGAACAGGCATGCAGACAGAAAAGACTTTAATCCATTGTTTCACCATTACTACCAAACCCTTAAAAGAAAAAAGGAAAGCAAAACAAAACAATCATGAAGCTTGAGACAACAGGACACTGAAGATTCTCATCTTTGTATGGTTCACTACATAAACTGCCAAACAAGATTACTCCAGGGGTTATCAATTACTTAACATATTTTGTAAGTACACTGTAATTTAGGATTTTTATGAAATTTCTCGACTTGATATGACATTATTGAGTTAATGGGAGCAAGTCAAAATATCTTAGCTACAAAGTTGTTTCATCAAATGTGCATTCGTACAACCTGTTCTGAAAAAATATCAGAAATATCTTTTATGTAACAGGAAAAAATTGCTTCAAATGCAATGCAAGAAAAATATTTCTTTTCTTTAGCTTTTGTATTTATTTGTAGGTAATTTCTAATAGTCATTATATTAATTTCAGTTGGTTTAACTAGAGGTAGAGTAAATTTTTTGCAATCTTTTAAAGTTCTGGCTAGTAAAATTAATGAGTTCCATTTTATTTAGTCAAAAAACCTGAATTATTACAACTGGTTAAAAATTCTGAATTGCCTGACTACTATTACTACTACTACTACTAATAATAATAATAATAATAACAATTGATTATTATATATATAAACTGAGGATTTCATCATAATAGTTAAGAAGTAAAATCTTTTATAATGATTTCAACTCTTCAGAACGGATACAACTACTCTTCAGTATCTAAAGCAAAATTTTCAGTGTTATGAATTTGTATTTTTGGCCATTTCTTAAACTTTTAAATCTATATATTATCTTAAGTTTTGTAATTCTGAATTATTTTGGAAGTAAATATGCTTTTTTATATTTATTTCTTTTCTTTACAATCATTAAATATGGCAAAATAAAAGAAAAGACAAAGATCTCTCAAATGCAAAAAATTGCCCTACTGTATAGATCCTTGTTTGAGGGATTTTCCCACTCCAGGGTAAGATTTGCTCGAGATTTCGATCTGGTACCTCAAGCCTTCTTCAGGAGATGTATATTAATTACATTAAAACTGGCACAAATCTAACAACTTCCGTTGTTAAGTTTCTCGGATATGTTGTTTTCATGTTCTTCATTCCGAGCCATGGTGAGCACACTGCTAGACTGGGAAGGACCGGGGAGGAGACAGTGAAAGTGTCTTTGGGGACATTTCTGTAATTGCATAGGGAGATGGAGGACTCAATTGGTTCCCTTTAAATTCTAAAACAATGTTAAACTGAAAGTAAGCTGGAGCAACAAAGGGAGAGAATTTTAAATATCATAGATTGGTAGTAAAACCAGAGAGAGAGAGAGAGAGACAAGGGCATAAAGAAGAAATTAAAATTACTAATAAACATAGAATGGTAGTGAATCCATGGGGAGACAGATTAAACTGTGGCATGAGAGGAAAGTGAACAATAGGAATACAGGGAAAGAGTTAATTGAATAAATAAATAAAATAAAATAAAAAAATAATAATTAGTAAAGTTGGATAAGTAATAAGGGATAATAATAATAGTAAAAGTGATAAAAATAAATGGATATAAAAAGATCAAAAAGAATGAAATTAAGATTAATCATAGATTGGCAGTAAACCACATAAAGATTGAAATGTTATATGACAGAAAAGGACAAAAAGATGAAATTGGGAATAATCGTAGAATAGTAGTAAAACCATAGGGAGACAGATTAAAATAATCTTAATTAATATATATCTTCTGAAGAAGGTCCGAGGCACCGGACCGAAATATCGAGCAAATCTCACCCCAGAGTGGGAAAATCCCTCATACAAGGATCTATACAGTATCATGTCTCATTCCTCCTTCAGATCCAAACTTAAACAGCTCCAATGAACGTTCTTATAATAATCAGAACATTTTGCAATTAATTTTAAAATTAAAAATTGTAATGTAGGTAATGTAAGATCTTACAATGTAGGACAACTACAATATTAATATACATTGATTTATTTCTATTTCAAAATTTATTAAGCAGAAGATGAATTGCAAAGATTATTTTAACACGATAATGGGATGGGAAAGCAGCAAAGTAATAATAAAAAAAAAATTAATACTTTTCAGAATTTTATGTAGTTGTTCAGTTTGTATTATTATACAATATTTAGCAATCCCAGAAATGCAGTGTATTCATGAAAGGTTAGTTATTGTATCAGATAGTGTGTTTTTCTTATTTATTAAATACAGAATCAGGATATTTTGGAATTAATATAATGAATGACTTACGAGATTCTGTAGAGTTTTCAGCTTTTTAAAAAATTATAAAAAGGGAGGGGAAATAGATTTATCTAAGTTTATATATCGATTAATAAGCAATTTTATCTATTTTCTTAATTAGCTTTTATTTTCACATTAGAGCTTAATTAGAACATTCTATAAATTTTAAATCTATTTCTTATAAATTTATAGTTAACATCAATGAGAAGGGGAGGTGTTAAAATGAAATAATTGTCGTTTACATAAACATTCTTTTTAAATACATAGTACTCAAGTAAACTAATAGAAAGTCGCAGGCTACAACAAAGTATTTTTTTCTAAATATTAAGAAGCATTAAAAAAAGAAAGAAAGAAAGAAAGAAAGAAAGAAAGAAAGCAATCTGAATCCACATGCTTAGAATCAAAGCATCTCTGGCAAGCTGCCACTGCCATAACCATGTGATTATTGAAATTGCGCACAGTGGATGATACGTCAAAATGACTAAATGTCTATATATAGAAAAATGAGCAAGAAACGAGGGCAAGAAAATGTTTCCCAACCATTATCATTGGAATTGATGTCTACTAATTCAACAAACATGGCAAGCCACTCTAAATCATAAAAAAAGGGGAAGAAAAGCAAAAGAAAATTTAAACACTGATCAAGAAGTAATTCGGAAAAAAACAAAACAAACAATCCTATTCTATTTTAACTTTTAGAATAAACAAAATAATAAATGTATCATGTTTGCAATTATTTTTCTTTATGGCATACTCTAATTATTTTTAAAATAAATTATTCAGCTTTTAATTAAAAACAAAACAAAAAGAAGCATCTAGTCTCTTTTGAATCAGAAAAAGCAGCTTGAACATTTGTTTTTCTTTTGAATCCTAACCAGGCCTCAGCAACTCTCTGCAGCTGGCATTATTCCATGGCAAATTTCAATTATTTCTAAGTGCAACGGAAACATGATATTCTTTTCCCAACAATTTTCCAAGATAAAGCTGTTTAAGTCTGACAGTGGATTTAAATAAAGTTTTCCAAAAATGTTTAAAAACAGTCATTCTTTGAATTAAAAGTTATTTATAAACTTTCAGTATTTTTTTTTTTATTACAACTATATTACGTCTATAGCATTGTAAGATCAATTAATGCACTTCACATAATAATTATAAAGATACTGGATTATTAGGCAAACAAACCTAACTAAAATATTAATATTGATATTCATTAATTAAATTTTAAAGTATGTATTCTTGAAATGGTAGAGACTACTGCGTCCGAAAAATCTAAGCAATAATAAAATTTAATATATTAAAACAAAAACAAAAAAAAAATCTTAATTTTTATACATCAAGGACTACAATTCCTCTTCTGTTGTCCCATTTTTTGACAATTCTAACAAACTGATTGAAAAGAATGTTGCAGTTCAATCTTGGGTCACTGAAATTTACATTAGTGGAGATTCAGAGAGAAAGCCATTGTTCAATAACCTTTAGAGGAGGAGATAACCAATTATTAACAAAACTGACCCAATAAAAGATGTGACAGATTTTAAAGTTGTGTTCCTTTCATGTTTCTTGTAGATATTAAGTTCAGTCGTGAGAAATTAAAAAACTTTACAAAAGTTCTTAGATATTTCGTATCAATGAGTATTTAAAAAAGTGCTCACCAATGATATTTTGGGAAAAGGAAGTGGCAGCATAGAACCTGATGAGAATTTCAGAATAATTGTTCCAACCAATGGATTTATTTTTCTGTTGATTTAGCAGTTCATGCAATCTTGAGTTAACATTATTGTAATTCACTAGGATGCTTTGCAAACAGATTTTGATGTTTTCTTTCTTCTTCATTTCAAGGATTTCTGCCCAACAGACAGTGTCATGCAACAGACCATAAGCATTTCTTTATTTCTCTGGAAATATTCAAAAGTTATGAAGACCAGCTGCAGGAAAAAAAACATGCAGCTCACCTCCTTGCAGATACTTATGCATATCTGACTTCAGGAGTCAAAGAAGCTTAATGAAACAAATGCTGACAGCCAGGCGATAGGCATTGCTGCTCTAGGCTTAGAATTTATAAATTTTAAATTCAATAACAGCAGGCTTTTGTTTTTCCTTTTTTGTAATAGTATTACATGAAAATTTGTTTAAAATTCTTAAAGTATATACTGGTAAAAAAAAATAAAATTGTCAATTAAAATTAGAATTGCACAATTTTAATGCCAGACAAAATCATTGTATTTATAAAAGAATAATAAAGGATAATCATAAAGAATAAAGTGAGATAGGTAATTATGTTAATATGTGACTCTTCTGAGAAATGCAAGAACATTATCAATCAGATTAACACTTTTGTTACTAAGAACGTACTGGTATATTTAACATATAACGTGATGAATAGCTTCTGGAATGTACGTGTACGGTCATAGGATATGACTGAGACATGCCTGTTGATCATATAGGTACACAAATTTGCCGATAGTGCCACAAGCTTGATTTTCATTTATTATAGCCCCTGAAAAAATAATAGTTGCCAGCTTTCAGAATATGACAAAAACTCAAAATGGCTGCATTTTTACAATTAACAGAGGCTGAAGGAAAAGACTTTCATGTAACGGAATATACGAAATAAACAGAAGGATTCTGGGAATAAAATAATTTTTATTTAGGCTCTGTATAAGCTAAATAAAGAGTTGAATAACATCGTTGCACAGATATTGTACTTTTCATTTACCTAAAAAAAAATGTTATTTTTCAAAGAAAATATAAAATCATATGTGTAATCATACCCCCAAGTTCAAGGTATCAAATTAAAGCTAAATTGTCTTCTGTAAAGCCACAAAATTTCATTCAAATATACCACGCCATTACAAAACTATAAATTTTCTTCCAAAGCTCAAAATCAGTCAGTATATAGGGGTTGACTGCAATTAACTGGTCAGTCGCGAAAGTGTATAAAATTGAAGTCAACTATTAATTTATTTTAATCACAAAGTGTATAAATGCCATTTTATTGTTTCAATTAATTGCTTTACATTTCTAAACTGATGGTAAGCAGCTGGTGAAATTCATCATGAATAAAGTAAATTGATATTGTTAAACTTCTTTATTTTACATCACAAATTCTCCATTACTTACAATATTTTCTTTCTCAAATTTTACACAAAAAAAGGGAAAAGAAATTCACCATATCTTCTTCCCAAACAACTAAAAATAAATAAAGAAACAACAATCACAAATTTGGAATTCTAATACAACAAACACAAAACGTAACTTGCTCTGTAACACATGATACATGAAGCATTATTACATTTCACCAAAGAAAGTAAATAAGTTTTTTTTGTGTAAAACTTGTGAAAGGAGGCCAATAAGGCCTCCGAAATATTGTAAGTAATGGAGAATTTGTGATGTAAAATAAAAAAGCCGATGAAATTTTTTCTACCAGTTTTCTAGTTAAGCAATCCACACTAATGGATAGAGATCGCGAGTTCCTTTCTACAGACAGGACTGGTTCTTGTTAAATCCTCAATACCATCAGAAAAAAAAAGGTGGGGATGAAGGGAAAGTCAATTAATGAATCCAGACCATTCTATAGTATTTTAGAAAGATTTCAACTTGTCAGCTTTTCAACAAATTTCCTAGAAAACCTTTCTAGGTACGTCACAGTAATACAAATCAGTATAAGATATTTAATCAGATACCTAAATAACAAGATGCAAACCATTTTAAGATTTCCAGGTATCAGTTACTTTCTAAAAAGTTTCAAGTTACATTGATTATCATCATTTTGGGGACTTATTTTGATAAGGCTTATGTATGAAAAAAAAAAAAAAAAGAGAAAGAACAACAGATTAGGTTTTAAAAACGAACAATCCCCTAGTTTTTGTTTACTGATATAGTACTTGAAATAATAAGAGTACTTTTTAAAACTATTACAGTAGAGTCCCGAAAACTCGGCCTAATGTGGACCGAAGGGTGGCCGAGTTTGTGAAACTGCCGGGTTATTGGGAAAGGTGTTCAAATAAGAATAAGTACGATTTTTTTCGTCATGAAATACTTTTATTTGTTGCTTGAGAATACAACAGTTTACAAAGAATGCTATAACTCAAACTTAAACTGTCCAAATAAACTTAAGAAAATACCTAATACATGAACTGTATATAAATGTAATGGGTCTGGCCACTGGTTTTTTCGCCCTGCCAGGGGGTGGCCAAGTTATCCGGACTGCCGGGTTATCGAGTGCAGAGTTTTCGGGACTCTACTGTAACATTCATTTTTATTGAGTTTAAAAGAAAAGTTACCTTAATAATTATAAGAATAGCTATTTATCCCTACAATTGATTTAATAAACCATTGAGAATCAATTCTTATTTCTCTCTACCCTTTAACTGGCCAATAATAAAAACATCTTATTTTTCATTTTAAAATAAATACATCGTAATGACATTGTTAATATAAACGATATTTACTATATCAGGAAGGAAATTAAAAACCTATGCAAGACACATTAGTTAATAATTATGAAGGCTTAAAATACATTATAGAATTATCAATGCTAATTACTAAATGACATTACATCATATGTTATGTAATGAATGTGGGTGGCAGAGAAGCCAAGCAATGCGACCGGAGGTCTATTGTACTATCCCACGGAAATATGGACAGATGGAGAGAAAGTATGGTGGGAGAAGTACAGGGGAAACGGGAGAACCCCGAGAAAACCTGCCCAGCGCGGATCGTCCACCATCACGAAACCCACATGAGAACCGAACCCGGTACTCAAGAGGTGAGAGGCCGATGTCATAGCGACAACGCCAACCGCGCCGCCTTACATTACATCATAAGTTCGAGAATACTGAAAAATGTTGTGTCTAATAAGCCTAAAAAATATTTTGTACAATTTTCCATTCCTGACAGGAAGAAATGTAAAATTTGCTAAGATAAAAAAGATGACATAATATGTTGATTTAAAAGGTAAAAAAGAAACAATACTTTCTTTTATGAAATCAGTCAGTTTGTTTGCTATTTGAATTGTTCACACTATTTTTAAGTTTGAAAGGTCTTCTGTTCCACAGCTGTCAGAAGAAGAATTTCTAGGCTTTCTTTCTTTTCTTTAAGCATCAAGTAGTATAATTCAAGCAATTTCAAATCTATTTTTTTTCATCATGAACAAGATAATAAACAAGTTTCTTACCTCATTCTGTGATTGACGATTATTTACTTTGGTATCTTTACTTTCCGCTTCCTAAGAAAGATAAAAATAGAAAGAAAAAAAACAAAACAAAACAAAAAGAATGCAAAAAAATTATTTTCTCAACTAGATGACTGCATGCACATTTGTATTGCATGAATCTCTTGTTCCAAAAATATTTTAGATAAATATTAATTATGCTAAAAGCTGAACATATTGTATACTAAATTTAAATACTTTTAACCAACCCTTAATATTAAATAATTTGGCATATCCCTCCCCCACCAATTCTAAATCAGAAAAATTAAAAAAAAAATCTATTTACCAATTAAGAATACAAAAGAAAACAATATGATTATTATTTTTTTGTTGTTACAAGCTTACTGCTGCTTTGTTATTTTAAATGGGCTTTTGTTATTATTTGATATAAATATGGAAACATATGGATCAATATATTAAAACAGTTTTTTTTTTTTTACATTTATTTTTGAAATTTTGTTTAGCATAGCAATTCATTAATTAATCAAATATCTTGTTAGAATAATGATCCGCATTAATAGCATTACTGCAGATGCTAGAACAAGAAAGGATAAAAAAAAAAAAAAAAAGTCACATTGCACAGCCAATTAATTTCCTCATTTTTAGTTTTCTTCTTCTTCTTCTTCTTCTTATTATTATTATCTGGTGACTAACAACTTCATGAAGATAAATTTTTCTGATATTAGATTACCTTAAAAATGAACAGAGATATATAAAATTCCTTACTTCACGATTTTAATAAAAGAAAAGCTAAAAATTTATGGAATTGTCAGCAACCTAACAACCTCCAAATTTTGCTATGTAATTTTGTTAAGAGACATTATTTTAATTGTTATTATTATGTGTACAGAATTAAATACTTCTTCAAAAGTGCTTTCCCAAGTAGTAGCAATTTGGCTTAGGGTCAATCAGGGAGGGATTATTTGCACCTGTGCCCTCACTCTTAACTTTCTCACTCATTCACAACACAGGTTTCACTCACAAAGTGATTCAGTTCCTATCCAAACACAGCATAGCTGATAGGGACAAGACTAAGGCTCACAATAATTTAAATTTAATATCGTTTTAAAAACTTGAAACAGTAACTTGATAAAAAGCTTCAGAAAATTCCTTTCTTCATTAATTTTATTTAATAATTTTCTCCTTATATCTTTAAATGTAAATTCTCTAACTCAATGCTGAAAAGAGGTAAAGCATCCAGTCTGTTATATTTTAATTATTATTGCTAATTGTGTTTCATTATGATTTCTATTATTAAATGTGTGATCTTATATTTTCCCTCTGCCTAAAGACATTTCAAATGTAAGGAATCAATGATATCTCAAATCTTTACAGATTGAATAATAAAACCTAATTATCTTTATAACGACTTCATAACTTTGATTGAAACTTTGTGCATTACTGAACACCTAATGGTTTAGTTATGATGTAGAGGCCTACTAGAGATGCTGGTCTTGGTCATGGAGTCTTGATCGGAGACTTCAGGTCTGTGTAAGAGCACAAAATCAGAGTTGTTTGAATTTCTTTATTGCAAGTCTGGATTATGGGGACTTGGAGTTAATGAGTTAACGCAGAATTCAAATCATTATTTTTGTAGCCTTGTTAGTCCAAGGAGCTTTACTTAACTAAGGAATCCTCAGGCCCTGGTTTCATACACAAGATGGTAAGATGAGACTTTTTTTTAAATTTATAGTCGCATATAGCCAGTCAAAGTTTTGTAAAAAACTGACACTTACAGAAAAATATATTCAGACTTTTTGTAAACATTTTATCAGAAATAAATAGTTTCTGAAACATGAAATTTGTTACAAATAAAAAAAGACCACTGGCTTAAAATTCTACAATTACATACAACCTCTGCATAATAGGAATATTATATCCGTTTGTAGATATGAACTGCAGTTTTTAAAGATTTCAGCTTGATGACTTGAAAATCAAAATGGCTGAGTTTGCAGCCAAGCTCTTCTAACAGGAAGACCACACACCCTGTTTATCAGAAAATTTGATGCCTTTTTTGCAAGATGAAGTACTCATGAAGTACTTCAAAAATATATATGGGGTTGGTACCAACCCTCCACAGATTTCAAGATATTTAACACTGGATTTCCTAAAATAGCTTAAATGTTAGGAATGTGGCAGTTCTGTTACTGTTGTTATATGATAATGAGACAGTCTCGTGTGGTAAAGGGTCCTGAGAATGAATCTGTTCCATATTTTCCTTTTCTTTGCCCTCCCCCCCACCTCTTCCCATTTATTTATTTATTTATTTATTTGTTTTCTTCTTTCTCTACTTTGTTTCTTTTCCCTTTAAAACTTATTATTTTTGTTCTTTCTCGCATAAATTAGTAATGCGATCAGAAATTTTAAATATTTATTCCTTTTAATCAAAAGATAAAGGAAAATGTTACTTTATTTTCTATACTATTATTTTATACAAATTCATAATATCATTACTTTCTTCTTCTTATGCTTTATCTTTCTTTGTTTTTATGTTAATGTATTTTGTTTGTTACTTACATTTAAAAAAAATTTAAGGGATTACCATTTTGTTCTGGCTTATATTAATTATGAAAATAATAAATCAATAAATGAATCTATATATATCTGTATGTAGATAGAAATGTTATATCTGTGGAAATTAAAAGTTATATTTAATTAACAATTTTATAGTGGTAGGTAAAACTGTATGATTAATTATGAAATTTAGGAATATTAACAATGTATTTAAAACATCTGAAATACGATTACACAGTAGACCTCATAACTGCAGTTATCTGATGTATCAAATACCTTTGCATTGATGTGATCCACGTAAGAGAAAGAGACTTAACAATTAATGGAAATGACAACTAATGATCATTCTAATATAATCTCTATTTCACATGTCTTTTGAGATGAAATTAAGCCATCTACTAACACATGTAATTATAAATTATATAAAATTTTCTATTATCTATTTATAA
This sequence comes from Thereuonema tuberculata, assembly GCA_023159025.1. NCBI lineage: Eukaryota > Metazoa > Arthropoda > Chilopoda > Scutigeromorpha > Scutigeridae > Thereuonema > Thereuonema tuberculata. Next base: position 59,767,726 of record JAFIDM010000004.1, read on the forward strand.
GTATATATAAATTGGATAACCTTTGAGACTGATCTCTTGTCTAAAAAATTACAAATCACGTAGTTTTTTTTTTAAGATTTTTCACTTTTAAGCTATATAAAAATTATTTATTAATATATTTCATTAAAGGCTGTGTTTATGTATTGCACTAAAATACAATTCCTTGATAAAACATTAAATTAAATTTTACTGGTTTCTTGACAATTAGCTTCTATAATCTTAAAGTTTTCTTTATGATTTTAAAGAGAAATTACACTATTTTTAAAGAAAAAAAAAAATGACACGAACATATTTTTCTATTATACATTACAAAACATTGAATGCTTGTGGTTTGTGAACAAACTGTCCAAATTCCATAAAAATTTAAACTCTGCATGAGCACTATACTTAGTACAAATATATTGCACATCTGAAATTCATTTAAGATGGTAGGCTGCTTGTATGACTTGACACAGATTTATCTTTTATTCTTTGGATAAAAATCTGATTTATAGATTAAAAAAAAAAAAAGCAAATGCTGATGATAATAACAAAAAACATTCAATAATAAGATGAGGTGCTAAGTTGCCACAACTAACCATGCTATTTTTTAATATAACAGTAAATTTAAACTGTAGCAGTAAAGTAGTGAGCATAACTTCAGTGAGCAACAGTAATATAAAATTTCAAACTCATTTGCATGAACTTATTAAAGGCTTTTGAAATCTTACAGAAGCATGTTAAAAATACTAAATAAATGAAAAAGAAAAACAATGTTGCTTAATCATCTAAAATATTAAATTATTAGAAAAAGCTAATAAACTCAATAAAAAAAAAATGCTGTTGAATGCTACAGCATGCACTAACATCACCATCTGCATACAAAACACCCGTGGAACGGCGTTTGGGTCGCCGCCTTCTCATAATATTTGCTTGTGTTGCCTGTATATTTGTCACTGAATTTGTAGAAAGACGATTGTCAGCATCGTTATCATGATCTAGAAAGAGAAAAAAATAAAAAATAAAATAGAGAAACTGCTTTTTAAACAAATCTCAGCGAAGTTATTTTCTAAAGTAACACTGAAAATCAAATGTTATGTCCAAATACTTTATATTTTTACATGTTAATTCTTGCTACGTTTGTTGATCAAAATATTAAGCTTCTAATCAAATAAAATAATCTTAATGTAGGAAATATGAATGTGTTTTTTATCTTCTTATTTACAGCCATATAACTTAGTCAATTGTTCATCATGAAGATAACAATACATCAACTTGTACTAAACAGTGACTTGGACTATACAACAACAGATTAATGCTCTTCTCGACTCTGAAAGTAATGGTTATTAATAGGGTTGGGAAGTAATGAGTTAATAGTAATGTCGTTCTAGTAACTGTTATTTCTATTGATAACACCCTTGCTTGTTTTATTAAGTAACTGTGTAACTCTGTTACTTTTATTGGTAACGGAGTAATGAAATCACATTATTTTTGGCATTACTTTTAAAGCCATTTTTTTTATACTTTCACGTAAACTACTAAAAAGATTGACAAAGGACGTTTTAAAAAGTGTGGCATTTTGCATCTCTGAGGGAGCTAGAATCGTTTGAGATCCTTTCTAAGACTATCTTAGAAATTCTATATTGCCTCCAGAGCCATGTTTTGGTGAGAGTACATATAATGCCTGTGAATGATGCCATTTTAAATCCTTCGTTGCCTGGCACTCCACTATATTAAGAGATGAGATTAGGTCTTGCTAGATATTTTATTTTTTTATAATAATACTGAATTTGAATTGATTCTTTCAGCAGTTATTAAAAAAAAACCAAAAACAAAACTAAAATTAAATTTCTGCTAGTCTTAAAATTATTTTTAATATTTTTATTTGCTGAATAAAATTTGCTTTTTTTATGATATTAATCAAACATTAAATTTAATTTTGGCATTATTTTAACTAAATTTATAATTGAAAAGAAGCAAATTACATATCTGAAAAAGGCTTGTGCAAGATAATTGCCCTAAAATTCCTTACTGGGGAAAAAAAGAACTTTCATAAATAAATAAATAAAAAAAATAAATAAATAAATAAATAAAATAAATAAATAAATAAAAAAAATAAATAAAAAAATCTTGTCCTCCTCGCAGAATTGAAAGCTGGCTCCTTCGATTTCCAGCCCAATAACTTACTGATCACGCCACAAGAACACTTACTTTTAAATCGAGCAGGAAGGCTTCGCTAATACTCGAAAATCGATGAAAACAATGTAAAATATCTCGAAAATGCTTGAGAGTTGGCCCCTCAACCCACATGTATTTTTTAAAGTACTCCACAATACTGTCATCTCACAAAAGGAGACAGAAATTTGAAAAATACAGGGTGTGCCCTCTCCTCGTAAGTGAAATCCTATTACAGCTATCATTATGAAATTTTCATAAGCTATAAAACTAGTTTTATTTAAATAAATGGAAAGGGATCAATGTAAATAATATCATCAAAATAGCAATATTATAAGGTATTTCTAGGAAACAATTTATCAATTTTTTTGTGGGAAAAAAAAGTATTACAGTGCAACTTGGATAATTCGAAGCTGAAGGGACCACTACAAAACTTCGAATTATCCAAGACTTCGAATTAAAGAAGTTACATCTTTTAACTTTAATTTCAGGTCCACTGAATGCTTGAAAAGATTATTCTGTCAATAAGTAAATATTTATTCAGAAAGATCATGGTATGAAAGACTTAAACACTATATGCATGTAAATAAAATAAGATTTATATTACATAAGCTACAGTACATATTACATTCAATACAGAAAATTATAGTTTTTCAAAAAATTGTGCAATGTCTGATTGTTTTGTAGAATTCAGTCGCTTAAGGTTAGCAAAATCATCAAGCATGTTAGTGAACGGAAAACAGCTTCACTTATGTTGGTTTGTCCTACAATGTACCGACGAAATTCCCCAAATGAAAAAGTGCCTCCGACGATGAAGGAATTGGCATTTCTTCTTCACACCCTTTTCCACCTCGTGAATGACGGCGACCTTTTCAGCAAACGTTAAATTCTTGTACACGCGTGGTTTACTGAAAGATATGGTGACACTGACAGCAGGAAGCTCGAATAGCGTTTGAAGCGTCACGTGTTGAACGGCATCACGTGTCGAACGGCTTCACGTGTCGAACGGTGGCGGGAAGGGGATTTCAGTTGTCACGTGTCGAATTTCTTAACGATGAAACGCCGAAAAGTCGTTATGGTTCGAAATTTTTTATAAAAAACTTCGAATTAAGGAAGTTGAACTTCGAATTATCCACGATTTTTTAACATTGATTTAATAAGAAGTTCAAGGGACCAAGAGAAATCTTCGAATTAACCACGATTTCGAATTAAAGACGTTCGAATTACCCAAGTTGCACTGTATTTAATTTGCTTTTCAAATGCAAAATATTTAAAAGAGTTTCAGAAAATAATAGCTATAAGATAATTTCAGCAGTAATGTCTGTAATGGCTGACAAGTCAAAAAGTCATTGATCAAAACAAGATCTCCAATTAAGATTAAAACAATTCTCTACATAAATAAACAATTTTACCTCTTAGATCTTCTGCTGATCTTGACGGTCTTGACCTCACGGTAGCAGCACCAGTGGTAAAAGGTGCAGCATCATTGTCAGCTGATGCTAAGCGAGGACGGCGTACGTAAGTGGGAGTCGTAGGTGCAGCAGTGGTTGTTTCATCTGCTGAAGACACTTCAGGTCGCCTCATACGTCTAACTTCGTCCTGGGTTGGTGGTTTTGGTTTTATTACAGATAAAGCATTTATGAACAAATGAATGAAGCAGGAACATGAACAAGGGTGAAGGGAAGGAAGCATTAAAACTTAACATGCAGAACAAAATGATATTAAAATATAAAATATACAGGTAAAATGTGATTACTATAACTGAACTAAATTACTCTGGAATTGCGCCTACATGCAACTTTCTTTTCATCAATGAAAAGAGCATTACATGCCACATTAACAAAAAGTTCGAAAAAAAAATAATTCTTTATAAAGCAACAGAGCATTTAATTGAACTAATTTAGATCAACATTCAACAAAATATTTAAAAGCAGCCTTTCCAAAAAAAAAAAAAAAAAAAAGAACAAGACAAGAAATCATTCAGCAATTAATATCTTTTGATATCCAATTTTTTTTTTCTGTCTTTTTCAAAATTCACCATTATAGTGACAAAATATAAAAAGAAAGGCATGATGCAATAAGCAACAAAAATAATTTACCATGCATATGATGCTTCTATGGTCATTTACTTTTTTTTTTTGTTTACACTTTATCTATTCTTCTTTCCATAAAATATATTGTCAAGGAAAACAAGCAATATCAAGGCTGATATTTCCAAGTTTCATGACCGGTTAAATTTTGCTTTTTTTCCATTTATACGAGAAAAGATTATCTGTTACTGCAAATATCAAATACACAGCTAATTTTCACGTTCATTTTTATAGCATTTTACTTAAACGACATAGTATTAAGATTGTAGATTTAAAAGCTTTCTTCCTTATATCTATTCTCATAAACTTATGGGGATGTTCAAAACACATCTATCTAACATAAAATGTGATCAGATCATTCAAGAGTTAAACATTCTCTCTACTGATCTCTGTAAGCAAGCTAATGAAAGCCCTACAAATGAAAGATGTCCTAAGAATATAGAAGAATTAAGCAAAATTAAAATTGAATGAAAATTTTTAAGATACATTCTAGATCTAGATATAAATGGTATTGTCTTAATTTTTTTTTTGGATTTAAATATATTTATAATTCAAGCTTTCAGGTAAGTTAAAAGGCCTCAATTGTTTAATAAGTATTTCATCATCTTCATCTCTGATTGCAATTTCTGAAGCTGTTTTGCAAGCATACAATGCTTTATTTTACCGTAGCAATCAATTTTCTTAGCTAGATAAAATTTACAAAAAAAAAGGTTATAAACATGCTATTAAGATTCCTTCTGTCTATATTAAAAAACAGGTAAATTCTTTGATATCCCCTACCAAAAGAAGCATCTTTTTGTAAGCACTTCCAAAAGAAATAATTTATGTTGCACCAACAAATTAACTTCAAAACTTGTATATTTTGATCTTGAATCTATCACTGTTTAGTCAAGAGTATCTAAGAAGATCCCTCGTGCTGTAGAAAGTAAAATAATAAACTATATTTACTTAAATGATATCGTAGGGACATTGTTGTGATACTGAAAGTCTTTCTTTTATCTGTTTAGATTTCAATTAAGTATTCAATCAATGACCTTATTTAACTGTAAAAATTTATATGTTTTATATTAAATCACACTAGCTGATTTGATGCATACATTTTGACTGCGTTTCTGTACCTTCTGAAGCATTCCAGGTATAATATTACCACTTTTGAAAAGCTTAAATTTCAGCAAAATTAAGAACTGAGCGAAGAGCTTTCTTGTTAAAAATGACTAAACTTTACTTATCAGATTAAGAATGTCAATTTTTTTTCCATAAATTTATTTCTTAAATAAATCGCTAGGCCTACCTAATCCAGTTTGCTCTAATTAGGTTCACTGTAACTGTAGCTAGAAATGAGTGTGTGTGTATACATAAGGTTACATTCACATATGCTAACCTTCAAAGTATATCAGCACATTTACTTTGTTATTTCCAGAAAGTAGATTTTCTCTTTATACTTCATCACTGCATTCTTAAAATTTCATTAAAAAAAAAAAAAAAAATCAACCAATTCTGAGTGAAATAATCAAAAATTTATTATTTTATTAATATTTTTTTATTGTATTAATAAGTTGCCATCAATAAGTACTTTGTTAATATTTATAACACTTAATGAAAAAAAGTGCTCAAAATGTAGTAAATGTCATAAAATCATTGGTTGTTAGATAAAATGACTAGTTTTCTAATACTCAAAGAGCTATTACTTTAAAAGATGATTTGCGATCAGAATAACTATTTGAAACTATTTTGTACTTTGCAATTTATAATTTTAAAAATTTTGTAATACAGGCACTCCTCACTTATTGACCAACCTGTTTAGCGACCGCCCGGACTTACGACTAGCTCTCCGTACATTCAAAGCAAACTATTTGCGCACAACTTTTTCCAAAGCTGTAGCAGCAACAGAAAGTGATAAAGCAACCCTTCATGATTTTTGGAAATCATACAACCTTTTACACTGCATATAGAATATCGATCAGCTTGGGAGGGAGTGTCAGAAAAGTGTATGCAAGGCATACGGAAAAAATGGCTAAAATGTTTCGTGAATAATTTTGAAGGGTTTGACAAAGACGAGTACATCGATGTCAAACATAAAACGATTCTTGAACTTGCTATGTGCTTAATTTAAATGCTAAAGTGGAAGATGTTAAAGAATCAATGGAATATCTTGAGGGAGAGCTAACTAGACAAGATTTTAATAGTTTTGGAAGAGCAGCAGCAGTTGGAAGAGGAAAGAATGGAAAAAGTACAAAAGAAGTTCACTGTAAAGGGGTTTGCTGTTGTGTTCTCGATAGTCAATGCAGCTATATTAGAACTAGAGGGTATAGATCTGAATGTTGAAAGGCAAATGAACGAACTTTTATGCTGCTATCACAAAATTTATGAAGAAAAAAAGAAACTTACAAAGCAGACTACACTGATGAGATTCTTCTCTAATGGTACATTCAGGATCTCACCCCCTACAAGTACTTCCATTTCCTTAGTTATCAGTCACTTCCCTTACTTGGGTCCTCTAAAACTCCTGATAAAACTACTGAAAACTCCGATGATGACACTAATGACCTTCAACCACTACCATGCTTGGAAGAATTCGATGACTAAAATGTTAATCTGAGTGTGTTTTTTTTTTTATGAATGAACTTTAAATTTTTTGGTACATCATTTTTATAATTTTTTTGATACATCATTTTTACAATTTTTGCTGATTGTATTTTCATATTCTGTAATATATAAGAGATGCAAATTAAAACAGATATTAAGTTGGAGTTTCCTTTAGACCTTTTATTTATTCAGAATAATTAAAAACGGTTAAGTTCCTTACTTATTGACCAATTCATCGATCTAGTTCTAAGAACGGAACTTGGTCGTTAAGTAAGGAGTGTCTGTATACCAGTTAGATATTAAATTTGCAGATATTTTATTTAATCGTTAGCTTTTGGAACTAGACTAAAATTGATGATTTTTCAGGATTTAATTTAATTTTGGATATCACTTTGCAAATATCAAAAATTAAGGTGTACTTTTATTAAGTCAAATGTAACAGACTATTGAAGATTATGACATTCTGTAGGTATATTCCAGCAACATTACAATTAATGATTTATCCGAGTTTATTTCTTTTAATTTAAACTCTTCATTATAACTTCTACTATATATCTGATTATATACAATATTTCGGCTGCACTGTAACCTCAGCCTTATTTACATTTTGAAATCTACAACACGAGATAATAGATATTCAACATAAGTATTTTTCCGTGCATGAAAGTTTACTTCTTTGTTTTACTATGCAACTACATCTTACAATGATGAAAGTACTGCAGCCTAACCAGCAGCATATGTCAGCTTGCCAGATGCTAATTTCATTGTTGCAAGTTCATAAAACAAAAGCTTTTTAATAATAAAGAAAAAAAAAAAAGAATTAATTTGATAAGATAGTACTAACAGCAATTTATGTTTAAAGCTATCATAAAGGAAATTTAGCTTTATAAAAAAATTCCTACATAAAAAAATTTAAATATAAAAAAATAATAATAAAATGATCTTTTTAAGTAATTAAAAAGCTGATTTAAGGTTAAATACAATTATTATTTATTAAATAAATTTAATTATAGAGAGATTTGATCCATAAGAGTTTGATTAAATTTGCCTGCAGCTGCAACAAATCAAATGCTATTAAAAGTTTCAAAGAAAGATGGAAAATAAATACCGGTATTTATCTGATTGCAAGCCAACCATTTATTATTATTTTTTTTATTTTACTAATTCGAGAACAGCCCTTAACCTTAGGATTAAAACAAAACTTTTATGGTTTAAAATCAGTGTAAAAAATAAATAAATAATCAGTTACTGAATTCATATCTAATTATATTACAATGCAAGACAAACATTGTACAGAAAAAAAAAGAAAAAAAAGAAAAAAAAAAAAAGAGTAATTTTCTCTGTTTTAAATATAATGGACAACGGAAGGGCAGAACAATTATGGCAATTAACAAAATAATAATAGATGCAAAGTTATGAGCTTGCCACCATGTTCTTTGATCCTAAATCACATGACTTTTTTCGATCCTTGATTACAACAAGGCTAAACTTGTCCAAACTTCAGTTCCTTCCATGAACTATATGTAAACTTATTCCATTTAATATAGCAAGTCTTCAGTTTTTAATTATACAATGGTGGAATGAATACATTATCCCGCAAACCTTGACTGAAAATTACGAATTTTTACAGAAGAAATTACTAATTTTTTTACTAATTTTTTTGGGATTCAATTAGATGTTAGATATTTGAGAATAAATTCAAAAACGTCACTTTACTGTTCAAACCAAAGGAAAAACATGTAAAAGCCAACATTTTTACAATTGGTTCTAGCTGTCTAAGTACTTTAAAAATGAATAATAATAATAAAAAAAATCTTCCATACACTTTTGATAAGTAAACTGGCTTGCAACTGAGTAGATATAGATTAATATTGATGGTTTACTTTGATGATATTAAGAATCTCTTCCATCATTAGAAGAAAAACAAAACAAAAATGGTTAAAGGAAATTTTAAGCTTCCTGAAAGATACTAGCTAATTATAAGGATTTTATCCAAAAAATCTCAAGGAAGATTAGTTCAATTTCTATCCAAATAGAAGATACCACCATTTTGCAAAGTTGTGGGATAACTTATTCTTGTACAGAAAAGCAAAATGAGAAGCCACTGCATTACAGTGAATCAGTTTCTTCAAATACATTTCTTCTGCTATTTTTAAATAAAGCTAAAGCATATTTTATGCTAATTAACACGGGAAAAAAAATACTCACTTTATTTTTGTCTTCTTCTAGCCTTAACCGCCAGGATGGGCGCCGCTCCAAACTACTATTGGATTCCTGAGAAGAATCAGGGGCAGTGATTGTAATATCAGGTCTCACTGGCTCTTTGTCTTTTCCCTCTTGCTGTTTTTTAACTAGTTGTTCTGCCGATTTAATTTCATCAAGGGTGACACCCTAAAATAACAAAATAAAGCTTAAAATAAGTTTTAGCATAAAAAAATAAAAATTCTATTTTCAAGTACATTTTCCACCTACACAATCCTTTATGAAAGTGTACCATTTGTTATTTTTTCAACATAAAAATAATTAAAATAATAGCAATAAATAGATAAGAGTTTAACCAATTTATACCTTTGTCACCCCATAAGATGACAAGTTAAATCAAACAGAAGATAAAAATGGCACAGAGAATAGGAATTTAAAAGGTAAATATTAATTTACTAGAAATATGTAGAAAAGAAAATACAAAAAAAATATATTAAAATTAATGAACTAAGCAATAACTTGAGGAAAAAGTAAAAAAAAAAAAATTATATTAGATATAAAATTAAGACATATTTGATACAAGAAAATTATGTGTCAAAAGCTTAATAAATGTTTTTCTGAGGCTACATTTTAAACTGAGATAAGGATTGCACTGATTGTACCGATTGCACTGCTCTGGTTGCAGAATAGGGTTCTACAACGTTTTGTCATCTTGAATACAATATTATATAGATCTAATCATTATAGGCAACAGCTGCAACATGTATTTTTAGCAAATGTGGGAAATTGAAACTGTTGTGTTTATGTATTTATTGATTGAGAGCTCTAGCTGTAAATCTCCAACTAGAAATGTGGTTCACAAAGGGCCTGTTGCACTTCAGTTAAGGGCATTTGATGTGAGAAATGTATCAGAAGAAATAACATGTCTAATTTGGTTGGAAAAGTTTTAACACATTAAAAATACAGTAGGAAGCTTGGAATCACAGAATAAATCAATAATTTATTACAAGCAAGCTTATTATAAGAAACAAATTTATCATAACAATTACATACGCAATATTTCACAGAGATGGCTTCCTCTGTTTCTTCAGGCGACATTACGAATTTGAAGATGAAAAAGGTTATTATAAAGATTTAAAGTGATGTTATAAAACATTGTTTCTAACAAAGAAGGTATCCAACAAAACAAAAAGAAAACAAAAAAAAAACAATGTTGGCTCACGTCTATACATACAAAAAGAAGAGTCTGTAAGCACTTCTTCTCAGGAACCACATGAAATGCAAGGTAAATGTGGTATTAAATTAAAGGTCCTGATGTAGAGGTGTGCATGAGCATATGTTGATTTGTTACAAGTAATTTTAATAAAAAAATTCCATAAAAAATTGATGCTTCCTGGATCCGTTACTGTGTCCTCCTACAACTAGAAAGTGGTTGAATCCGTTCGCAGTGAAATCTAATAGGAGGCAGCTCATGCACTTATATTTACACTTTATTTTAAATTACATTTTTACATATGATTAAAAGATCTTATATTTGATCTGAATTGTCACTGAATTATGATTAGGAGAACTATATTTCCAACCATAGAATATCTATGGGTTGTACAATAATATTTTAGTAGTACCTCTTGTTGTAAATGACTCAATTAATATTTCAAATGATTTTAAAGTTAGTGAGAGTTATTTACTTTGCATAGAAATTTTCAGACTTCTTTTTTGTTCCTTCCTGATAAATTTGCTTTTTGTGGCTTATCTCATTTCCAGTGCTTCTTGTTATATATGAAATAAAATACTGCGCATTTGATATCTTACCTGAGTAGACCTCCTCGTCTCTCGAACTCTCTTTGCATGAGCTTTACGCTGAGTTTCAGATTCCTCATCACGAACTGGCGGAACAAATGATCTACATGGGAAATAAAAAATTATAATTACTTTAATTATATGCTTTTATATTTTCTCGAATAGTTGTCATCATGAATGTTTTGAATCCTATCAATAATCTACAGTATACATACATATACCGTATATGCTCCAAAAAACGCCGAGGCTCTTAATGTCGCCGGTCTGCAGAAGGGACACGGCCAAATAGTAGCCGGGTCTTTGATATTTGCCTACCAGTACTAGTGTAAGCGTCCATATCTTTATAGTCGTGCCTAATACCTTACGGTACATTGCCTTACAAATTGCCTCCGAAATGGTCATTTGACATTGGCTTTAAGATTCGCGAGGTGGAATATGCGAAAGAAACTTCCGGTGAGGCAGCCGCCCGTCATTGCAGATTCGGACGACGAAAGCAGCGAAAGGTACATAAAAACATTGTCATTTATCTTTAACAGTGTTATGTAGCATGTGAAATTCAAATAAAGTAGCTGTTTGTAATATTAGCCGGTATTTATGTATAAAAATATTGTGTTCTGAAGGTTTTCGCTAATAATGGCCGGCCTCTAATAGCAGCCGGGAGACGAGGCTAGTTTTGCAAATAAACGCCGGGGGCCTCTATTGGAGCATATACGGTATATGTAAGTGGTTATAATCAATGAGCTTCAATCAAAAAGTTATTTTTTTTTTAAAGCAAAATGAACCTCTTTAAATTTTATGTAAACTTAGAAAAACAGGCTTTTTAAATAAATATCTTCTCCAAATGGTTTTCCTGCACTGCATCAGTCAATGGCTCCCAATTTATAAATTCTGATACACCTCACCATTTGATAGCACACTACTAGGTGCAATATTTGATTCCAGAGGTAAAAAGCTCAAAAGGAATACAATATCCAGAACTTCAATCCTATAATTAATGTATGAAATAACAATTCTTATGGTTTTTTTTTTTTTTATTAGAAATATGAGCACATAGATTGTTAGTGACTTTGAGATAAGGAAAAGTAATTAAAATAATAATTGTAGTACAGTAAAACCTCGTTAAGTCGTCACTCAAGGGACCAAACATTTTTGATGACTTAAGTGGAGTAACGACTTAGGCGGAGTGGGAATTTTTGAAAAAAACAAAAAACAAAAAAAACAAACAATAAAAACACTGAAATACAGTATTTTCATGAATTGCTGTAGGATTCGGTGAGGAAAACAACATTTTCTATATTTTTCTATATTCAACTCTACTATATTTTTACTGATAATTATGCCGATAATAACTAACATATACTGTTAAGACAGCAATGCAAACTATTTCAATGCTCAGAATTTCTATGTGACATCCAGAATATTTGGAGGTTGAAGTGCCGTTGTGGCCTAATGACAGCGAGGCTTATTATCAATTGTAGACATGGTGACTGTATGAGAAGAACTAGATAAAAATTATAAAATTATAAAATAAAAGAAAGCCAAGCATTGCTCTTAGCAAAAGCTGCAGTTAATTTTATATGATTCAGCAGATCGGGTTCTGTTACATCCAAAAGGAAAACATCTAGCCACAATTTTTGATTAGGAAACCAGCAATTTTAATGATTTTGAAAGTAAATAAATAAAAAATAAAGGCCTTATATATTACATACATACAATACATTCATAACAATTTAGAAGAAAAAATGTGTTTAAACATAGAACAAACTAAATGAAAGGTTCTCTAGTTGCACAAAAAAATAAAAGGAGCAATTTAATACAGAATAATTATCCATTTAGAGGCCAAAACAGTAACATGTTCACTGCTACCATTGTAAAGGTTGGCAGATTATTTTATGTTTTTATTACATATGGTAAAGTCAGCACATATTATATTTTAATCTCCTCCCACTAACCAGCTCAAATCAACTCTCATGGCTCCGTATAGATGACACCACTGGTTAAATTGCTGTGTTCAGTGTCATCTCGATACTAGGTTTTGAGAAGTTTTATTATGATTTCATCAATGATATGGTAAGAAAATTAAAATAAAATGTAAATAGGATAGAATAAAGACTATACTTTTAATTTATCAATAAAAATAAATGTAAGTGCTCAGAAAAAAATTTATACAAAATCAAGTTAGGTGTATGATCAAGGAAATTCTATTTTTTCAAATTCTGAATTATAAAAATCAACATTAAATCAATAATCAACAAATTTAGAAAATCTAGTGTTTTTCAACGTACTCGTACAACACATTATTATGGAGAGGAAAAATAAAAAACCAACAAAAGTTTGGTGCCATTAACTGTTTACAACAGTTCAAGGTGTCTACTGAGGATGCTGCTTACAAGTGCCAGCAGAATACTGATCAATAGAGTTTGTCTAGCCACACAACACGGCACAGTGTAATCGGCATGTCTACTACTAGCCCCATCTACACAGACCCATGTAGTCAGCAGTGACCATATTAAGAAATAAATGAGATCTCCTTATTGAGTCAAGGATATGACATTTGGAGTGATGCCATGTTAAGTAATGATTTGGAAAAACATTAATTTTTAAATAATAAAAAGTAAACTTGGAGTATCACTTTAGCAAATGATGTGAGTTTTTACGTAACAAGAAAAGCCTATATATAATCCCAGCAGACAAAGGACAACACCATTAGAGAATGAATCTAGGGAAAGAACTTACTGGACTCTATACAGTAAAAAACGTATGCCCAAGCCCTTAAAAATCACAGGCCCAGGGAAATCTTACCCCTCCTTCCAACCTTTCCTTAATAAGTTCTGCAAATAAAAAAACCAATGATGCATCCAAATATCTTTGATTGTTAAGATTTGAAAATATATCTGCTCATGACTGTGTTGGGTTTAAATATTGGGTAATCTTTATAGGAAAAGCATGAAATAAGAATAACCAAAAACAGTTATAGTAATAAGCAAATAGCAAAAGCAGATAAGATATTGAAGGTCTAGTTATGACAACTCAACATGGTAGATACTTCTAAAGCAAGGTGAAGATAGCTTTATGAAAATGGAGAGATATTTTGTAATCCAAAGTATGCTAACTACTATATACAAACGGCCCATATTTCTTCCTGAAATCTTCTCTCATATAATATATATTACTAAATATCCTCCACACTATCAGAAATAAATGTCAAAATACCACATTTATTACTATAAAAACGAATTTTCAAGGAGATATGCAACATCTCCTTAAAAATTCGTTTTTATAGTAATAAATGTGGTATTATGACTTTTATTTCTGATGGTGTGGATGATGTATAGTACTGTATGCTAATTACTGCTAGCATGAAAGTCTGGAAATATGACATTATTTATAACCATAATGATTTTTCTTTCTAATCCACTGTTATTTAACTTTTTCTTTCAATTTTATAAACCAGATTAGATGTGATTATTTGTGATGCAGACTAGAAGTCTGTATAACCTGAATGGAGGTAAAGGCAATTTTAACAAATTCAAAGTCTAACTCTCATGAATGGGCTAAGCAGTAGGAAGAACAGATGATAAAAATGACATTAATCACAAAGATAAGCAGCAGCATTCACAACATAATGGTGATAGACAGAACTGCTTCATCTAGGAAATTTTCAAATGTGTTGAGATGAACAAATGAATGAAGAATAAGTAAAGCAAAAATCCAACTTTTATCAAAACTGTGTCTTAGAAATGTTGTTTTGCCATTGAATAGAGGATGCCATTTTGCAAAGCCTCCAGGCCTTTTTTGTAATACACATATCCTATAACAGAGAATGATACTTAATAATCAGGATGTAAAAACCCTCAAAAAACATAAGAAAAACCACTAAAATCAACTTAGAAAAAAAAATGTGAAAAAGAGAAGTGACCGAATTGGTAAGATCATATATGCTTCACTGAAAGTTAAGCTTTGGATATTTTGTAAACAATATTATGAACAGACCACACACAGTCTCAAACCGGGCTAGGAGAGGAAGTAAAAAAACTTAAATGAAAACTTCAAGCATCTTTGAGCACAGTATATTGTTAAAGAATTGCAGGATACTTATAACCTTTTTTTTTGCTATGGAAATATAACTTGGGTTGAAGGAGGAGATATGTTTGCAATGTCTCGCAGAAGGAGGCCACAAGATCAACTTTGCCAAAACATTGACTAAGCAAAAGTGTTTAGACTCCATGTAACATTCATCATCTCCTGATAAAAGCTCAAGGAACCAAACCAAAATATTTAGTCAACCTCACCCAGAGTGGGAAAAATCTCTCATAGATAAGTATATTCAACTGGTACGGAAAATTAAAATAACTTGAAAATACATATTGAATGCCATTCTATATGCATAACTAAAAACCTGATTTTTTTTTTTTTATTGTGTTCCTACAATATTTAATCACAAACAAACAAAGCAGTAAAAGAAATGATATGATTATCCATATCCAACTGGTGCAAAAAAGTTTCATTATTAATGTATTTATGTATGTATTTATGTATGTATGCATTGTTAAATCAATTATTACTCACTCATAATATAGTAATATTCTTCTGAGTACTGTAATATTGTTCACTAAACATCTGTTATATGCAGTAATGATTGAATGAATGTTTTTAAAGTGTATAACTACTTTTGCACCATCCTATCTTAATTATAAATTGTGAATTATTACCTTCTGACTTGTGCACTTGATGGAGTTCCAGGGGTTCCTGGAGTTGCTGTTGTTGTGACAGCTGGTGTTGGAATGACCACAGTGGGAGTGGTGGTAGTCACAGCAACTGTAGCAGTCACAGCAGGTTTGGCTAATTCCCTGTTCTCTTCCTTTCTTCTGTATTAATAGCAGAAAACAATATAAATCACTGATACCAAACTCACATTTCTATTTTAAATCAGAAAATTATCATTTTTCAGAAATTACTAACTTCTCAGAAACTCCATTAATAAAGATCAACATTAACAATTACAGCTAAAGCCAACATGAAAAGTAGTGAAAGTAATGTTTTACGTAAATACACACACACACACATACAAAAGCAGACAACTTTTATGTCTAACTTAATTATAAGTGCAATTACAGAAAATAGATAACACTGAAATTCAAGAAGTTTTTCCTCTGAAATTATTGTAATTAAAGGAATCCACTTAATAATGAATTAATTTGTTAAGATATCAATTTTTGTTTTTTACACAATTAGTAATGAGAAGTTCCATTAACTGGTATTAAATAATGAAGTCAAATCAGAGGTTTTATGAATTTACTGAAGTATGAGTAGGTATTCATACCGAAGTAAATAATAGACTTGAATATCGAAGTTTGAATCTTAAAATTACAATTTTCCAAAGCAGATTTTAGAGAGATAAATATGCTAGTTTGTATTTCTATTACTGAAATCTTATGTAAAGGATGTTAGAAATAACCTAAGTTAAACTGTTCCATCTACTGATAACATGAAAAAGGGTAACACAATCTTGACACTTCTGAAAGGAATCTCAATTTAATCCTTTCTTCCTTCCTTCCTAAGGAAGACCGACTATATTTTTTTAGTCATTAATATTAATATTGTTTAAATAACAATATATATATATATAATAAAAAAAAGAGAGAAAGAAAAATAATGATTTATTTGTTAATGCTGCTATTATCAACCATTAATTAATATTTCTATTCTTGTATTGTTTGGCAACTGCTCTTCACTTTCTGGAAGAGCAAATTTTATTAGCACACATTTATTGTGCTTTAGTTAAAGAATTGAAAAGTTTAATGAAAAGCAAATTTAACGTCCGCAATTATTCATAAATAGAGAGAGAAAATCACAATCGGACAACAAATATGCCTTCGCACATTGAGCCAACATCAACGGGAATTCTGAACATCCTTATTATGAATCATCAGTAGAATTTACCTTTGATGTTTGGCTCAATTGCACTAAAGCTTTATCTAAAAGCATTATTGATCTCTGAAATGTGCTGCCAAGATAAAAAACATTCAAATAAAAAATAATCCTGTGAAATCCACAGTATGAAACCCTTGTCCTTTCACTGAAAGGCACTAAGGAATTGTTTGTAATTAAATTCCTTAATGCCCTCCCGTGAAAGGACAAGGGTTTTATACTGTGGATTTCACAGGATTATTTTTTATTTGAATGTTTTTTATCTCGGCAGCCCATTCCAGGGATCGAGAATGCTTTTAGGTAAAACTTTCGTGCAACTGAGCCAAACATCAAGGGTAAATTCTGCTGATGATTGCTAATAAGGATGAAACAGCTGTTCAGAATTCCCGTTGATGTTGGCTCAATGTGCGAAGGCGTATTTGTTGTCCGGTTGTGATTTTCTCTCTCTAATTGAAAAGTTTATTAACCACTTATTCATATTTATTATGAACAATTCAATTATTGATGCCTACTCCAAAAATATAAATTTTTTGGAGGGAGTAAATTAATTAATATTAATTGTTTGAACTTTATATATTTTTGGTACTTCATTTAACAGTAGATTAATATTTCACATTCATATTATCGTTCATTAACTCACACCAATCCAGAAATACCTAAGAAAATAAAATTACAATTAATCAACTTTATGATTATTTTTTTAAATACATAAAGCTTCCAGTGTTTCAGTGGAAACATGTTGCATCTCTGCCTTACAGGCAAGCCCAACAAGCAAAACCTGAAGTGAAATTTATATAATTTTAGCCTTGCAATTATGCAGATTTTTGGTTAGAGCAAATGCACATTTTTAAGGGATCACTACACTAACCATCTCACTGCTCTCGTTTATTAAGAATAAAGCATCAACAGTTTTCTTTGAAATCTTATTAAAGTAAAATTTAGCAGTGTTTGCCAAAGTAAGGCAATTTTCTTAGTAAAACTGATCATGATTTCTGTTTGGCATTCCAAGATAGCCAGTATCTACTGCAATTAACAACATTTTTGGGTCTCCAAAGGGCATGGCTTCCTGCATGTTGATATCTGTATATTTTTAAAAGATGTTTTCATTTAGCCAGCAGACAATCTTCTGCTCTCTTGTTTTGAAGCCTTTGGGTTGATGCAATCCAAAATCACTGCAAATTTTAATATCTTGTTTAGAAAGAATTTAGACTGAAGAATCAACACAAATTAGTGACACAGCTTCAAAAGGTGAAATACAGAAGTCACTCTGCTGGTCCATTTTCAATACAATTTTTCATCTCGTCAACAAGAAATTTAAACTGTAACTAAAAGAATCATTTAGGATGACTATACATAACTGAACCATAAGCAGATTAATAGAACTGAAGAAGCAGGTTAATGTGCAGTACTAGCCAATGAATTACTATTTTCTATTAAAGATTTAAGAACTAACATATCAACTCATTAAAAGGTAGAGACCCAGTATTTTACTAGGTGACATCCCAGGATAGCTATTTCACACTATTTAGCAATCAGCAGCTGAGAATAGTCACAAGCAAAACAACAAGATCTCAATACGGAGATGATTATAATCTTTAGTCGGCAGAAAGGCTGCTAGTGGAGGCTGGCACACGGATTTTCAATATTTTACTTTTAATTTGTATTTTCTGCCGAGTAATATATCACCTAATCATTATTAATTTGTTGCAGATATCAAGAGACTTAAGATATCTATTTCTTAAAACTAATCCAACCCATTCCCTTAAGTCATGCACCCATCACATCAAAATTTAATTTAAGGACTCGCCAAAATTCCTCTCCCTACCTTAACATCACGGGTGAGGATATTAATGGAGTAGTCCCCGAGTAACTAGATATCCTGGTGAAGGTTGTGGTTGTGTTGAACACCATGGTTACGGAAGTGGTAGTAGCAGCAGGACTGGTAGTAGTAACAGTCATGCTGCTGGGTAATGAATTAGGCCGACTGAAGCGGTTGTGCCCAATGAAGGGTCCAAACTTCGTGTACCTACATGCAATATTTGGCCAAGTAGTATGTTAAGGATTGAGGATTCAAAATTAAGAGTTATGATTTTAGGGTTGTCAGAAAACATAATTAAGGAGAAGAAACAGGAAAAAAAGGATTTGGTAAAAACAAAACAAAAACAATTTGGGAAAGGAGGATGCAGGAAGGAAAAAATTAGAACACTGAATTAGAAATGACAATCATGCAGTTAGTTTCAACAAATTACCAATTACAAATAAATTAAGTAGTAATAATTACTTATATTATCCCACAGAAAAAAAAGAACAAAAAAAAAAAAACAAAAAAAAAAAAACAATTAAAAGGGATGATATTATGCTTGAAAATTAATAAAAGCAGAGAATAATCAAAATTTCATATTGTCATTACTTTATCACAATCGAAAGTAATTTTGGATTTTATATATTATTTTTTTATTTCCATTTTGTTTCCTTTCTAACAATCTAGATTCAGCATTCTAAAAAAACGAAATGCCTATTTTTTTAATTTGAACTCTGCCATCAAATTTTCACCAGGACAAATGCTATCGATGGTTGCAAGACCCTATCACTCTGTTCAATGACAACCATTTCTTAGCACATTAATATAAAAAGATTCAAGTTATCGTAACTTCATCCCGACAATCATACAAAAATAGAAATGAGAAACTATTTCTGTAAAACATCACTTGCATTAAATCTGTAGTCTTAATTATAATATAATCCCTTTTAAATAAAATTATTCAAAGCCAAGTAAATATTAGTAAAAAAATAATTATTAAGAAAAAAAGTTAATAGAAGTCATTTTAATTATATGATTAGGATTGTTAAATTTTAAAATATTATTTTTTTTATTAATGTATTTTAAAAATAAAGGGTCTGTATTGCAGAAATAAAAACATTTAATTTTTAAATACCTTTCATCAGACTCCAAACTTGCTGGCCTTCGACGATCCACTTTTTGAGGTTCCTACATTAAAATAAATTAGATATTAAAATGTACTTAGACAACTACAAACTATATTTTGGTTGGTTATATGTATGACAAAGTCATTAAATCAAATATGGATGAAGGACAGAACTAAGAAAAAGCCAGTATATCTGATGCAAGAACTGACAGATATTAAAGTGTTAGTTTCTAAACACAAATTTCTTATATAAAACTTAAGCTACTTTACTACTGTGAAAATCACAATATTAAAACAGTCACTTTTTTCAATTGCACAAGTTTTGCAAACTGCACATGTCATTGCCATGGAAAAGATAACCTGTCAAACTGTTATTTTCAGTCATCTGTTGATACCTAATTTTCCACCAATATTTAGAAGAAAGATCTTAAGAGATTTGAGGTGGGTAGTATAAACTGTTTTGTTTTTCTTCCCACAACAAGTTCACTTCAGTACTTCCAAAAATACCTCTCATTACTGGAAAATGTTTTACACTACTTGATTTCCAGAAAGAATAAACATTAATATAAGATTTTTTTTTTTCACTCCATAGCTGTGGAAAGCACAGATAGTTTCAGAAGGGTAAGGAAGCTTCCGAGTAATGGTATGTATGTCCAAAGAAGCCACTTTCAAAGCAATGTAATTATATTAAACAAGGCACAGAACATAATGGATATGCACTCAACGTGTGACTTGTTCATTTCATGATTTCATCCAAATAAATTACTCTCAATTACATGATGTCTCAGTTAGACTACGTTGAGACATTAATTGAAAAAAAAAAAACAAAAAAACATCAATACTTTCATTCTCATTTTCAAATGCTAGAATGGAGGTGGATGAGACTATAAAAACAAACCATAAGGATTCTTGGAAAATTCCAAGACCACAAATTAAAATAAGATAAACACATGTAGTTGTGCTTATAGGAGAAAATGAAAACAAGGAAAAGTCATTTCTGGCAAGATCTGAAATACAGATATCCAGAAGATAAAATATTTTAAGAACCATTCCCAATAAAAAAAAAACAAGTATTGTGATGCAATTAGTAGAGAAAACAAGCCACAACAGCAAGATTCCCCACAAAGGTTTATGTTAAACAAATTCAAACAAAAGTCCAATAAAGTTGAAAAGCAAGAATGATTTAGACCAGCGTTTCCCAACCGGTGGGTCGCGGAAGGGTTACAGGTGAGTCGCGACTTGATCCTAAAACTATCAGAAACCATCGAATAAACCATCAGAAAAGAACAGAAAAATCGAAAATCGATCATATATATATAAGGAAGGGATACAATACAAATATGGTTTTATTCTATATTCTTCTATTCCTATATATGTGGAGGTATTCCGATAAGGAAAGGTGGGTCGCCAGCTGAAAAAGTTTAGGAACCGCTGATTTAGACTAAAGTGAATCAGTAAAATAAAGAGGAATGGAAATGTGGAAAATTCACTTAATATGAAGATAAAATAAACAATTATGGAATGTATAGACATTCCATCTTCATGTAACGGATAATGAAAACAAATACACGAAATCAGGGACTTAAAAAGGGGATTTTTGAACTTTTGGGTGGGGTTTTAGGAATCGCAATGGATGAAGTGGAAAGTTTTTGCAAGGATACAACAGATGAGGAAATGAGTGAGTTTGTGGTAGCAAGAAAATCAAGAGTATGTCCTGTTGTATGTAATAAGTTATTGTAATAACTAGATTGGATCTTTGGTATGAAATGCAATATTTTTTATTTATTTTAGTGTTCACATTTTCACTACTTTCAAGGACAAGAGTACGGCCCATAATTAAATCCAAAATCTCCTTGTCTTTCTACTGTCTCAGATGTTTTGAGACAATATTAAATCTATGCTAACTGAATGAAAGAGAAAAATCTTTAAAAAGGGGCTGGTGCACTTCCATTTATAACACTTATTGTTAAAACACACACACAAAATCTGTTGTTAGGAATTATAATTTCTAACATTTTTTTTTTTTAAAAAGAAAAGCTTTACTAGGGTAAATTACTTTTGTGTTCATTCAACAGGGAACCATTCATAGGCCTTTAAATATTTATCTTTCTTCAGATTTTTTTCTCTTTTTCTTTTGACTAACAAAGAGAAGATGCGGCATGTATATTACATATTTTAATACCCCTTTGTGAGATGAAAATACTTCAAAAGTATGTATAGGTTTAAGGGGCAACAATCGAAAGATTTTGAGATATTTGACATTGTTTTCTTTGGATTTCTTGCTTTTAGCTTAAATGTTAGAAACGTGATCAACCTACTACAGTTATCAGTGATACCTTGATGGCTAACATTCGATCTCAATACCTCAAGCATATGAGCCAGTGATGTTAGCCAAGGTAAGCAAGAGATGTGGTCAAGCTATCTCCAACAACTGTAGTTGGTCGACTGTATTTCTGAAATTTAAGCTAATAGCGGAAAGTGAATGAAAATAATGTAAATATCTCGAAATCTTTCAGTTTTGGCCCCTAAACCCATATCTATTTTTGAAATACTTCATATACACTTTCATCTCACAAAAGAGCATTAAAGTATGTAATATACAGGCAGTGTCTTCTCCTTGTAAGCGATTTTCTACATCGATGTCTATCATTTTCTCAGTTCACATGTGTTATGAATAAAAGAAATAAATTCATTAATTAATATCTCAATTAATATATTCAGATTTTAAAATTTTACTACAATGTTCAAAGTGAAGACATAACATTAATTTGACTTCATTAATCTTTGTGGAAAATAAGAATTGTTTATCATTATTTCCATAAGCTAGAAAAACTTAATCCATTTAAAACAAATAAATAAATAAAGCAACAGAATCTCTGCATTCAAAAGATATTCATTCACTCCAAGAAAGGGGGGGGGGGGGAAAAAAAAAAAAAAAAAAAAAAAAAAAAACCTTAAAATATTTGCTAGGCCATTTGTTTTAAATGAAGTGTTCTTTAGCAATGGACAAACTATCTACTGATAAATGTTTGATACTCGGCTAAAAAACAAACTAAGATTTTAAAACAAAAAACTATGTGACAATTTAAAGAAAAAGCAAGTTTCTTTTCAAAGTTTTTGGAAACGTTTATACCACAGGTAGAGAATGAATTGCCAACCCATGCACTTACTTGCTCTCTATCATTTGAACTTGTTAAGGTGGTGGTGGTGGTTGTGGCAGTGGTAGTGGTGGTTGTTATCGTGGAGGAGGAGATAGGAAGACGAGTGACAGGGATGGATCGGGGGATGATTTCAGCTCCCCTTGATCGCTCAGGGAGATTGCTGTTAGTTTCTTGATTAGAACCGGAACTGTCAG
The DNA here is from genome assembly GCA_023159025.1 of Thereuonema tuberculata. Classification (NCBI taxonomy): domain Eukaryota; kingdom Metazoa; phylum Arthropoda; class Chilopoda; order Scutigeromorpha; family Scutigeridae; genus Thereuonema; species Thereuonema tuberculata. Next base: position 59,790,771 of record JAFIDM010000004.1, read on the forward strand.
TTTTCCGTACCCGTCGCCAAGACGGTAATTCATCCTCATTATCAGATGAAACTTTGGATGGAACGGTGGGAGCCTTAAATGTTGCAGAGGAAATTATTTTTAATAAAATTTACTTTCTTATATGTAATGTTTAACAAATATGACTGACTACTGCATCTACTGCTTAAGTTTATTTAAAAAGTGATGGTTTTGAAAGGAAGAGGTTGCAAATTTAAGAAGATTGTTAAAGAAGATTTTGCTCCATAATTTTTAAAAATGGTGGCTAATAAAGTTTTTTAGAAGCAAAGATAGTGAAATACATAAATTTTCAATTGATACAATTTTTTTTATACTTATTAATGACTCATCAACAATTTACCATCTTTTCTGCCACTTTTACAATATACAGAAATCTAACATGAAAATCTATGTTGCCAATATTGTAGATCAGTTAGTGAACTGCATTATAATCTCTGCATCATACCTTACGACTGAGCTCTCAGATGTGATCAACATTTGAGATTGATGTTGAAGTGAGTCATTGTTAAGTAAAACAAATATCTATTAGGCTGAAAAAATACATTTTCTATCACTATCTGCCGACTCACTCAATTCATCAGTGATATCAATGTGCATGAAGTACAGTGAAAACAAGTGCTCCTTTTTAAAAGATAAGTAGCTCTGTATTAAATGAGAGTAATTGGTTTTACAATGGAACAACAAGAGTTGTACGACTCAATTACACAACAGTTCGTTTCCAATATATCTTGACCTTCAGAAGCCTTGATCTTTACAAGTTTATGGGTTAGCCGTTGCATTTAGCACAAATAATGAAAATGTTACAGCAGTTTCAAATATTATACACTAACTGAGAGCATCTACAAGTGGACTTATGTAAGTACTTCTTCACAGATACAGAAAAAGACTTCTTACTTGATTTTTATTCAACTTAAAACATGATACGTAAAATTTCCAAATATGATTTTCAACATTCCTACTACAAACAATAAGTTTGGATTTAGAGTAAATGAATATCCTTACTCAAAAATATTTCGACAAATAAATTGGAATAATTATAATTGTAATAATTTTAGAGAAATCAAAAACCAATTAATATATGATATAGTCAATAAAAATATAGTAAAAAAACTTCTAATCTATCCATAGTCCAGAGGAGACAGGTCCACATTCTGTGGAATTCAGTAGAACTCCCAGAACTGCCTGGGAAAGATACTGAGGTGGTTTTCCGGGGCCTCCCTCAGGAAGCCATTATGGCAAGGCTTCAGACCGAAGAGAAAGTGAAGAAGAGGCTGACAAGAAAGGAAATTGAAACAGCCAAGCCACGTCCGGGAATCGAACCTGGGTGCCGACACAATGCCCGCACGGCAGACCGCCGTCGAGACCGCATGGCCACGCCGGCACGGCTTTCTAATCTATACTTTAACATTAATTAAATTTTGTTTTTGAAAAGACACACATTAAACTTTCCAGCACCTATAAAACGGGAGTAATTCTGTAATTACACCTAATAGGACTGGTAAACATTTAAAAAAAATAATAAATAAAATCACTTGCTCTTGCTGATGCACAACAGACATAACTGTCTTAGGAATTACAAGCAAAGGATGATAAGTATAAAAGAATATGTGGTCTTCATCTGAAAACCAAAGTAACTCCAAATGTTCAAATGAAGCAAATCTAATCACAAGATAAAATCTGTAAAATGGTGAGCAGAATATGGGATACCGTTATTTTTCAAAGCTGTAAAGTCAGCAAACATGCACTCACAAATTGTTACTACTGAGCTAGTCAGCAGATAGTGATAGAAATTCCATCTCCTTAATATTTTGAATGAAATTTTTCAAAGATCTTTGTACAATTTTAGAGATGACACCCAAAACATTAAATTAATAATCACAATATAACATGACTAGTTTTGTTTACTTTTTAGATTTTTTGACTAAAACTTCACAATACCTGTTTCGGAGGTTCCCTGTTCTTATTTTGTTCATCTTGTTTTGCACGAGATTCTTCCTACAAATTGAAAAATACAGCAAAGCATAATTAATGAATAGCTTTGCAGATATTTATACAGTAATGGATAATCAAATTAGTAAATTTTTATCTCTTGAAAAATCCACTTAATGTAACATGAACATATGAATAATTCATATTTTCAGGGTTAAAATGCTGGATAATTTTAAGAGTTTCTGTCATCTACACTGTTAAGTGATTCAATAGTAAAGACAGTTTAGTGGGGTTTTCATTTAGATAAGTCTGTTTTTGAAGTACAGTAAGCAGTTTTTTATTTTGCTATTTGAATGTACACTGACTAGCAAAAACAAATCAACATTCATATTTTCATTTGCTGCCTATTTTTTCAGAAATTAAATTATTTTGAATGAAAATGTATATATCGTTTGAAAGCTAATAAAGTACATTTACAAATGGTATCACAAGTAATCAGTATACAACAAAATTTTCTTTACTGTAGGACATAGAATGGAAAACAGGGAAACGGGAACAATTCGATACCTGCAATGAAAAACACTAACTCAAAAAACATCATATTTGCATTACGATGTTCTTTGGACGAAATGCTTGATATCTTTGAATAGCCAATGGCTAAACATGCCTTGTAGTAGTTGCATACTGTTAACATACTTAGGGAGTCTTGCTTTGTTATTTTAAAATCCTTATTTTTGGTAGATATTTAACTTATTTTGACGCACCTGAAAATTGTTGAAATTGAGTTTCAATGTTTTTCATTTTGGGGTATCGAATTGTTGAGGAAGGAACAATGAAATGGAAAGGGTTCATTTGAAAAAAAAAGCCAAAATACTGTAAAAAAAAGTTTACTGTATTCAGTATTTGGTGTTGCTATTCCTAGCTCTTATAACTGCTTCCATATGGTTTGTCATTGACCATATTAACTTCTGCAACATTTCCTGCAGAATGGATTTCCACTCCTCTACCATGGTGGCCTAGAGTTAAGTGATGGTGCTAGGAACGGGACTTTGACTCGAACCCTTCTCTTCAGCTAATCCGACATATGCTCGATGTGATTTAAGTCTGGACTGCGAGGAGGCCAGCCATGATAAGTACGTTAATCTCGTTCAAAAACTGTCGGACGCACCTCACAACATATGGTCTCGCGTTGTCATGCATTAGCATGAAGTCTTGACCGACAAACTCCGCAAATAGGACCACATAGTCGCCTAAGATGTCACTGATGTAGTCATCTGCCATCAACCACCTTTGCGGCCACCACCAGCTATGATAATGAGGACTCTTTTCGCCTCTAGGGAAATTCCAGCCCAGACCATGTAGGATCTGCAGCCATAGCTCACTTGTTGTGCATAACGTTTTCCAGCCTCTATATACCTGAACTTTTCTGTTGCTGCCGTGCAAGCACATTCTGCTTTCAGCGGAAAACAAAACATTGCTCCATTACTCAAAATTCTAATCAAAATGATCACGAGCAAATCGAAGACATGCTTGTCAATGGGGCTGCAGTCAAGAGGGCCCCAGTAGCAGGCCTCTTTGGTGTCAGGTCGCCATTCTTCAACCATCTTCTGACTGTCTACTCACTGACATTCCCCCCTCCATGCTTGTCTCAGTTCTTGATGGATGTCAATTCTGGTAAGGTGACGATTTCGGAGTGAAGTCAAGACAGAAAACTGATTGTCTCTCTGCGATGAGGAACGTGGTCTGCATGAACCTGGTCTCCGATCAAAGGCACCAGTTATCCGATTATCTCGATATACTCGCGTTACGGCGCCGAGTGGGCACCTCTTGTAACAAGGCAACAACTCAAGTTGCTTCTTCAGACGTGGTGTCCATTTCGAGAGTGAATAATGCAATGTAGTTAGAGATGTGTACCGGTCAACTTCTCAAAAGTGACAGATGAGTAATTTTTGGAACATACTGTTTTTATAGGCAATGAGCTCATGCAAACCATACATGACATTCAAAAACTTGAAAGCATTTTTGAGAATAGGCCAGATGTCACATTACAGTTTTGTTGGATACTGACTTTTATCATACCATTTGAACGTTTATTTCCTACAATATCAGATGATGTATAATTTTCCGCTGCAAATACATTGCTCTCTTAACATAACTGACAGTGAATGCAAATATTAACATTGAGTCGATTTTTTTGCTTGCCAGTATATTAAGTGGTGCAATGTAATGTGCTTTTTTTATGTGACACAATGGAGAGGCTGTAAATATGCCTTGATGTCATTGCTGACAACAACAGATATTTCCAACTATCCCATTCTTTTACTACAAGTATACATCAGTAATTTAGAAATTTTATGCTTCTTCTCGAAACAAAGAGTTATACATCTTTAAGCATCCTATGACATCACTTTCGACATCTCATGCTTCATCAGCTATGATAGTTCAAAAGTAATTTGCTACCTCAATCATGTGTTTTTGCAAATTGCACTAAAACTTTAGTTTGAGACTTCTATCAAAAATATTATTCCTACATAATTTCAAGTGAGGTACTGAAGTGAAGGAATGGAAGAGTAGAAATGATGGAGAATTAAGTAGCAAAACCTGTAGCAGAAATTCTATAGTGTGGTTTAAAATAAAAAATAATGATTCAACTTTTATTAGTTGACTTATTAACATTAAATGTGTAATTTTCCCTCACTTGCTTTTAATACACCTAGTTAGATCACTTTAAATCTCCCGAAAAGCTATCAAATCAATATATAATGTGATGTTCAAATTATCCAAGTTTTATGTTTTTTTGTTAAGTCAAAACAGGTTACTTGGGCTAAAAGTAAATACCTACCCTGTTTGAGAGGATTTCTCTGGAAATCTCATTTTTGTTGGCCTTATTCTTTTTCTCTATGGAACAAAATAAAAATATTTTTTAGCATTTAATTAAATATCACTATGAAACTTTAAAAAAAAAAAAAAAAAAAGGGCAATTTTTAAAAAAAATATTTCAAATGCCTTACCAACTTCAGTTTCTGATTCAGATTCTTCACTTTCCTCACTCTCTTCTTCAGATTCACTTGATTCTGAAGATTTCTTCTCTGTTAAAAGAAAGTAATAAGCTTTTAAGTATGGCAATCACTAGCCTTGAAATATGTATATTTTATTAACTTTGAAACAAAGCATGGAATATAATATCGATACATGAAAAAAAACTAGCATTGTTGTTTTAATTTTGCTTTTTATTGGAGGGGTGGGGGAAAGGGGATAAAATAACAATAAGCTTTCACAAAAAAGTGCTTTTTTACAATGGCAAAATTAAGCGCTAACCTCTAAACTTCGAGCTATTTGACAGATTTATTTTTTCTTACTTTTAATATTCATTATAATCACTTAAAAACAAAATCAGGGTTTCGGAAAAAAAACTAATTACAAACTTAAAATATTTGTGTTTTTATCACAAAAGTAAACAATTGAAAAATGAGTCCTTAATTGTAAACAATACACTAAGCTCTACAATTACATACTACAATCTCTATGGTCATTGTTTTCTTTATTTTAACAACTAGTAATGCCTCCTCATGACTTTCTGAAGTGATTAGAAAGGTCATCAATGATGTCCTTGATGTCTGTTTGTGGTATTGTTGGGCCATTCTTCTTGAGCTACTATCCGCAATTCTGAAAAGGTTGTTGGCAATGTATCCAACCTTTTATGAGCCTTTTTAGGTTGTCCCATATATGTTCTATGGGATTGAGGTTGGAACTCCATACAGGCCAGTCCAATCTTTGGATACCTACAGTATTCAAGTAATCGAAAACGATTCTGGCTACTTGTGGCAATGCATTACCATGCATGAATTGGAAATCTTCACCAATAATGGCATGACATGATCTTCTACGATGCCTCGCAAGTACTCGAGAGCTGTCAATCCACCATGTTCGAGTACCATTAAATTGGAGTGTGCCTCGTACAAAATGCCGCCCCAAACCATTATTGACCCTCCATGATAACTCATGGTTTCGACCATTGTACAAGGTGCAAATCATTCATTTTTGCATCTGTACACTCACTGCCGTCCATCTGGTCCTCATAAACATATTCTCGACTTGTTTGAGAAAAGAACATTCATCCATTGGTCAACCGTCCATTGCACGTGTACTTGGGCAAAATGAAGTCAAGCTCTCCGGTGCAGTGGGAGCAATTCTGGACCTTGAGCTGGTCTAAAAGCTGTTAAATTTCTTTTAGCCAACCTTCTTCTCAGTTCTTTCACTAAAACAGATCCCTTGTACTTCATACAGTTGGTTACGAGCAAGCATTGTAGTAGTGAAGCGATTTCTCAACATTATACTTATCATAAATCTATCATCATGAGCAGATTTGCACCTCTGGTGACCTTGACCTGGTCTTCGGGTATATGAGCAGGTCTCCAGGTAGCGTCTAATGGCATCTCGTATTGTTGTATGTGGCACTCCCAGCATACGAGCCACGTAACATTGACTTTGGATATTGTCTACCAATGTGATAGCCCTAGCTACAGTAGCTGCATCCATAGGCATTATTTATTGCCTTTATGGTAATTAAACTCAATACAAAAGAATAACAAACACGAATGTAGCATCAAACTTGAAGTAAACAATAACAATTATGGACAACGAACTCAGAAGATTATGACTCCTCCACGGATAAATACGAAATAAACGGATTTTACCAAAATCTATGCTATAACGTAGGGGTGTCGAGAGGATAAGCGATTTTTTTTACTCAAAAATATTGAAATCTTTAGTGAACCTCTTTACAGCGATTGATATATGGACCAACCAATTTTTTTCTTCACTTAAGAAGGGGGAGTGGTTAATTTTGCCATTGAGTGTAGTAAAAGGTTTCAAAGGAAAGTTAAAATTTATCACTCACTCCACATTTTTTTGAAAAGTTGATATCCCACACATGGATTTTTCTAATAACTGGATATCGTATAGGCTCCAACAGAGGTCCCTGGCAAATATTTGCAAAACTAGCCTCGGCTCCTGGTGCTTAATAGAGACCGGCCATTATTAACAAAAACCTTCAGAACGCAATATTTTTACACATAAATACCGGCTAATATTACAAACAGCTACTTTATTTGAATTTCACGTGCTACATAAGACTGTTAAAGATAAATGGCAATGTCTTTCTATACCTTTCGCTGCTATTTATCGTCAGAATCCGCAATGACGGGCGGCTGCCTCACCGGAAGTTTCTTTCACATATTCCACTGTGCGAATCTTAAAGGCAATATCAAATGACCGTTTCGGCGGAATTTTGTAAGGCAATGCACTGTAAGGTATTACGCACGACTATAAAGATACGGACGCTTACACTAGTAAGGGAAGGCAAATATCAAAGCCCGGCTACTATTTGGCCGTGTCCCCTCTGCAGCCCGGCGCTTATTAGAGACCAGCGACAATAAGAGCCTCGGCGTTTATTGGAGCATGTACGGTACATTCATTCTATATATTAGAATAATTTTAATATAACCTCTAATTAACGATGTGTGGGATAAAATAGATATAAATCTCAAAATGTGGAGAAATCCCAATAAAAAGTAGAAATTCAAAATTACTTATGTAATTTGTTGTCAGTTTAAAACATAAGAGGCCAGAATGTTTCAGCCTACAGGAGGCCATTGTCAACTGTGAAATAGCAGTTGAAAATAGCCTGCCGATAGAGAGACCAGAATTTTCTAAAATGGTCAAGAAAACTGCTCTTGACCAATTCATATGGAATCACCCTCCAGTTTATTTCAAATAACATCTACTGTTCATGGATTTTCAAAAATACTCAACTGTGAGATATGATGAAGCCAAGACAGACGCATCATATTTTTACTATAGTCATTAACGAATTGACTTAACAAGGGTTTATCATCAAAAATCAAAGTCAAACTGAAGTTGCTTTCTCAAACAATTTTCAAATATACTTATGAAATCCGTAAAATATGTATGGAAATAATGCTTACCTTCTTTGATAATCTCTTCTTCTGAAAAAAAAAAAGAGAAAAGATACAGTTATTGTTATCTAATATGTTTACAATTAATAAAATAATAAATAATGATAGGTTATATGATTTTGAAGTACTTACTGTTATCGTGCAAAAGTTGAACACGTTCT
>JAFIDM010000004.1:59803856-59826993 GCA_023159025.1 Thereuonema tuberculata
TGATTTTGAAGTACTTACTGTTATCGTGCAAAAGTTGAACACGTTCTTGAGATCTATCTTTGTTAATTGCAATATTTTTGTCCATACCACTCATCCTAGTAACAGAAGTTCTGCAAAGAATTTTATCATTACTTGATTTCATATTTTTATTTAATTTTGTTCAATCTTTGTTATTTCTACAGAAAAACTCTTTAAAATAAGGGTTTTTTGTTTTATCTATTAAAATTAAAAATATATAATTTCTTTTACATTAAATAATCATATAGACAGAAAATTTTAAAACAGAAAAGATAATCTTAAAACAAATTTTTCTTATTTATCTGCTGCTTACAAAGCAGATTTGTAGTTTTTATTTACTTGCCTCTCAGTAACTTGAATCAAGAAATAAAAACGCAGAGGTAAATGTGAATAAATACAGTTGAAAACTTCTAAACATATTCATTCAAACTGAAGTTGTTTACAATAAATTGCAGTTTAGCAATGGATATTTGCTGTTGACATTCAAATATCTAAAAATCTATGTTGATAGTTAAACTATGACCAATACATTCTGCAATGCTCAAAAGTACTGCTTTGTAACAAGTACTTGAAAGATAAGAATTTGGTATAGATTTAATTCAGGAATATGACAGTGCTGTTCTAATTACAGCATAAGGATTTCAGTCAAATGGGAAGCTGAAGTAAAATGACCCCAAAACGAAATAAAAAATAATAAGGGATAAAAATTTGCTTAATATTTTGTCTTTGAATGAAACTGCAGCAATCGAAGCTTTGGAGTTTCTTAAAGTATAATGCAGAAAGATGAAAATCAAAAGGATGATAAAGAAAAGGATTTCGACTAAAATTGCTATTCAGGAAAATATCCTTCTACAAAAGAAGGATTGTATAAGCAGTAGTGTCAGAATTTGATTTTGGCAATCAACAGTCTATCTAACATGGAAATAAAACATTTTAGAAGAATTTCACAACTTTTGCTCTGGCTAATTTAATTTTACCTCAGGGCCAGCTTACAAAAGTAACATATTCCTGAAGTTTGTTTTTAATGGAGATTCAGCTCTTATCTGAGCACTGCTTAAAAAGTATGTCTTTATTCAGAGCTGAAGTCTATCCATTTGAAAGGCCAGATCATGTAAGACGTTATCCTTGACTGTATCACTGTAATATTTGATCAACAATGAGATAAAGATCTCCCCTTTTCCTTTTCATAATTTTATGTAATTTATTTGATTCATTTAAAAACAAAAAATAAACTTGATTCTATAAAATATTTTCAAAACTTTGAAAATGACCCTGTGACTTTAAGATTGAGAACTATAATTTATAAGAAATATTAGGTTGGAAACCCTAAAATGTCGGTTTGGTTGACCTGCAAATATCACCACTTCTAAGGAAGTAATTAAAGCATGCTTTAGGTGTGCAGTTATGTCAGTTGAAGTATTACTCTTACTGCATTTGGTATCATCTGATCATGAGGTTCTTTCTGTATTCTGCATCTTATTTTGAGTTGAATCAAAAATGGATGTTGGATATCTGAAAAGTGATGCTTTATGAGTTCTTACAAAGCTGAAGTAAAGGGGAACATATGTAGTGGTTTCAGTAAGACCATGTAAGCGAAAGGACAGTGCAATGTTGGTTCCAAAAATTCCGTGATGGCGATTATAATGTAAAGAATGCTCCTAGAGGGTGCCATGATAAATTGGTCTCAGCAAGCAGGTGAAAGACCTGACTGAGTCTGACCTAAATCAAAGTTCAAGTGAGATGGCTGAGAAATTAGGGGTATCTGACAACAATTTTACACCGCCTCGAAGAACTTGACAAAGTGACAAAGATGGACAAGTGTTTACCCCATAAGCTCACAGAAGGAAACAAGGCGATGCATTTCACAATTTATTCTTCACTCCATCTTTGCAAAGAAAAAAGAGCCTTTCTAATCAGAATTGTATTCTGCGATGAAAAGTGGCTAGTGTATGACAATAGGAAGCACTCATCATCTTGGCTGGATAAGAACAAGCCACCGGCAGCAACTCCTAAACCGCCTCTTCTCCCATGAAAAATTCTTTTGACTGTTTGGTAGTCCACAGCTGGAATAATCTATTGGAACTTTTTTCCCTGGTGACAAACCATTACAGCAGAGATGTACTTGTCAGAATTGACTGAAATGCACTAGAGCTACGAAAGATACAGCCTACACTGGTCAATCAAAATGGTCCCATTTTGCTTCATGATAATGCAAAGACTGCTTATGGCAAAACACACTCACAGGAAACTTCATGAACCTGGATATGAGATTTTGTTCATGCGTCTTATTTACCAGACTTTTCACCAACAGATTTTCACCTATTCAGAAATATGGACAACTTTCTGAAAGGCAGGAGATACCTCCAAGACTGTGATCTCAAAAAGGACATTGAAGGATTCCTGCAACGCCAAACCACGAATATGTGCAAGAAACGAACTTATAGTTTAAGACAGCATTGGCTAGATTGTATAGATGCAGATGGAGCCCATTTTTAATAATAAAAATTACACCCAAACTCAAAACAGTTTTTGAATTCGTTCACTCCAAATCGACATTTTAGAGTTTCCAACCTGATACAAATTGGACTCCATAGATGAATACTGAAACAACATCATATTCAGAAATAAACACATTAAATCAGTTGCCACTAAGAAGAACAGATGCTGCACAAACAATGAAGCAACGTAGTAGCCTAAATTTTGAAGAGCATAAAATTTACAATTGTTGGAAGAAAAAAAAAATAATGAATGATGATTATTCTTTGTTGAAAAATTAATTAAGTTACAAAGGACCAAATAAATAAAGCTAATTTCAAGTAAATCTTCAGACAATAGCATAGTTAAAGTTATTCTAAGAGAATTTAAAAGTACATAAATCACTCACTTTCTTTTTGGTGGTGGACCTGTTTTATTTCTATCTAAGATAGCTTGAGTTTGGGACTTCTCTCTTTGCAACTAAAAAAAAACAAAAACACACAGTTAAGTCAAAATTTTAACGCACTACAGTTGTAGAATAATATTTCATATAATCAGTAAATGGTCTTGCAATTTCTATCATAAGCTGAGATTAAAATAAAATTATATATTAATGATATTATAAATATAAAATCAGCTTAGGAATTTCTAATTGAGTTGACCCAACATCATCATTTGATTAATCAAAAAATTATCATATAGACTATCATTACAAAAGAATCCTGAATGCTCTTATATAAAATAAGATAAAACTATCTTGAGTCAACACGATCATACCGTACTGAAGGCCTCTCCAAGTTTAGTCAAGGAAACATAGGGAAGAAGTCAAAGATCAAAAACAACAAAACCAAAGTAAATAGAATGAAGAATTTAGTATTCTTAAGATGCAAAAAGGAAAGATTTCTCAAAATATTTCACTAGCAATCAAGAGGATTTGAAAGGAGTACATAGAAAAATTAGGAAGATGGGTAGAAGTGAAAAGTTGGCAGAGAAAAAAAAAACTGACAGATTTGTACACAATGAAGCTTAGAATTATACATAATTTGAGGAAATGCAAATTAAAACAACTCAATGGACACAGAATCAATATTCTGGACACCATACTTAAAGGAATTCTGACAATGCACAAGTTTGAAGAAACATGTTGAAAGCAAGTAGACATGTTAATGAATATACTGAATGTATCAGTAAAACTAAAATAAATAAATTAAATACAAAATACTTAAACAACAAGTGAGGCTAGATATCCTGATCAGCAAATTCACAGGAATCTAGTGAAGAGCACGTAGAGTATTAATATACACAATGTAATTAAGGGAAGTTAGGTATAACAAGCAACAGCTAATTCATCAATGTATCACTGAAAAAGGAACTTAAATTAACAATGAATCACAATAAAACAAGTGTTAGCAACGATTCTTGTCAATGTCGGAGTGCTGCTGGTATGCAAAAAGATGTGCTTGCCACAATGATGATGAATCATTTCTCACAGCTTATCTGAAGTTATCAGAGGTTTGAATTGAAGATTAGCTGTTGATACCAAAGCTATCCAGTAAAATTTATCTTGTTTTTTTAAGAACAACAGTAAGTAATTTTTAACTTAAATGACCACTGGCAAAATGACAAATGGTATATGAAGTCATATTTCATGCATCACAGAAAGCCACATGATGCTGCTGGGAACAACTCTCCTGAGTGAAAGTTACCCATTATTCAACAGTATAGATGAGATTTTACGTTTTTCAATTTAAATACTGATAAGCAAGACAATGAGGTTTATACTGGTATTATGGAGTTATTTCAAGAAGATGTAATCGAGTGATAAAGTGATCATGCTGAAGTGCAACACAATCAGAAATTCATCAAATAACTGATAATAATGGTTCAATTGGAAGGAGACAGTCAGCTTACAGAAGAGAACAAAACATGGTAGAGACCAATAATACATGGAAGAATTTGCTATAATGACGATATCTTAAAAGATCTTAAAAAAAAATCTGCTTATACTTGTAAATAAAAAACAAAACAAAACAAAAGCTTATGATGACCCAATGACAATGTTGATTTTTATATAAAAACTTTTCCTTTTTTTTTTATTGAATCACAGCTTAATTAGCAGAACTTGAGATTAATGTTTGAAAATTCATAACAGTACATTTAATAAGTCTTCTTTTTTGTGAAAAGTGCAAGGAGGTTTGCAGAAAGGCCATTCATTATACATCTTTCTTGTAACTGCTGAAGGCCATTAAATCACTGAAATTCACTTTCAATGGAGCATTTGGAAAAAAAAAAAAAAAAAAAATTAGCAGTTCTTTGGTGACCTGTCAAACAACGTCAAATATTTTAAAATCGACGGATTATTCATCAAAGAAAATTCACCATAAATTTAAGGAAAAAAAAAAAAAAAGAAGCAAATACAAGTGAATACTCAACAACAATCACTACTGGACAAGTGAATTAAATCTTCTTTTACAGTATTAAAACAAAAAACAAAAAATGAAAAACCCAAGTAATATCAACAGTAGAAACATCAGAGGAAACCTGCCTCTAAAAATGAGTAGATGGACACTGAAGATACACTCCTGGAGAAGCTGAACGCAGGAGCAGTCAAACATTAAGTAGTAAAAGAAGGAATGCTGGCATTGTTCCAACTGGCAAAAAGCCTCACAATAGCCACTTGTCAGACTTAACGCCTCAAGAATTTTTATAGCGGAACTTTTAAGTGTTAAATGCAACTGGTTTAGGAATCATTTTAAAGTTTCACAAAATACTGCTATAAAGATATGGACAAAGACGGATCAAACATCATCTAACTTCAACATTCAGAAACAGAAGATTTAGATGTCAACAGGTTGGATTCACTGAGTGAGTAGTTTAAAAAAAAGATGCCAATATGCTATTTAAAAAAAAAAAAAAAAAAAATCTGCTGATATCCTAGGTTATTTCTCAACAATTTCATCACAGGAAGAAGAAGAAATTGTAGTTAACAGTTTGTATATTACAGAGATTCTACAAACATCTTAATAAAGGACAGAGGATAGTTTATGGATACGTTGTTTATCTAAAAAGGAAAAAAATCTAAAGCAACCTATTATCAAAGAGAACATCTATTTCATTAGATTCTGAATTTCAATTCCCAAATTATGTATAGGAAATGGTAAATCACATTAACATTCCTCTCGGATAAAAATTCTGTTCTGAGTTACTTTGAATGAAATGAAATATTTGGTTTTAGGATGATCTTCCCTCCTTTTGTCTTCCTTGTACTGTCTAGAAGTAAAAGAAAATCTAGATTCTTCTCAGATTTTATGAATTCCATAAATTGTACAGATTCTCCAGGTAATGTTAGCAGTTTGCTTTTGTTTGTATTTAGGTGGCATGAAAACCCTGTAAGACTATAATCACGATACAGAGACAGAAAATTTAAGAATTTGCTCTAAAAGTAAACCGCCATAAAGCTTAAATATTAACTTATAGTAACAAAGGGTTAAACAATAAGCGAATAATAAATATATTTTTTTTAAATGATTAAAAAAAAGGAAGAAATTCTTCGAGAAATTTATTTCTTAAAAAAGTAATAAAGTGATAAACGTACTGTGGCTTGCTTCCTCTTTAATTCTTCTAATAATTTAAGTAAATCTGGATCAGCCACATCAAAAACTGTTTGACCCTATTAAGAAAAATTTAAAAAAAAATAATTACATAAAAATTTGAATTCATTGGGGGGGGGGGATACATATTTTTGCTTTAAATATAAATAAAAAGACAAAATCCTAAAGAGTAAATGAAGAACTAATGAGATTACAAACAAAAATATTTATTTGAAGTGTTACCCACAATTAAAAGAAATACTAAAAAAAATCTTATTTAAAAGCTGAACTTCATTGAAAGGAATTATCCTAAAGATTTTCCTAGAAAAAGGATAAGTAAATTAAAACCCAGAATTATCTTGCCTATAAATTTATGGTTTGGGAAATTATGTTTTGGATCTTCTTCGTACTTGTCTCTTTTTAACTTTTAAAGCTGTTTTTTTTTTTTTTAAAGCTACGCACCTGCCATGAATAACTCGCATACTTTATCTGCAATATAAAACCTTTTAACAAATTTCTACTAACTTAAAAGAAGTTTATTTGAAACAAGACTGAAGCCATGATTATTATACATTAAAATGTGCTTTATTACAACAGAATTTGAAAGAAATTTTTATTGAAACTGATCAACTTATTTTACTTCAAGGAAAACGTAACTTCACAAATACAAATCCAAGAATTATTATATAAAAAAATATATATATATTAACTAATTTTTAATACACTTATTTTTGTCTTTAATTTATTGTTGCATAGATTCCTTTATTTTATTCTTTGAGTAGAAGTAATTTATGTAATTTTATATTTGCTCGATTTCAAAAAGCAATAACTTTTTTTTTTTTTTATAAAATACTGTAATGGTAAAGTCTGTGTCTGCTTGTTTGCCCTAAACTAGATATTGTAAATATTTATGTAAAAAAATTAAGGAAAATTTGGAAACATGGGAACTTGAATTGATAAATGCAGAAGTCCATGTATATTGACTTCACTACAAAACCACTGATATTATATTCACAGTGTCACTTCATTGTTAACATGAAGCTTTGTTTTCAAGGTGCTTCATATCACAGTTAAACTCTTATCAATTCAATGTTCAAAATTCAGCGGAATCTTGCTATAAAGTTTATGTAACATAAATGTAAAAAGCACATAATTACAAGTCCTACTGTATGAGACTGAATTTTTCTTCAAAAGGGGGAAAAAAATATCTTATCATTTTAAGAAACACCCCCATTCCATAAGATTAAAGTCCTTGTTCTACTAAAAATCATTTCCAACAACATGACGCGCTTCTTGCTGATGGTGCATAGTTTTCTTTGACACAAATTTTACAAGTGCTCTTCAAACTTCAAAAACCACTTTTAAGAAATATTCCACAGTATATCTGCAGCATCAACAAACTCCTTTTTAAAAGGATTATTAATTTGCTTATTTTAAACACCAGTTCATTAATGGACAATTTTCATTTGTACTTACTAAGATTAATTCAAAACAAACACTTATTCTGCTTTAGATATATGATGTATGAAATTCTTAATTTAGCACAATAATTTGAAGTCAGACAGCCAATTTTCCCTTATAGCTTAAGGTAAATAAACCCTGAGCAATGCAGAGGCAAGACATGAATTATTAAATGCTTTTCCTAATTACTTCATTTTTAAAATTTATCTTTAGGTATTTTTTTTTTTACATTTTTTTTTTTATAAAAAAAAAAAAAACAAAAAAAAAAAAACACACACACACAAAATTAATATTTAAAGGTATAAATATCTTACAACAAAGTTCTTGATTGTCATGTCACACAAGTTTTCAACTAATATTTCACAGGCTTCCTTCTGTGCCCAATGAGATGCTGCATGAAGAGGTGTCCAGCCATCCACATCCTGAATGTTGAGATCAGCACCAGCTTGAATTAAAACACTGAAATAAACAGAGGAAAGAAGAAATGAAAATCTTCTAGAACAGACACTTCAAAAGATTTTAAAGCTGCTTTATTTTATCATTTTTCACTGAAAGTAGGAATGTTGAAATTTGAAATAAAGATAGTATTGAATAATAACTTTTATTCAATAATGTAGATATTATTTAATTGTTGATTTATTTAAAAAATGCCTACAGATCTATATCCTGCATTTATCTAATAATAATGAAAATATCAAAAAACAACAATCCCATGATAACCACTTTTTTTTCAAGCCTTTCAGAACTATCTACTTGATAATACTTTATTTACTTATATTAAAATAAATTACGTTACAAATTTTCTTGTTATCAAAGCAACTAGAAAGGAAAAATGCTTGACTATATTCCATCTAATATTTCAAGTCGGAATAAGCACTATTGAATAGTACAGCAATATAATTATTGGAGATTCTGCTGTGTAAACTGAAAAATACATGACATGGAGACAAAAATGGTATTTACCTCAGAGAGGCTACATGGATGGTTCAACATTAATCGGTATTATTCTTCACTTCAAAATTAATGGCAGGAGATGACAAGACATTCTTTGTAGTAAAATTTTTAAAAACAGCTGGAAATAAGCAAATTATATGATATATACACTTTCAAAATAAGGATGTGGCTATTTATATCAAGAGCAGCAACTAATTTCTTTACTTCTGAAATCTCTTAAAATATAAAGCAGCTCCAGACCAACATGAATTCCTTTTAGGAATGGAATGGAGTTTTAACTGTTGAGGCTGTGTGATTTCTCACAATAATTTATCAAACATCTCAACAATCGAATGATGTACTGCTCTCGAAGTGTCGAATTATTGTTTAAGGTAGAAAAACAGCATGTACCAAGTCTTCATTTCAAAGAAAATAATTTAATTTGAAAAATAAAAGAGGAAATTATTTTAAAGAGGAAAGGAGGGAAAGGAGCAAAGTTTCTTCAAATTTTACTTTTAAGATATTCTCTCTCTTTTGTAGAAGCAGGAAAAAAAGCAAAATACAAGCATCAATTTTAAGTTTCTATTTGAAATAACAGAAACTTATAGATCCTTGAACATTTTGGCATCTTTCTTTGATAAAATTTTAAGATTCATCATAAATAAAATACATGAAAGTAAAAAAAAAAAGCATTTAATCAGAAACTTGTTTATGATTAACCTTTTAATCATCACCTTTTAGGCCAGCAGTCTTTATTTCTTGCTTCAGGCAACTTACTTAAATGGTATCGTATATCTTTCAGCTGCTAACTTTTAACTGTTCTAAAACTTTGTCATGTAATTGAAGGAAAACAAGTTCAAAATTTTATATACGAGGGTCGACTCATAAGTCATGGCAACTATTTTTTATCTCTCGAAAATGTGCTACCATTGATATATGTTTGAAAGTGACATATGGTACTTAATGTTGCATGGGGCATGCGTGCCCTGGCATGGCAGTGCGCTCCCAATGTCAGTCTTTTGGTGACAGTGATGCGTAATAGACGTAACCAAAGTTGAACAGCACTTTTACGTGAAGATAGCCATTCTCCGTGGCAGCAAAGCACGAGTGTCATGCTGAGCTTCGTGAAGCATTGGACGATCACACTACCCTAAAATACCGTAGCAAGGTAGCAAGGTGGGTAGAGACCTTCAAATGGGGAAGAGCCCCGGCTGTCGATCTTCCTCGCAGTACATGTTCTGTGTCAGCTCACAAAAATATATCAATGGTTGATCGAACAGTGCCTCATTGAAGACACGCGCTGGACTGTGATGGAATTAGCTCGGTATACAGGTATTTCTGCATCATCAGTGTGTTGGCAGGACTTACGTGTGCAGAAGATTGCTGTCAAGTGGGTGCCACATCATCTAATTGAGGTAGAGCAGTGGACTCGCTATGAGGCATGTCATATCAATCTAGAGATTTCATCACGAAGGAAACAACAAGCTTCATCACATCATTGCAATCGATGGAACAGGGACACGGGCCTATGAACTGGAACTGAAGCGGCAGTCCAATGAATGGTGTCATCCTGGGTAACTACGGTAACACAAGGTTCACCAAAATCTATCCCCCACGAAGTTGATGATCATTTTGGCATACGACAGTCAAGGTTTTCTGGTGTGTCATCCAGTTCGAGAGGGACAAACTGTAACTGCCGAGTATTACACCTCATTTTTGCAGTGCTACCTTCTTTGCACAGTACGGGAGAAATGTCCTGAACTCTTGGGCAACACAATCTTGCATGGCAAAGCTAGACCTCACAAAGCAGACATTGTTAAACGTTGTTTACAGTGTTTTGAACAAACCATGTGACTTCAAATCTCATTCCTAAAGTGAAAAAGCCGTTTCTTGGGAAACGCTTTGCCAACACACAGGATATCATCACTGCAGTTCAGCACAAGGTGGCCCACATTAACAAATTACATGCGGCCAATGGTATTCTCTGTCTTCCTCATTGATGACAACAAACAATGTGCACAATACGAGAGACTACTTCGAAGGATGTTAAACAGGTTATATGTGCACAACACAATGATTTCCAAGTGATGTTTCATTACATGTAACAGGTTGTACATGAAAAAACTGATAATTTCAAATGTCATGTTTGTTCCTTCTATCCTTCCTGCATGCATGCCCCAACTGGTTGCAACATTTCGTACAATGTCTCACACTTTCAAACGTATACATCTGATTCCCAATGGTAGCAACGTTTTCAAGAGATAAAAAAAAATAGTTGCCATGACTTATGAAATGACCCTTGTATATAATTAAAAACAAAACAACAATACTTTGCCATCTTATTAATCAGTGAATGCCAAATGAAACATTAAATGATGCTACAAATTCATGGATAACTCTGATATTTATCTGTATAATATATTTTGTTTGTTTAATGTGCTCCGAATAGTGATGCACATTATTCATGAAACAAAATATATAAGTATATCTAATTTATAACAGCAGTGTTAAAGATTATTTAAATTAGGTCTGCAATTCCTAGGGTTTCCTTTATTTACAGAAATGATGTTTAGATGATCTGAATGACTCATTTTTTTTCATCTAATATATTCAATTTTTAATTATTGCAGTGCCTATCTAAATTAGCTTTACTGAATTCGTATTTTAACACATCATCAAAGAGAAATTTCCAAAACAATTATTAAGTATTAGAGATATTATAATCATATTTGGTTTGCCATGATCAAGTTATAAATTAAACTGAGATAAATAAGACTAAAATCTAACATATAATTTAACAAATATGTTGGCAGATTACCAGTCAAATTAATAACAAGCAAAACAAAAATAGTCTTGAATTTGTTGATGAATACTTTTATTTTCAGGAACATGACAGACTAAAAATTCAATAGACAAATGTAAACAGTTAAAAATTGAGGAAATATAATATTTCTCGTCAAAGAACAAAAAGGTAAAAATGAACTATTACAAAATATAAAACAAAAAATCAAATTTAAGATTTCCTTTATAAGGTATTAACAAGAGGGGAAATGAGCAAACTATATAGCAAATCAGACTCAATGAATGAAAAGCATTACGCCTCCAATATCTTCAATACTTCAATGCTTCAACTAAACTAATACTTTATTACAAATAATAAATGTTTTTAACAGACCTCATTACTTTAACATAGCCTTTTGCAGCTGCTACATGTAAAGCTGTGGCCCCTGTTTTCGGATGTGGCTTCTCTTTTATTGCCCCACCATTGAGCCACTGGTTGGCATCCTCCAGCATCCGATTTTCTTCTTCATTCCTTGCTAATTCACAATCTATTCCTATTGAAAGAAAAAAGATTATGTATAATTCAGGGATTTTACAATTATTATTTCTAAGAATGAAGTATTATTAAAAACAGTATTATTATTCTTCCTTTGAATACATGGCAGAAAGGAAAAATCTGAAGAATGTTTTAAGAAATATGAGAGAACAGCAGCAAAGTTGAAGTTGAAGACGGCGACAGCATTCTAAAAAGCTATGTATATTTTAAAAAAAAGATTGCTAATCAAGAAATTAGCTGAAATAATTGTGATAAATATAACCTACCATATAAGGTTAGCACTAAAGATTGTCAAGAATTATTTAATGGGAACTATAAAACTATTTGGTTTGTTTAAAGTACAGTCACAGAGATAGGAAAAAAATAAACTAAATATTTTGTTCAAAATAACCCACGGTACCTATATCTACAGAAAAGTTTCAAAGCTTTAACACAAGTTGTGTTGGGCAATCGATAAATTAGGAATAGACATAGCTCAAACAAACCAATGGCAGAATTATCTCAGTATCGAAATCAACAATAGGCAACTTGCAAAAAGCCTTTGACATTATAAAAGCAGGCAATACTTGCAAATGCATAAAAACCTAGTAAAAAGACTGAGTAGAGGAAAACTTAGAACACAGAAGATAATATGGAAATATTATGGATTAAACTGAAGGTTTTATTGAAATCTTAAAAAGTATCCTTGTATAAAAAAATCCTGTTGTGAGGAAAAAACTTTCTTGTAAATTTTAGGCTTCTTCAAAATACAGTTAAATGTCATTATGAATTACATTTTTAAGCTTATCTTACAGTGGCAGTTATGTTATGAAATGGTAAAGACTCAAAACCATTAGTTATTTTTAAATTCATTTAACTTGAACAATCTAAACCACTTGTTTAAACAAAGATAATTCCATCTATTTTTATAAATTCTATAATTATAAAAATTGGGCTTAATTACAATAGTAAATACTGTTCTAGGATGTGATCAACTGAATTTGTACATAAAGGAAAACAACAAATAAAACAGTACAATATAAAACAAAGTTTCTTCAGTCTTCTCTGTGCAAAAGAATGCCAAGATCTCTGAATCACTACTAGCATTCTGGCCTTTGAAAATAGAGAGAGAGAGAAAAAAAGCATCCTTGTTAACCTTGACAGTAAACATTACTAAATAAGCCATCTAAAAGTGTTCTTGGTTTACTTCATTTTCAAGAAATGGATTCAGATTTCAAGGTCATTACAATGTGTTTATAATGCTAATATTGAGCCATTAATGAAAAAACACTGAATGGAAAACTTATTAAAAATAATAGAAAAACTAATTTTGCAAATGGAAATAAAATATTAAAAAAGTCTTATCAAGCCATATTTATCAACAGTTAAACTGAATTTTCAAATTAATAACTTATAGATCATTTAAATAATTTAAATAAATTATTTAAATAATTTAAATAAATTATTTATTTATTTATTTATTTATCTTTCAAAATCCTTATTGTAACATACAATAATGGGAATTTCATGATAATCAACGTAGAGCAAATAATTCAAATAATAAACTTCTTCTGCAAATCATTAAGAAGCAAATGTGATTAAATAATGTTAAATTAATAAAATATAGTAACTCAATATATAAATATAGTAACTAAATTTTACCAAAATTTAGTGGGGAAATTCTGTAGGAAAATAAATGCCTAGAAACTTTTTTTATCAATCTTCTTTAGCAATTGTTAAAGTAAGAAATGAATAGAATTTGGAATAATATTTATTAAAAAAGAGTTTAATGCCAGCTGCATTATCCAGTAATATATATATATAAGGATATAATTCCTTATATAAGAAATTAAAAAAAAAGAATAATCAAATAAAATATGAAAAACTTTTAAAAGAAATGTGTTTATAGTAAAAATATATATTTCAATTAATCCAGTTTGGAACATAGTGGATTATGCATTTAAAACAACATCATCATTTGATTATTTTGTTGTTGATCTAGTTTTACAATTATATGAAATGTTTTAAACAGAAATATAATCTGCAATTGAAGTGATAATTCTAAGCAAATAGCATTATCTAAGTGCATCTGCCCTGGGATTTGAATGTTCAAGAACAAAGTTTTAAAAAAAGGACAGTCCTGGATTAACAGGGTTGCTTGTGACAAATGTTTCCTCCACTGAAGACATCCAGGGAAACGCCTTGTTCAAAGAAGAAAGGAACATCAGCAAAAATACAGAGAATGCAACAGTGGTTTAATGGTGATGCTGATAAACAAACCACTGGAGTAAAGCCAGTATTTGTTTCCAACAAAGCGACTTTTAATTAGAAAGTACATTCTTAAAGATAGAAGTACGAGGACTTATTTGTTAATAGTAATTAGAGGAATACATGACTTTGTATCAAAAATCTGAAATCTTTGCTCAACTTATAAATGTACAGATTAAAGCAATAATAAATGTGACCAATATCTATTTAGTGACATTTGTTTTCATTTTCTAGTTGAAAAGGCATCATGTTTATGCCAATAACTATTAAATTAACAACTGCCCATTCTTTTCAAAAAAAAATTCTTATCTTTAATAATATTTCATTTCTAAGTGGAACTATTTGTAATTTACGGAACAACATTTAAAACATAAAAGAAAAAAGAAAGAAAAGAAATATAAAGTGAAAGTGTGATTTTGAAAAAGGAAACCCGCTATTACTGTTTACTAAAAATGCAGTTTAATAGATTCCAAATGTAGAGCAGTAGAGCTGTTATTCTTTTTGTAGGATTATTATTATTATTAATATTTATTTACAATTTAAGCAATTTATAAGCAAATACATTTGTCCAATGATACAAAGACTACTTATCAATTGGATATATATACATACACTGCTCACAAAATTTAGGATATATTGCAAAATGAATATAATACACCCAAAAAACAGAGGCATCTGAGTTTATTTATTAAAGAACATCATCAGAGAAGCTAAGACACGAAAATGGAAGTAGTCTGAATATGCAAATGGATTTTCATATTCAGATGAGTGTAGATTCCATTTATCGGGATTGAGCAGGATGTTACATATGGATGGGGGTTAATATTCGCATGTCAAAAGTGAAAAATGTGTTGCACATTGTCTTTTCTGTAGGGTGTATGGTCACATGAGACTGCTACAACACACTGACATCAATGGAGAGGATCAAATTGTCCAGCAGTACCTGTGGGATTCGTGGCCACTCGCACACCAGGGCAATTTGCAGCTGAGGAACTGTTATGGGAGGTGATTGGTGACTGGTAACACATCTTCCTAATACATCCCAAGCATGTTCGATGGGATTCAGTTCTGGAGAACGCGAAGGCAGTCCATGTGCTCGATTCCAGCCTCTTGCAGAATGTTGTTGACGAGATGCACAAGGTTGGGGGCGGGTATTATCGTCCATAAAAAGAAAGTTGCCCCTAACTGCTCCCGCTTAGGAGCACTACTGTAGGCACCACTATATATAGCACCACTATAGGCTATAGAAATTCATCCCCCTATCTTACAGCATTCACTGTTCCATTTCTAACAACATGGAGGTCGGCATGACCACCAATGCTGATGCCTGCCCACACCATGATTCCACCTCCACCACCAAAGGAATGTCTTCCTTGCACGAAACGTGGATTGCCAGATCAGGGCAATATGAATGTCAGGCTGTAGGCTGAATCTTGACTAATCACTGAAGAGAACAGTGGACCACTCTTCATGGGTCCAAGGAAGATGCATTTCAGCCCACCTTCAGCAGGTTCTGCAATGTTCAGAAGTTAACGGAATACATACCATTGGTCGCCAGGCATATAGTACACCGTGATGGAGTCGATTTCACACGGTCTGAATACTCACCCAGTTGTGCAGTAGCAGCGGAGAAACTGTCCCCGCACCTCAGTTGCATTGCTTCACCGGTTCCTTCGTGCTATTAGCGTCAAGTAGTGGTCATCTCTTGCAGTGGTGGCACATGGGTAGCCCTGCCCTGATCTTCTTTGTACTGTGCCAGTCTCTCTGAAGCGATTTCCAGAGTCTGCCAATCACACTTTGGGAGGTTCCAACCGCTGCTACCACTGTCCTCTGTGTTTGGCCAGCTACAAGATGCTCTATGACTCTCCATGCTTCAGATTCGGGTAAGTCAGATTGCAGGGGCATTTTCAGGTGACACTCAACGATTCTGCCATGTGTTGTTGATCCAGGAAAGTGAAGATAACCCAGCAGCGCCAGCCTGGGTTGTGGGCAAACATGCAAATTAATGTTTTGCATGACATTTGCATATTCACAAAACTTTCATTTTGTGTCATTTGCTTCTATTATGATGTTCTTTAATAAATAAACTGAAATGCCTTTGTTTTTTGGATATTCACTTCGCAATATCCCCTAAATTTTGTGAGCAGTGTAGATATAATCTATATTACTAAAATCTTTTATTTCTCTGTCTGTCTGTGTGTCTGTCCGGCGCAATTTTCTGTGAGAATGGAAAATAGAAATAATTTTTACAATGAAACATCCGCGACTGGAATCGAACCTACAACCTTCTGATCCGAAGTCAGACGTCTTATCCATTAGACCATAGGGACTACAACTCTCTTCATATTGTTTTTTGTGACTTATATCTCCTTCCCCTTCCCCCATCAATAAGGAATGTATTCAACCTTTTTTTTGAATCTCAAGATTGTTTATTTATTTCCCATCCGTCAGTTTATTTATAATTCGAAACTAACAATTAGAACTATAATTGCCGAAACGTTGCAATATTTTAAAGTATTCTTAATTAACCAAATTCTATGTGATATTGAAAAATAAGTGCGTGTACACGGCAGATCTTGGAGTAAAGAAAACAGAGTCAAGAAAGAAAGAAGCACTCTTTTTTTTGAGGTGGAATACCGAAAAAATCACTGTTTGTAACTCAAAAACCATCAATATTTGTAACTCAAACGCCACTGAAAAGTGACAATTACAATTAAAAATGAGAGTCAAAAAAGAAAGAAGCAGCACTTCTATTAGATAGAATACTGAAAAATCACTATTTGTAACTCAGAAACCATCAATATTTGGAACACAAAAGCCACAGAAAAGTGACAATTATAATAAAAAAGAGACTAAAAAAAAAAAGAAGCAGTA
This sequence comes from Thereuonema tuberculata, assembly GCA_023159025.1. Lineage (NCBI taxonomy): Eukaryota > Metazoa > Arthropoda > Chilopoda > Scutigeromorpha > Scutigeridae > Thereuonema > Thereuonema tuberculata. Next base: position 59,820,792 of record JAFIDM010000004.1, read on the forward strand.
TTTCTATTAGGTAGAATACTGAACACTATTGTAACTCAGAAACCCCTGAAAAGTATCAATTGGAATAAAAAAAAGAGAGTCAAGAAAGAAAGAAGCACCATTTCTATTAGGTAGAATACTGAAAAATCACTATTTGTAACTCAAAAACCATCACTATTTCTAACTCGAAAACCACTGAAAAGTATCAATAGGAATAAAAAAAAAAAAAGAGTCAAGAAAGAAAGATGCACTATTTCTATTAGTTAGTCGTCTTAGCCATTAGACCACAAGGCCTACATTCTAATCTCTATAAAAAATAAAAATATATCATTGATATATGATTTACACGCTGGTTCTAAAAGCAGTCGTAGATTGAGAAAATATAGACATCAAAAATTAAATTAAAAAAAAAAAAAAAACTTTTAAAAAATTTTAGTTTTAGTTTCCTTGAGGTAATTTGTGTGTGTGTGTGTGTTTTTTTTTTTTATAATAAATAAAAAGTTGTTTTCCGTTACATAAGCGAGGCTTCCGGAGCGAAGCGACGGGTAGCCGACTAGTTATTCTGAATAACATACTAAATTGTATCAAGTCAGACTAAATTTCATGATCTTGTGGCAATTCAGAGTTTTTCTGAATTCTCAAAGTGGTTTGTTTCTTTCTTGTTCATATTTTTTTTTTCTGCAACCATTTCTTTTTTATTATTCATCCTTCCATTATATTTGTATAAAACTTAATAAACAAAATGCAGAATAATAACTTTAGCAATGGAGAAAACTTCAGCATTGTATACTTAACCAACAAAAGTAAAATCTTGGGTTCCAAAGTGACCATGAGGTAATTTATATCAATAACTAATACAACACATTGTAAATATCTTTAAAAGGGATCTCACTTATGAGCCATACATTTTTTTTTTAATCCTGACAAATGAAAAAGTGCCCTTTGTAAATGAATTACGAAGAAAACAAAAATTTCAAATTTTTAACTTTAGATTCTAGCATTCAAATCTGAACCACCTATTTTTTTTTAAATACCATTTCTGATGGACCTCTTAATCTAGATACTGGATAAATAAGCCTCGAGTGTCTTGGAAGGTATTTGGTTAGTAATATATGGTTGTCATTAATGCTTCTCTTCAAAAATGTTATAACAGATTCTTGGGAATTCTTATTGTAACAGCATTATGGTCAAGGTTGGTTTTTAGGTCCAACTCATTTTCCAAATTGTCTAAGGATCAATTTACAAGTAATTCCTTGTTTGATTCTTGTTTTGAACATTAATCCTCCTTGATGTTAAGAACAATGAGCACAACACTTTTAAAAAGTACAATTTTGACAACAGTGCCATATTATATCACAACAGTTATTAAACTTAATATTGACAAATCATTGGCAGACCAATGGGGGTGGAGTAGGGACTGTAACTCGCCCATTACTCCTGAAAATGAAGGAAATGTAGCATTATGGATCTGTATGTTGGTTGAAAAGCCATTGTTCTGTTCGTACCCCCCTCATGTGGAAAACTCATATCATCGTAACCCTGCTCATTCCAAATTCTTGGGTGTGACTATCTGTCGAATCTTCAAACAATAGTGAGAATTTCCAATGATAAATTGGCTTTTCAAAATGAATATTCTAATGAGTTAATTTTAAAATTAAATTAGTTTTAAACATAATGACTGAAGTTAAAAAATAAAAATAAATAAGTTATAAAAGAATGTTAGTTAAATGGCATTAAGAATTTAATGTTATCACAAAAGATTACTATTAGGAAAAAAACTTCATCCTTGTTCTAATAAGCAATTAACAGGAGGAAAATAAAAGTGAAACAAAACAAAAAAATCAATTATCTGAGTAACATAATGATGATATAGTCTAAAAGAATCTTAATATGATTCCTTGAACCTTTATTACATATTTATTTATTACAAATAGAGAGGATGATGCCTATTAAAGATCAACTCACATGTAAGCATATTTATTGCAAGGTCCATAGATGAAAGGATAGATAAAAATTGGAAAAAGGAATTCTCTCCAGGATAAACTGAATTCGGCTAAAAGAAAATGAAAATATCCATACTGTGAACATTGATAAAAAATAAGAGGAAAATTAAATCAATCAATCAATGGATGAAAGTCAGAATAACAACACTAGCTAGAGACTGAAGCTGAAGAATACTTGAGCATACCATCAGGTAAAATCAGTCATTAGAATTAGTAAGAATAAGAAACAACTCTGGGCGGAAACTTGTGGCTCAGAATAATAATTTGATTCTTAGTATCTACATCAACTAACCATTGCATGGGCCAATAGAAGTCCTCTAGGGGAAAAAAAAGAGATATTAGTCAAATTGGGCATTATATATAGATTTGTCCTCATCTTTAGACAGCATGCCCTTTTTCTGCAGTCCCACATCTTGCAACACCAACCCTCAGTTGGTTCAAAGTATTCCATGTCATAAAGGACATTTGTTTGTCCAATGTTATCTCCTCCTTAAGGTCCATAACTGCAGATAAGACCTCTTCTTTCCATCTATTAATACGATTTACTTTTTTGTGTTCTGACTAATGTTCCCTTCTATCTATGAAACTCATCTTGGACCTCAATCTGCTTTTAACAGATTTATGCCTGAAAACTGGATGTCAAAGGCCAGTTTCCTGTTTAGTTCTGTCCATATCTGCTGCCATATTTCCACAGATGTGAGGTGGAGCAATTCCAAATAGAGGGTAAAGTTTTTCAGTAAGGGTTAGCTCAAGACATCCTGTTATTACACGAATTTTTTCATTAATAGCCATATCAAATTGTTTCGTATGCATGGATGCACTTTAAGCAGGTGCTGCATACTTTGCAGCCAAAAAAAAAACAAAGGGCCAGAGCTGAAGTTCTCAAAATCTCTGGTTTTGCACCTTAAGTATTTCTTAACAACTTTCGTGTGATATTATTCCTTGTACTTACCTTACCACTAGTGTTAAAGCAATGCTGTCTGAACATAGCTCATTATGTAAGTTGGCAATGAGCAATTTTCAGTTGAGTGTTTCAGTTTCAAATGAGTTTTACTAGGGTTTGGTTTCAAGAATTTTTTATTGTAATATTCAGCTAATATATCCAATGCTCTTGATAATTTATCAGTGAAACTGTCACCCTGTGTTGCCACAGCCATATCATCAGCATAAATAAAAACTTCTTGCTTCTATTGATATATTATAGAATATATGGATGAAGACACTATCCTATCGTAAACCATTCTAATGATCCCTCCATCTACTACTTTTTCCAAGTTATAAAAATCTACGATTCTCCAAAAATGTTTGGAAGAGCAATGTTAATTTAAAATCTCATATTAATATTTTTACTAAAACTTTGTTATGATTTACTGTGTCATAAGCAGCAGACAGGTCTATAAAGGCCAGCACACCAGTAAATTTCTTCTGCTCGAATCTTCTATAAATTGAGTCAGATTTAAAACCTGGCTAAAAGTTTTGGCTAGTCTAAATCTGGCCTGTTTAGGAATAAACATACTGGAAACATCCATATGTATGATCAAATGTAGATTAAATGGTCATTCTGACAAATACCTATTACTCCCCGGCCAATACCTCAACTGACTGATGATTGAGAGAACCTTCAGAGCAATCTGGAAGAGTAATAATGTGAGAAATATATCTCTAAATAGCACCATGTTTTGAACCCTCTTGCAGCCCATGGATGAGTTTCCATACTAACTGCTGGACAATCTTAAATACCAAGTAGTGAATTAACAGCAGGGGATCTAAGTTCTGGAGAGAGAGGAACAGCATAAATACTAATAATACTAATGCCATTAATTTGCTTGATAGAAGTCAAAAAGGAGACAACAGAATACCGATACAAGATCTTTAACAATGTCTTGTATTGTTAAGGACAGAAGACAGTTTCAGTGGTTGAAGGTGAAAATTTCATCCATGGCTCTGAATGAGATTGATGTGAGAGTGGAGAATCTGATTCTATCAAAGCAGATGGGAACTAGATGCTGACACAGTAGAGGAAACCAAGACAAGGAAATCCTTGCTAAAAAAAAAAAAAAAGCTTAAAGTATTCCTACCTAATAATATTTCCAGGAATTAATCTAATTTCACATTGAGCTAATTTTCTTTATGTAAATGCTTGCATCAGTAACTAAAGTAATAGAAATAAGTATATTTCAACTTACAACAGGATTATGTTTTGATGTTGTAATTTGATCTGGTCATAAGTTGATATGCTATTATACAGTCAGAATCATATATACACTACATACTACTAAGACACACACACACACACATATCTGAGCACTTTCAAGTTAATTGAATACAAAAAGGTAGGACAACACTCAAAATACAGACATAAATAACCACAGTACAACAGTAATGTACTATAAGCAGTACAGGAAAACACTTACAAGAGATAGCCGAAGCAAAGAAAATAGCCTGTAGGTTTGCATTAGATATGAAATGAGTCCTGTCTTGGTAGTAAACTATCATACAGTTTGATATATTATTGCAGTAAAGAGTAATTATAAATAATATTAATAATAAGCAGTAAACACATTATATATGCACACACACACATACATACACCGGGTGATTCATAAAGTACTGGAAAGTACTGGTGGTTTTCACCGCCCCATATCTTTTAAACTACTGCTCATAAAAATCTGAAACTTTTTATATAAAATCGTCAAACATACAAGAGTTATATTTTCATGCTATTATTTATTCATTATTATTGAAATTCATTTTATTTGTGTTCAAACATCCCCTATATATCGTATATTTAAATAACTGTTGTGATGTTGTTTAAACTCTAAAAGTCTGGATCCAATATTCAAATGATACAGAAACCTAATTAGGAAAATTTAATCTAAACACTTTTAACTTTGTCATTAATTCCTTTGTTTTAAAAAAAAACTATTTTTTTGAAAATGCATTCTGACAAGTAACTTTTTTGGGAGACAGCCGAATAATTTTTTTTGGATAATAATTTCAATATATTGGGGGGTTTGAATGCAAATAAAGTGAATTTCAATAATAAATGAATAAATGATAACATGAAAATATAACTCTTATATGTTTGATGATTTTATATAAAAAATTTAAGATTTTTATGAGCAGTAGTTTAAAAGATATGGGGCGGTGAAAACCACCAGTACTTTATGAATCACCTGGTGTGTGTGTGTGTGTGTGTGTGTGCGCATGCGTTATTATATCTCTAAAAGTATTACAATTTTGATATTCAATATAATTATTCATACTGCTAGTAGCCCAATTAAGTTTGTTGTGCTACTGAGTAAGCCTCATCACCACTATCTAACTTATGCTCACGACTATGATTATCATCAGATGCAACTCAAAAATGATTTTGAAGACTTAAGTTTTCATCATAAGTGCGAATGGTTGTCTGTCAGATCATTTTAAGTTGGGACCTATCTATATTGTTTTTTGAAAACATAAGAAAAACTGAATATATACATTGTGACTAGTGGTGGTTGAAAGATACAAATTACAGATCACATCTAACAAAAGTCTCCAAGAAAGCTGCAGGATAGGAATAAGTTTCATAGATGAGACTAACATAAATATATGTTAGAATAATCATTCTCATTCTTAAGTTTTCATTGTGATATTAAACTATCAAAAATTTTTAAAACTTGAAAGATAACCTCCAAAAAGAAGCCTTGACTGACCATAATTTCAAATGAGATAAAATTAACACCAGAACAAATTATTAATGTTGGCCAGAAAGAAACATTAGGTATTAATTTTACGATCATCTATATGTAGCACTTTAAGTGCTTTTATAAAAAAATTTGAATTTTTATACTTAAAGTCATTAGATGAGAGTATTTCAATGACTGCAGGAGTAAAGAACAGGGGCGTAGCATGCACAGGGCGGTGGGAGCTAATTTTTTGCTCATTTTTTGGGCGGCATTTTTTGGGGGCAGCAAAATTTCACAATAAATAATATCTTGTAATCTGAACTAAAAATTGGAACCATTTCTTTGCACCTACAATTCGGACGGATTAAAATGAACATGGAACTTTTGCCTTGAGGTAATTCCCCCATTTTATATTTTGTGCTCGGATTGTTCAGAACGAATATTCAGCAAGAATTAATTCTTTCATATAAAGAATAGAGTTCAATACTCTCTAATAGCACCTCAACATCAGATGTCCAATTCACATTGACTCAATTAACCTGCTACAAT
>JAFIDM010000004.1:59843212-59872788 GCA_023159025.1 Thereuonema tuberculata
AAAAAAAAAAAAAACCAACCCAATTCTTTTCAATGTTACAACTTTCTTCAATTGAAACCCAACATATCAAACTTTTGATGTCAATGACAGCTCCCCCTAGCAAAGCTATTCATAATCTTATAAACACACAATCCCTGCCAAGTTAAACATATTACCTAAACAGTCGAGTCTAAAAATTTCCCACAAACTGCTTAAAATATGAAGGCAACCATTGAACTAATCTTTGAGTAATCCCCTTTCATGGCCTATATTTACATCTACAGCATAGCATTAGGACTCTCTTGTTTATTTATAAAATTATTTTTTCCACATTGAGTTTTCTCTATTTCCTCCTAGAACATTAAAAAAAGCAGGAACCTTTAAAACATTTTATTTTGTAAATTTTAGATATTTACATTATTTTGATGTAAGCTAAATTTATAAAGATCTATTTATTTAAAAAAAAAAAAGACAAATTTGATTAATATGATAGAAATTCAAAAGATGATTAAGAAAATAAAATGGGAATTTTCTTAATAAAATAATTGTTTTCAATTTGTTCTCTTTTATGAAAGTCAGTTATACTAAATTAATAATAATAAAATAAAATAATAAAAGACTAAACACTAGAATGGATATGAATTTTATAAATATTTTAAAAACAAGGAGGGAAGGACCTTTACAATCAATTATGAAATTTAATAAATAAAGTTTTTAAAAAAACAGGATTTATTTTATTATCAACAAAACTAGAAATTGACATATAATATGTCCTCAATATCGCAGCATAATATTGCTAGTGGCGTAAGTAATAAGGAGGCTTGTTACGAGTCCCAACTGCTATCTAAGGAAGACTCCTGGTAGCAGTTTATGGGAAGAACTTCATGCAAACACTGAGCTGTTGATAACAAGGAAGGGACTGTTTAAGTATACAGTAAGCACAATGTCAGCCTTCTTTTTGGCAACAAATTCCTACCCCAGAAAAATATTTGATATACTGTGCTTCTAGATGCAAATGATATGCAGGTTTACGGATGTTCACAGCCAATGCAGCAGAGTTACAAGTCATTTGATGCTTTTAATTTTCAGAATTAGATTTTGAAACAGTTTAATGTCATAAATAATTCATTTTAATTATAATTTTTTTATCCAGAGGAAAATAAACCGAACGTTGGGATTTTCACAGAACAAAAGGCTTTAATGAATTCAATGTAGAAATATTTTACTAATAAAGTAAAAAGGTTAAATATTTATTAATTAACTATTTAAAAAACAAACTTACAAAGTCAATGTAAAACAAACTGCAAAAACAAGATTTTAAAAAATATTTTTGTTCCAAGTCATATAAAGATAGGAAAATAAGATAAAAATTGTAGTTTTAAAAAAGATACTGAATTATCAATCATTAACTTGTAATACAACTTTTAATATTCTGCTTGGAAGATTATTAAGTGTCTTTCAAAAAAAAAAAGGAAGTCATAAGAAAATACATTAAAACGGGATTCTTAAAACTGGTTAAAAGAGTGTGAGAAATCAAAATTATGACAACATAATTTATAATCTTCTTACTGAGATTTATTTATAGAACCAATTAAAATTATTAAACATGTAAAATAATTAAAAAAAATACTTATGAATTGCTTATAAGAAAACTAAAAAGAAATTATACACTTAAAGAAAGCTTTTGATGAGGAAGAAAAATATGTAATGAATGGAATAATTTAATGGAATTCAAAGCCTCAAAATGTCAAGGATAATTATTCTTAGTATTCTCAATGTATCAATGCAGGTGCTCTTTATCAGGATCATTAACGGAAGTAGAGGTTCATTCATCTGTCACAGGCTATTTGAGTGTCTTTTGGTATCATCTTCAATGTGCCTTTCTAGCCACTTGAATTTATGAATCCATCAGCAACACTTACGTGCAGATGAACATCTCCGCTTACCGTGATTGAAGGTGGACTGCATTATCAGTATTTAAAAATATACTTTTCATTCCGTTATTACAAACAAGGAATACTTGGAGTCTCAAAGATTCTGCAACTATTCTTATCACAAATTCTCATAATTACTGTGTGGTTATTATTATTTTTTTTATATAATGTTTTGTTATTATTTCCTTACTTGCTTTGATAATAAAATACAGAGATGAAAAAATATTGATTGGAGGAACATTCCAACTCAAAATTCTGTATTAAATAAATAAATGATTTTTAAATAAAATACCGTTCTCCATTTTGAAAGAAAATATTATTAATTTTAATGCTTGTCATAAATATATTAAAAGGAGAATAATTTCTAAATTTTGAAAAATTTTACTATTTACTGAATAGAAAAAAAAAAATGCTCAGAATCTGAATATGTTCTAAATTAAATATCTATTTAACAAAGATTAAATTTAATATAAAGAGGGAAAGGAGATGAGAGTCTAAGTAAGGAAAGGTTATTTTTAACCAATATATTCTCTGAACATTTTTTTTTTTAATTCTTACAATAAAGGTAATTGGTGAACTAGGGGATAAAACAAAGGAAGGGGTAAACGTATTTCATTAAAATACAATCTTTGTACTTAGTGTACTGAAGAAACAAAGAAGCTAGACCACTCAGCCAAAAATTTCCACAATGAGTTATTAGAGTCTATTCTTGGCTGCAACCAAATGGAGAGGGACAACACCTAGTGACATCAGTGCATCAGGCAGACTTACAATATACAAATACTTATATATGTGGGGAAAATAACGAAATTCAACTGAAAAGCAATATTAAATTAAATTTACTTATAGTTTTACTAAACAGGAACTAAAAAGCTTCTCCGATTTTAAAATTAAGTTTAAAGTTTAATTTTAAAATAAAAGAAAAAAAGAAAAAAATTGCAAAGCATTTTTATTTCAAAATTTTGTAACAAAGTTAAAACTTACAATAAAAATTAATAAAACATCCAATTAAATATGTTACGGATTAAAAAATGCAAAAGATTAATAAATAATGAAGTAATAATGTTTTATTAACTTTTTATTTAAACTGAATGTAATTTTACTAATTTTTTTTAAATATTAAAAAAACAAAAAGATAAAAAAAAAATTATTTTTATTAATTGTTAACGACAGTTTAATTTAGTTATCAGTAAACTAGATGATTAAAAGATCGATTGCTTTAAATTTAAAAATTGTTATATTTGGTATTTTAATTTCTTTTCTCCAATCCTGATATGGTATTGATAGATACTCAAACTTATCCTTTCATTAAAACAAATACTTACATAACTAAAACATGTGCCAAAAAAAAAAAAAAAAAAAAAAAAGTTACACCTCCCCCATTTTTTATGATACTTCTTCAATGTAGTTTCCATCACAGAAATCATATATTTGAAGATGAAGTTACATTTTTTTTTTTGTATTTCCACTATAAAACTGAATAACATTTCGATGTTTCAATTTTTTACAATACCGCTGACGCCAAGGATGGACGAGGGCGTGGCGAATGGGAGGTATCTTACCTTTAAAAATGAAAAATATTGATCAAACTTACTGAACAAACCGATAAGAAATATTTTAAAACGAATTATTTATGATCGAGTTATCTTGGAAACTTTATAATTCTCTTAAAACTTACAAATGAAGACATTTGTAGAAGCAATCACGCAAGATGTTGAGTATTAATCAAAAAGCTGAATTTTTTTTTTTTTTTTTTTTTTTACCTCAAGTATTTCCCCTTAATAATAAACTTGAAAGAAAGGAAAAATGATATAGTTTGAAAGAAAGGAGCTTATGAATTCAAACCAGTAAGGGACGATTAAACAATAAAGTTGTCATAATCGTGGTAAGTACCGAAAACTTGCGTTTTGAAACGCAAAAACTGAAAAAGTCAATTCGTTAAACCATATTGTTACATTGAGATTTCCTTACAGACAACATATATTAAAATCTTAAAACAATGGAAAAATGAAATAAATGTGCTATAATTAGTTTTAATACTGTAAATTGAAAGGTTTTTCGAATTCGATTGAATTCAAGTCAACCTTTTATATCGTATTCCTGAGAACTCGTCTTAGCAAGAATAGGCATCTGGAGTAGAAATATTACAAATTTTTTTTAATTAATATTGAAAGTGAAAAGAAAACAAAAGACAGCGATTAAGGATATAACAACAGGCCTAAAGTGACTAAAAATGTTTAAAACAGTATACTGAAAAGAAAAATGTTAACATAGTACATTGAGCAGAAACTGAATCCGTATGAAAGTTCTTTTTTCTGCTCATATCTTACACATAGCTTCTGTGAACTTTACAATGGGTAAAATTAAAACTTCCAAAGTCGTAATTTTTAACCAATCGCGATTAAATTTGGAGTTGGTTGTTAATATGCAAAGTTCTTAATATAATTTCAGGGCCGGCGGTAGGTGTTTTGGCGCCCTCTTTTCCCATTTCTGTTAAAATGAGTGACCCTTCTCTTTATGGACCAGAGATATCCGTTTAGCTACAAAAAAAAAAAAAAAACAGACTCGTCAATGGATTCTCACTATCCCGGTAGAGCTGTTTCATGCGTAGTAATTTTGGACGAATTAGCAGACAGTAATCGACAATGAACAAATTTTGCAAGTTTTTTTATTTTCTTTCTATGTGCGTAAGAACTGATAACAATATTCCAAAAACAAATTTCGACGATGTAATTTCAAACTCAACAAAACAGAAAAATTGACTTATAAATTGTTTATTGTTAATAAAAATCGCAATCCTACGGACTCCTGAACAACATCGGACGGGCGTTCACTGAAAATGGAAGAGGAGAATAATTTGTATTCCGTTGAAAAAGTGAAGTTAAATATACGTCCTTTTGAAGAATTATGGGAAGTTCTTCAAGATGGCTTAAAGGAAGCTTTCGACGATGTAGCGGTGAACGTTGCAGAATGTCCAGATCTCCGAGATCCTCCATTTCATCTTGTTGGAAAGGGATTGTGTTGAAGTCAAGAATTGCAGATGTGGGTGGCAACTCCAATCTAATTCCTGTTCCACAAAAAGATAAGATTTATAGTTTAGCATCTCCAATGTTTAACACCATTATTTTTCTTCTTCTTTTTCCTTTATGTTATGGCCACAAATTTGAAATGCACTTGAAACTAAGGTAGTTAAGCTTCAATGATTTTTCCGAATTCACTCACCATCGGATTCTCCGGACGATGTTAACCGTTTGTAAGATCATAGCTTTCACATGGATTTCTGGAGCTATTCTAACTACCTTTAACAGTCTCCGGATATGAATGTTAGATACGTTTCCATACTAATATAAATGTTTATGATTATGCAAACACTTTCCAATTGTGATATATTTTTCAGTCCGACTAGTACTTAACTCTTTCTGGTTTCTAATAATTAAGAATGACTAAATTTTGTATGAATGCTTGCAGATAGGAATGAGGGTTAAGTTTTTGTTAATTCTTTTTCATACTTTATTATTACTGTATACTTGTATAACTGAAATTTCTGACCCGTTTCCGATTCCATCCAGACCTCAGAACTGCCTAAATAATAACTCGAAACTGTCTTACGACGATGGACTGCTGTATTCGTTTACTGATAGTTATTAAATTAAACGTATCAGTCTTTCCTTAATTCCTTTACACAGTTACAGTCCGCCGAATTAGGAATCTATATTAAAAAAAAAAAGTTTGTGTGCGTAGGCACGTTGCCATGCAACAGGAGTATTGTTGCTTAGTCAACTGTTCACAACAATGGAATTTCGCACGCACGTTGCCAGGCAACAGTAGTAGTATTGTAGCATGGTCAACTCAACTGTACAATGTCCGACTATTACAAATGGATTTCAATATTGCACTGCATATATTCTTTAGATTTTAAACTGCAGCTCCACTAATGTTTTAATATTTTCTATGTATTAGTCAAAGCCTACTACGATCAAAATTTCCACACAGAAAACTAGAAAAATTGAAAGCAATATAGATACTGCAGAAAAGATACATAATTATTAATCTGCGTTTTTGGTTTACATTATACAGCATTTTAAAAATTGTATATATACAGTATTTTCTGATGAAATACTTAAAACAGTTACATTATATACTTTCAATTGTATATTATGCTTAAAGAAACTGTTCTATATAATATTGCATAATTTAATGCTAGATACAAATTGTAATTTCACAAGTTTCACAATCATTTACAAATCTGGTGGTTCAATTTTACCCATTAAATTCAATGCAAATTAGGATTAATTTGACTCCTGCAAATAAACAAAGTTTGGAAAGGTATACTACATTCTTTAAACTTTGCCCAGGGAGCAGAAGCCGCTTGAACAGACCCTGTGCCTACGTAACAGATGTATTTCTTAAGTCAGTCTGAAATTACAGTGAAGGATCTCCATCGGATTAATTATTCTTTACTTACTTTTCTCTATCACGAATGTAGTACAAATATCGCTTCAAATTCGCAATTTACAATCAACTTGGAAAAAAAAATGACAATGGACAATCTACAAGAATCAGGTTTTGGTATTTTAGAATCGATTTCAAATGACTTCACAAACAATCATCTTGTTTTGGTTTTTTTCTTCCCCATATTTTACTATAATAAAGATCTTTCGTTGTATTTCTTTAGTGTTTGTTTACTTAAAAGTCCCATAGTTCCCTTACTTTTACGATTTGGACATGTGTTGATACTTGCTTTCAAACTTATAACTACCTCTAGAATGCTGTGTTAAAGTTATGACGTTTATTTGAAAACATGAAACTGCTGTTATTTTTTTGGAGTTCTAAACTGATTAAGTTGTTTTAATTGTAACGTAAAACCTAAGTCCAATGACTACAATAAATGTGAATGCAACTACGAAGGTCAAACTAAAAGTCATGAGCAACATTTTTTTTAAAAAAAAAATCACAATAAATTAATTATGCAAAAGCAAGAACATTGCCAAAATCTATAGACAGCGCCATGAGCGAGTCATGACGTCATTTCATCACGTAACCACACACAGCTGATACAAAATGGCTGCAAACAACGTTTCGTTTCGCCAGCGTTCTGTGATTGAATTTCTCGTTAAAGAGGGAATCTCCACTGCACAAATTCATGAGACACTTCAGCGTGCATACGGAGATGTGTGCATCGGAGCCAGCAGTGTCAGACGATGGGTAAAACATTTTAAAGATGGCAACACAAGCATCGAGTATAAGCCTTGTAGCGGCCGTCCGCGTACTGCCTCTAACGAACGCAACATGGAACGAGTGGATGACAGTACAGCACAACTCTGAATTGGGCACAGTGCAGTCCAGATGATCAAGAATTTGGGGCTATCGGTTCCCCAAATTCCCCGTTTACTGACTAGCGATAACAAAATTCAGAGAAAAAACATTGCTTAAGAACTTCTTCAGCGATATGAAAATGAAGGAGATGTATTTTGACGAGTATTGTGACGGGTGATGAAAGCTGGCTCCACTCGAAACAAAATGGCAGGGTATGGAATGGCACCATCTCAATTCCCCAACAAAAAAGAAAGCAAAGAGAGTGCCATTAGTTGGAAAAGTCATGGGCTCCATTTTCTGATTTGCAGATGGCATGATTCTAGTGGAATTTCTTGAACCTGGGCATACCATTAATGCTGCTCAGTACGTCATGACACTTCGTAAGCTCCGTCGTGCATTGCGTGATAAACGTCCAGGGAAAAAGATCATCCTGCAGCACGACAACGCGAGACCCCACACTGCTCGTTCCACCATGGAGGAAATTCGGAAAATGGGGTGGGAAGTTCTTCCGCATCCTGCCTGCGGCCCAGACTTAACACCATCCGATTATCATCTTTTTAGTGCTGCAAAGGAAGGCATGCGAGGCCAACACTACGAAACGATGGAGGACATCACGAAAGCAGTGTTTTAACGCAGTGCTGGAACGGAGTTCTATCGTAAGGGAATTTTAAAGCTCCCACAACGGTGGGAAAAATGGAGACTATGTGGAAAAATAAGGAAAAGTCTGAAAAATAATGTGATGTATTTGTTTTTTTCAAAAATAAATTAATCTTATTTTTAAAAAATTTTTGTTCATGACTTTCAGTAGGACCCTCTTCATTATATCCAGTGACAGAAAAGATGTATTTATTTTTCCTCTGTCAAAGATTAATTTTAAGTTAAAAAAAAATTGAGGATTGAATATATTTTAAAACCAACAGCAAGAAAGTGAATTAATAGCAATGAAATTTTCTTTTTATATAATAATCATTAAAAAACAGTCATTATGATAAAAAGCTAATGTAAATTTATGATTTAGATACGTTAGCAGCAACAACTTCAAAGCATCAGCTGAAGAATATATTTTTGAACCTCTTAAGGCTTTGAATTGCTTGTATGAGAAGCCATAACCATCAAGTAGCAATTCCAAGTCTATTTTGAGTAGAACAATATTGTCAGTTTGGAGATTCAAAGGCGAACCTGGACAAGGACGCTGTGGACTGAATTGCTTACAAAATATCGTGTTTCTCAAATACTGATGAATTGAAAAAGATAGCTAAAAAAAACAAACAAAGTAATCCAAACATTACAAACTGAAAGCTACAAGGAACTCAATGTTATTTTTTCCACATTATTAATCTAGAGCATATTTTTTTTCTATATTAAATAACCTACAGTAAATGGTAGGATAATATAACATGAAGTCACAATAAAGCTTTAAAAATTATTTTTCCATAGAAAAGAATTAAATAAATAAATAATAATAAAAATATGTATTTAAAATAATACGGTATTATTGTTAAAGTTACTTTAAAGTCAATGCAATTTTTAACTAACCGATTTCTCTAATACAGCCGTTCCCAAAATATTTTTTGACCGCCTTTCACACTATTCGTAATAATATCCTCCATCTCTTCCGATTTTCAAGACAACGTGATTAAATATGGTTCGATATTTTGGAAGCACATTCCTTCTCATCTTTGTTTTTTTTATCTCATCTCTTTTTATATCTAATTATTTTTTGTTTTTTATCTGTAATAGAAACGTCTCGAGCCAACCAAGAAAACGTAACAGAAAACCCATACCACCTTTGTAATTTTTAAGATGATGTAGACGCCATTACAAAATTTTTACCCACGAAGTCATCACATGAGAAAGGGTAATTCACTTAAACGAAGTACTCATCATACAGTTGAGGAAAGATTCTTCAAACTTTAATTTTCGTTCATTTTTTTTTTTTTTTTTGTAGTAATTATTTTTTTGTTATAAAATAGTCGGACCTCTATTTAACGAACCTCTATTTTGCGAATTTCTCTATTTTGCGAACTTTTCTTTGGAACCAAGAACATTTTGCTAATTTCTTCGTAAAATAACCTCCAAATAGCGAAGTGCATTTTCTATTTAACGGACACAGCTAAGGGAAAAAGAAGAAATTAACGATGATGTTCTGATTGATGATTATCTTTCACTTGATTTTGAAGTTGAGACTTCGGAAACTAACTGAATCGGATATTTTGGAAAGTGTGAAAAATAAAAACAATACAGCTATGAATTGCGATGAAGATGATGAAAATAAAAATGATCATGATGCAGAAATCAAAAAAATTTTCGTATTATGAAATGCTAAAATCATTTGAAGCAATCCGATGCGGATTATAATTTGAAGAAAATACGCCTGATAGGGTTTTTGGTGCATTGCAAAGATGCGAGACGTACTATGAGCTAAAACACTTTTTCCAAAAAAAAAAAAAACTCAGACAAAATTAACAGACTTTATTAGTAAAATTAAGTACGCATGTGGTCATGTATGCTTTGTTATTAAAATTATTACTTTTTTAATAACATTTATTGTTTATGTATTTTAAATCTGTTTTATATAGTTTAAAATGTGAATCTCTATTTAACGAATTTCCCATATAACGAACTTTTTTTCGGGATTTAGCGACTTCGTTAAATAAAGGTCCGACTGCATTTTATTTCTTATAAATTAATATTTTTTTATGCTATTTAATTATTCCACAGGAACCGATGTGAGGTAATGAGGATAGTAGCTATTCAATCAATGGAATGTAATTTTACTTGCTGAATACCCGAGCTCAAGTGCAGCTTTCCTTTTCACTGGTTTGTTTACTTGAAAACACTCCAGGTCATGAATCTTCCTTGGATGGCTTTTGTTCAGTGGGGAAATACAGCTGGATCCCGGCAAAAGCTGTGCTAATTAAGTCGAAGATGTTCTCGTGAAAAAAGCCACACACACCTATCTGCACTGCGAAATGGTCCAAGTCAAAATCCAAACTAAGCTCGTCCCATCTCAGTGGGAGTTACCTGAACATTTTGATTCACTACATCATCTGCTCGCCTTGACTGACTTCCAAGAATCCTACAAAAATTTTTCTAAGCGCTGAGATGCCGTTCTACGACCTCTCGAATTCCAAAGATGAGCAACCAAAATAAAAAAAAGAAATTAGCCACGCTCATGATTAAGAAATATGTTTCCGATTTTAGAGCATTTTTTCTTTTTTTTTTTGTACAGTAACAAATTACCAATTTTTTTATCCTTAACTGTAATTATCTTAATGATGATTATGAATAAATTGTTAATTACCGTAATGGCCTTCATTGTAAACTGTAAGATGCTATTCAAAATGAATCCTATTACAAAAGTTATTTTTAAAAAAGCAAACAAAAAATTAATATGAGAAAGAACTGGCAAAACGCCACAATTTTTATTACTTATTTTTTTCCTGATTTAAAAACTTTAATTTTTAATTAAGTATCGTGGTAAATATAACTTCACAATCATGTTCTTCCATAAATTCTTTACTCCATAATAACGACAATATTTCGAATAATCTAATCGATTATTCTTGTTCAGGTCGAAAAAGGAAGAAATAAACTTATTTCTTTCCTTAAACACAAAAAACAAACAATGAATATAGAAATTCCAAATTACAATCGATAAAGGTTAAAATTTGATATATTACACCATTATAATTTATTGTTGGTTGATGTTTTATGGCGCAAAAGCAGCTGCTGCTCATCATTATAATATACTTCAATTATTGAATTACAATATAAATTCCAAATTACAATCGATAAAAATTAAATTTGATATATTACATCATTACAATATGCTTCAATTATTGAATATGAACTAATTATTAAATGTTTATTAAAATTCTGACAATGATAAGGTATTATAAATGTTATTTCTTCAAATTTTTCTTGTTCAAGTATTTGTTAAAAATTCTGAGTGACTTACCAGAATATAGAAATTTCTAAAGTCATTGTTTTTTGTGTTTAAGGAAAGAAATAAGTTTATTTCTTCCTTTTTCGACCTGAAGAAGAATAATAGAATAGATTATTCGAAATACTGTCGTTTTTATGGAGAAAAGAATTTACGGAAGAACATTATTGTGAAGTTATATTTATTATCGTAACAGATAAGTATATTTTAAAGTATCGTAGTAATTCATGAGAAGCTATTCAGAAGAAACTAGGCCTATTTCCTAATTTTTTTTTTCTTAAAAAGAAAAAAATAATAATCAACAATATTTTTAATTTAAATAAATACATTCAAATTTTATATTGAAAACTAAAAATACCCAATATTCTTTATAATTTTACTACCAATTTTATTTTTTCCAAATTTACATAATTGTTTATTTTAATATTCGGCGGAAATGGCATGAAATCATTGCATGTAATGTTTGCCCTTCTGACATTCTATTCAACCGAAGACAACAATTCTATTCTCGAATTACTTTAAGCTCTAATTGAGCTCAATAATAATCAATTTTCCAGTGAATCAGTAGAAGAACGGGAGAGAAGGAAGTGGGAAGTATGAAATCACCCATTTCTTAATTGTTAAAGGAGTTTTGGAGTTCGTGGGCTGTGCATCTCCTACATCCTACTAATCAATTTCCTGTTCACACAATCCTCCAGGTACAAATATTATAGAAATGTCATTTCTTTGCTGAGCGCCAAACAATAACAGAAGCTTTTCATTACTCCTAATGATGTTTAAATTAAACGAAAGGGTTAGAGAAGAGCACGAATTGGAAGTTGTTCTCAAGTCTTACCACCTCCTGTTAAAGAATAAAATCGATAAAATTCAATAATATTTCACGTAAGACACTTGAACATCGCAATCTAAAGTTTAGTAATTTTTCTCTACTTTCCAAGGATGATGCTATTGAAAAAAAAATATTTTAGTAGGCTTGTTCTTAGGCAATTCGCTTTACAATAAAGAAATCATAGATCTATTTATTTTGGGCTACATTTATAATAAATAATCAACAATGTTGACAGCGGAATTCAAAAGACAAAACATAAAAACAATTGGGGAAGGGCGGAAATTCACTGAATTCACATTTCATTTTTTATGAATAGGTTTATTTTGTTTAACCATGAAATTATAAAAGCAGATCGAAAGATAACGAATTTTAAAAAGTTTAGAAGGGAACAGAAAACTAGAAAGGAAAAGCTATCAATGTCTATGATCACTAACAAATCTTATATTAGTAACTAGCAATCAACTATTATCATTTTTATCTAAATGTATAAATTTAAAATAAAATGAAAGGAAATCATTACTTTGGATTAACTGGGATCTGATAAAATAACTATTTTACACCAGCAGTGAAAAAGCCCGACTGACCACAGTTTTTGCAGATCCACCACAGATAATTTTGACTCGTGCCAAAAGAAATAGCTAAATTAAATAAATAAATAAAAAAAGGGGGCATTTCATCTGACTTCCTATATAATACAAAAGTGCTACTTTTTTTTATCATTTTTTTTTAAAGACTAACAACTTCCTTATCAATGGAATTAATAAATAATTTATGTGTTCTATTTGACAAAATTATTTACATGGGCATCTTAACAGTTATTGTGGATAATCTGATAAAAAGATTACATCAGATAAAACAGTAAATCTATTTTACATTAAGCATTAGGCAAATCCCGTCATTGGATGTTGCTTAAAAATTAAAAATTGTTTATGGATCTACAAGTACTTTAAAAAACAAAACAAAAAAAACCCAACCGTATTACACTCAATGTATGTGAAATAAGAATGAATTTCAATTTCTTTTTTAAAATACATGCTGCAGTTACAGAAATGTCTTAAATTTCTGCTTCAAATATCCCCTTCAAGTTGTGATATTTGCTTTAAAAAGACATGAGAAACTCCATTATTTTGCTACAGCTATTAAAACAAAGTTTAACTGAATTGAAGGAATTAAGTTCCTTACTTTATATCTTCCTTTTATATATATATATATATTAGTTCTACTTATTATTTAAAGAAAAAAAAACAACAACAACGACAACGGCTATTGTTGTTTATCAAACGTTGTTAAATCTGAAATTTTAAAAATTCTTTTTATTTTGTTTGTAAATTTCTGTAAAACGTTTCATTTCGAAATATTCTGAGAAAATTATTTTTCAGAAATTCTGACCTCCTATTTCAATAACTCCTTTCCTTGATAGTAGTCATCATTAAAATGGCTTAACTTTGTAGTTATGGACAAGAATTACAATAAAACAAAATGAGCAATTCTGTTGCCAGAGCCTGTTTTTGTTATTTCTCAATTTAATGATTTCATTGTGGATTTCCTTCTATACAAAACATGAAAATGGTTTCTGAAACACTTATCTTTAATTTACTTTTTGAAATTTTATTATGTATGGAACCAATCTGTTATTCATGTTTTTTATTTATTACGTTTATTGTCTGCATCTGAATAACGAAGAATTACGGCCAAGGAGAGCATAAAAATTTGAACAAATGCCCAAGTTCAGTCAAATTAATGAGCGAGTGTAATTACGTTAAACTACAGTTTTGCTCTAATCTTTTGTTGTTTAACAAAGTCAGTTGGCAAATGGATGTTACCAGCATAACTGAGATGAGATGGAGAGAAACACCAAAGACAAACAAGGTTAAAAAAATTTGTTGTGTGTGTGTGTAAAGAATTCTCATCCTGTTTGGGCTGATTGTAACAATGAAATTCTACATCTACAACAATGGACCCAATGTACTCTTTTGCATTCATGAAATTGTACAATGAACATCAATCACAATTTGTAGGTTCTTGTCTGCAATGTCATTTACCAGAAAGGATTTACTGAAAAGGGAAATTTTTAATAAACCTAACAATGATACAAATTTACTAATGGAGACAAAGATCAAATAAAGGTTAATGTAAGATGGAATTTCATACCTATTGTTGTAAACTATAAAGTAACAAAAAGTATAACTAAAACCATGCCTACTAAGAGAATCCATGCCACTGATTTTAATTTCAACAATGCCTGCATGATAAATCTATGCATGTAATATCACTATGTCTTCCTTACGTTTCCCTTAATAAATGAAAAAATCTCCCATGTATCTTGAGAACTGCATAATCCACGATTATGATCTAATACGATGTTAAACTGTTTCATTTTATTTCTATTTATCTCATACAATTCATTTTAATTTTAAGTCATCTGAGCAATCAAATGTTTCAACTCTAAAGCCTCTACACCTACTACATGTGAGACATTCGGTAGAGCTTATTTCAAAAATCTAATTATAAGATCAGCTGATCTAGGAGTTAGACAGCTTTGAACTTAACTGATATATTTTATATATATATATATATATATATATATATAAACACACACACCCATAACAAATCTCAAACTCAGATATCGAAATTGATTCTTCCATTGAACAGCATGCATCTTTCATATCAAAGACCATACTCCATCTCAATAGAAAGGTTTCTAAAGCCTTCTATATACCAAGATAACAGGTCAATCACAAACTCTACCTATTCAATATTGCTTGATTTTCTCAACAAACCACTTTAATCTTGGTAAATCATGCCTCCAATTACGCCTTCTTCTTCCATAGTATTCTTTCAAGGCGGCAGACGATGCAATAGATTTAAGCTCTACTTACAAGAATATTCTTTCTTGCTATTAATAATTTTTTAGAGATAAAGGAATAAAAATATATTAAAGAAAGTCATCATCATCAGTGTTCTGTCGTAGACAGGTCCAATGGCAAGCAGCAAATAAGGTCAGCAATGTCTCTTCCTCCAAGTTGTTCTATTTCTTGCCTCCTCTTTCAGGCCTTGATATCCACTTGTAACCAATAGGTCATCCAGGATCATTTTTCTCTTTCTTCCTCTTGGTCTCTTTCCCTCAATCTTCCCCTCCAATACTTCCTTCATGAGATTTTCACCTCTCAGCACATGACCAATCCAGTTCTTTTTTTCTTCTTCTAATGTTCTTTAATAAACTTCTCTCTTCCCCAATTTTTTCGAGAACTTTGTCATTAGTCACCTTGTCTGTATATGACATTAAAAATTTGGCTCACTATCTCGTAGGATCATTCTACTGCTCGTGCTCCATTTCATGTGAGAATCAGAACAGTTGAAGACAGACAAAATAAAATTTGAGTAAGGCAGTAATGAACAATGCTTTTAAATTTGTTTTTATTAAATAGATATTAGTAAGTCAATTACTACTCCTAATTTATTAGGGATAGATTGTAAAATAGCATTGACAATTATCATTCTGGTTGAATATAAATTGGGGATCAGCTAGAGAATAAGGAAAATGAGAAGATTGCTGACTGAATAGCATTTACAATTGGAACTGTCATGTCGGCATTTCAAGGCTTTTGTTTATAATTGAAAGACTTTGTAATTACTATGGAAAAATGCTGGCATTTTTTTCTGAAAAGTTCCAGAACCACCATTTCATTTTTGAAGCAGCTGAAAAAGCAATAGATGTTCCGTTTTTTTTCAATCAAATGTTTGTAATATATTCTATTCTTCCACTGTTCCCAACCGGTTAGGAAACGGCTGCTTAAGAGGATCTTGTAGGTGATATTGCATGAAAGATTCATCAAAGCATGTTTTTATTTCTCCCCCCCCCCCTTCTGAGGCTCTGATATTTTTCACTGCTTGTTTTGCTTTTGAAATGACAAATTATTATGTAGTTTTCACCGAAATCCCAATTTACATCAGGATATCTCCAGATAGAATATTAACTGTCACAGGAAATACTACTTTTATTTATTATAATTGAATAGAATTGGACATAAAATGTCTACTGTGATAAACATAGCTGACTTTAATATTAAAGTTAAAGTGTCCCACTATAATGTGTCCCTTGCGGTCACGGGAGGTAAGGCTCCCAGCATTCTGTGGCCAACAGGACTACGTTGAGGTTGAGTGGTCAGCCCGCCTGCCTTTAACTCTCAGGAAAGAAACATGAAACCCATTCAACAGAGGGCTGGGTAGACCCTAGGACCCGTTTGGAGCCGAATGGAGTATGGAAAAATCCCCGGCCTCAGCTGAGGCCGGGGATTGAACCGGCCACCTCCAATCCACAGCCAAGAACCCTTACCCACTTAGCTATCGGGTGCGTGATGTAAATATTACTTAAGATTTTAAATAATTTAAATGACACTTATTGTATAGTAGCTACTTTTTGTATTGAGACATCTAGCTTAAGTGCAATGGCCTCTTACCCATTCAAGGGCCACAAAGAAATGTTTCAGTCATCTTGAGAGCTAATTCAATTCAGTTCAAAACTTTATTTTCATTTTCTTATGACTACTGCTAACTTTCAAAAACAATTTATGGACTGAATAATGAAACAAATACTAACTTTTGAAACAAACTGAAATGATGAGATACAATTACGTGGAAGTGTCGCAAATCTCTTTTATAGGCAAAATACAACCAGTAAGTTGAAAACACCGCTTTAAATTAATCACTTTTTTTTTTTAGGAATAATATAGAAATCATTTACTAAATCGACAATTCTGAGTTTGGATCTTCACATTAGAACTAATCTTTCTTCTTAATTTATCTGTCCAATCACACCTTTTTTTCAATGATTGCTGTCCTAGTTAAACCATTATCTAATCTTTCCATTTCAGATCATTCAAACATTCTATTCCTTCCATGTAAGACTCATCTGCTTCACATTATTCTTAGTTAAATCTAATTTACGAGAAGAGACAAGATGAAATTACACACTAACTTGAATGAAATTTTGAAAAGAAATAACAGTGATGTGTCAAAAAAACATTAAAAAGAAATGGATCCAGTGATGACAACATCAGAGATACCCGACTTACAACCTCTATCACAAGTCTTCTTTTAAAGAAACTAAACTTATACGTAAGCTTAACTTACAAAGGCCAACTTCTTCAGGTATCAACACAGCATGTGTTCACATGTGTAATCATTGTAATTGTTTAAAAATGTGAAAAAAAAAAATACGAAAATGATCAGTAGTTAAATTAAATGTGATTCTACGAACAACATCCACTTTCCAACATTTACAGAAAGCAAGATTTTATAAGGATGTGCTGTTACGATTTAAAAAAAAAAAAAAAAAAAGAAAAAAAAAATAAGTTCATGTTTACACATGTTATGTAATCAACTAAGAAATTTTCCATGTACAGTATTGGTACATGCATCAGCTGTTTGTTTGTTTTTTTGTCCTACAATGTCCTTTTTTTACTTTTGTAAAAAAAGGAATTTTAATTTTAAATAATCTACATCAAAGAAGATGCTATGTCGATACTGAATATTTTGAAAGTCCCAAGTACAAATTTTCAGTATTTTCTATTTGTAAAAATTAGTCATGATTATACAACAGTAATTTTATTATTATTATTATTGTACATTTACAATAAACACCAATGCAGTTACAGTTTACAGGAATATATTAATGAAATTAGTGCAGACGACACAATCCAAAACAATAGCATCTCTTGACAACTTTCAATTCAATTTGAAGCTAATGTGTAAGTAAATATACAAAGATGACGATTACGAATTAATATCAATGCTTAATGCAAGAGAGATAAAAAAGATACAGAAATGTGCTCCGTGTAAGGTTAATTTATTTATTCTCTTTCATGTGTAAGCTTCCATGTGCAATGCTGATCTTTCAATTCAGCTTTTCGTCAACCTGAATTTTTCACCTTTGATCTCAATTCTGAATAAAATTGATTAAATCTCAAAAAATAATAATAATAATAATAATAATAATAATAATAAATTAAGAAAAAAAAAATATTGAAAACACAACCTTTAACTTTCAAAAGACAGACGACTCCCTCTTCCCATTAAGATAATTAAATAATATACATTATGTTATTTCTTTTAATTTGATTGCTAAAAGTTAAAATTTTTACAATTTATTAATTAGCTTTTCCAGTCAAAATTACTTGAAAATTTATTCCCCAACAATAAAGATAAATTTGAGAAATACTCATTTTAAGTTCAAAAGGGGGAGGAGGGGAAATACTATTATTATTATTTTTTTTTCTAAAAATTACATCTAATTAGCAATGAGAAATAAACTATTGCCAAAGTCTTATCATTTACATACTTTCCTATGTTTAGTCAGTCAGACACACACTAATCAATTCTGAAAATCAGTTACAAGAAGAGCATATCAATAAGCTGGCTATCCTTATATTGACTGTCTGAATCATCGGTTATAAATGGTGGCGGAGGAAAAGATAAAAGCATTTTTTTTTTTTTATTTATTTATTCTTTACATTTATTTTTGGAATCATGAACTACCCTCTTTGTTTTTTTTTGGTTTCCAAATGTGTTTGACTTACTGCCCCTTAATTGAACTGAGCCAAAATTTCAATATTAATAGGCTTTTCCAATGAATCATTTAACTTCCAGCTAGTTTTAAAAGCAAAATTACTTTTTTTGGCATCTCTCTCCTAATTTAGACTAGGTTTTTATGGTGTGTGTATTTGGCAAGCAGTTTAGATTCTAGTGTCTTTGTTGTATGGAAAAAGGTTATTAATCAAAGGGTTTATTTGCTAATTGGCCTTTTTTTTTTTTGGACAGAGAAAAAATATCTTTTGGGAGAAATTCCATTATCGTAGATGGATAACATAGGAAGAAAAAAGGAAAAAAAAAAAAAAAAGTACTATGAGGAAGTAGTTCAAGGAGTCTTTGTCTGTTTTCTGTTCGACATCTAGATAATACACTACGTCTATATGATCAGAGATTACATTTTCAACATCCCTTACTCAGAAAAGACTTCTGTTGCTGCTTTTTTCTTTTGTAAAAATTTTGTAAATTTCTTTGATTATCTCACAATTGTGATAACTCACTAACTAGATATAATTAAAATCAATTATCCTTATCAATTACCTTTAGTAATATTATATAATTTTATTTACAAGAACTAATTTTCTCTCTTTGCTGAACATTCCGTCTTAATTCGGTAAAGCTTTTTTGCAAAATTTTTCAATGCTCAAAGGAATAGATGCTAGTCCATTTTTATACAGATTCCTATTCAGATTCAATATACTCGATTCAAATGTCATTTTCATGTTTTTCATGGGACCTCGAGACGTCAGTATACTACAAATCTAATAAGATGGGTATTTTCACTAACTTTAATTTCAACACTTTTCCTGGGTATAAGAGAGATGGTCAAAAGCTTGCTTCCGTGCATTCCTATTACAGTTCAAGCAAGTCGGCTAAGTATACAAGGGCAGTATTTTATTATTATTGATACCTGCAATAATAAGAATAACGATATTAATAAAACTTAATGTATTCATCAATAAACATACCAGTACAATGGCTAGTTTGATAAAGATTTCCTTTCATGACTGAATGAGCTCAGACCTTGGTTGAATTCCCAAAAGGGCCAAGTCTTCATGTACATACTACGTATAGCAACTACTAAATATTGAACCAAAAGTATTTCAATTTTCAAATAAGGACCTCTTCTAAATTGTCAACTGCTTTGGCTGGTTTAAATAAAAAACAAAAAAATTCTCGGAAGTCTTATCAAATTAAGAAAGAAAATATTATTCATGTAACTGAAGAGCAGAAGATCTGAAGATTGCCTAAGAGGATACAAAAATTTTGAAGGGCAGATTTTCTAAAACAATAATGCACCTAGGTCTTATATATTTTTTATTTTTGTGGTAAGTAAATTGGACAATCAGTACAACTATGTATTATTTTACATATTTATTAATTATGTATATTCAATAATTTAATAAATAATGAATATCAAATCAATAAAGTTAACAAAATATTAACTACAGAATCACTCAATTACGAATTATTAAGCTACTTTAGTAAATTAGAACCCACCAAATTGCAATACCAGTATTTTGTTTCCTTACATAATTTCAGAATTAGTATAAATTAAGTTGAGCACATGTGATCATCAGATTTAATATAATCTTTCAAATAATTTAAATGTCTTTTAATAGTATTCCAAATTAAAGAAAAATTGATACCATGAATCTGAAACTATCTTAAGACTGCTTTTGGGAGAAAATATTGGGTTGATACGTTTATACGAATGAGAAAAAATCCTAAGAACTTTGAGTTCAACCTAATATCTTCATTCATAAGAAGATCCGATATATCTAATAATATTAGAACATTTCTTTCACTATTAATAATAGCTCAATAAATAGGAGCATCAATAGGAAAAACACATTGAGTTGATGGAAATTGGAATTCCACAATATCTTCCCTAAGAAGATGTAGACCAGGAGTGTCAAGCATACGGCCGAAGTCATATCTGACCAACCTTAATTTCTGGCAGATGTTCTTATTGTTTAACTCTCTCTCAGTCCCAGGAAATAGGAGGGATAAGAATATGAGAATGAAATAGAAGTGCAGGAAGCAGAACATTTGTCACACTCACGAAATGTTAGACAATTTTTTTTTTGTTATCAAATCACTCAAAATATATTATCTACAAAAGCAGATGTAAACAGAGGATCATACATAATTATCATCAGTTTAATTTCCAAAACAAACAAATATTTATACATATTTTTTTTTCTTTGTAAAATCTATATCGAAAACCTAAGTTTTCATTTCATAAGAAAATGAATTGGCATTCCACCATGGAAATGAATTGGATAAAATTACATGATGTCGATCCCACATGCCAAATGGGAATAAAATTTTTCATTCACATATACCCTGGTGAAAAAAATTACTACTACATCCAGAAACAACAACTAATTTCTAATTATAGAAACTACTCAAACATGCCGTTTCAAAGTTTTTCTCAAAGAAAAACATGAAGTGCATTAAATAAATATATCACACTTATCTAAGAAACTGATCACTATCATAAGGCAAATGACATCAACAGTTTTATAGTAGTCTTAAATGTTGAAGCCTCTTCTGTTTATAATCATCTTGTTTATTCTCAAGTACAATTAATCATTATTTAAATCTTGCCAATAAAAAACTTTATGATTTTAAAATATTTTTAACAAAATAATCTCAAATCCTATACAATGCAAACGTAACTGATAAAAGTTTCTGCCTGAAAATTAATTTTTTGAAAATACGTAACTTCAGTAATATCCCTTCCCCTGCACCTCTCATTATTTTTTATCATTCTTGAGCTATCGGGGTTTAGCTTACGATAATCTTATGATTATATCTCAAATGAGACAGCCAAGCTCCATATATAAAATACTGAGAGAAAAAAAAAATTAAGGTTATGAATGGAGACATTTCAATACGGTAAAGATAGTTAATATTACTTATAATATTATTATTTTGATATATACTTCTGATATTCTTTCGTACGGTATTGACAATTTATATATTATTTGGCAGCTTCAATGACCCAATGGTGTAAAAAACAAAAACAAAAAAAAACAAAAAAAAACGAAAAAGAAACAAATGCTCCACGGCTCTGTAAAAGCTGTTTTTTTGTCTAATTGGCATTCAAAAAATGAGTGTAATTTCCGTAAATAGCAAAAATTTACATTGTTCCCAACTTAAATTGGTTACTCAACCAGGTTAAAACATTCCTTATCCAATTTGTTTTCACAATTAGTGAAACATTCCAAATAATTATTAAATATTAGAAAAAAATAGGCTTAGAAATTGGATATGCACTGTTTGCAAGAAGATCAATTAATGAAATTAAATGGAAGTTAACTTTTCGTAAATACAATAATTCCCTTAAAACTAGTTTGTTTAGATATCTAAAATTATGATCTGATATTACAAAACAAAGCTAAATCATTATACTTCTTCCTTATAATTATACTTTTTTTTAAATTAAAGAAACAAACTTTATTAATTCATACCCTTAAATGTATTATTTATGTTTTAAAATTGTTATTTGTTTATTGATATTCTGCTCTACATCTGAAGAAGCATTTACAACAATCTTAACTTATAAATTAAATGACTTACAAAAAATAACATTCATGTCAAATAGCGATATTATGACAGGGCAATCACTGAAGATATAAATAATTAAGAGGGAGATTGTAAAAGAAGAAGCTAATGATAAATTAATTGTAAAGAAATTACTTTATCAAAGCGTTTGTTATCATAAAAATGTCAAAATACAGATATTCAATTGTCAAGCTTTCTAAAACAAACAAAAATCTGACTTAAACTAACAATGGGTTGGCTTAAACTAACAAGCAATGTTTTGTTTCTGATTAACTCAAGAAAGAAGATCACGTTTGTAATTGATATAGTTTTTCTAATGTTAAAAAGCACTCAGAAACTTTATAGAAAACAATTCGATTTGAGCTTTGAACGAGTTTTTTTTTTTTCTCTTTGCTCTGCTAATAATCCAACAATTCCTAAATAATGAAGAAATCCTGCTACAATGGCAATGGTTTTTAAGTATTAATATTCTCCAATATCCAAACGTACACAAAAACGGGCAAACTACTGTAGTTTCGATATGACTTAGTCATTTGGACGACTACATACTTCCTGGTTTTGGTTAGGTTAGATTGGGTAAAATATTTGACGAGACTGAAATATAAGTGAAATAAGCCATCACCCATAAACACCCCGTTTCGTCACAGCATTTCCAAAATGCTATTCTAAGAATATTGCATTGGAGTGGATGTTGTCACCGGATTCTCAGATTCTGAGTTGTTTTTTTTTTTTCGCCCTGTTCAATTCAAGTATAATAATTGTAAATCTTAATATTTTCTTCCCTTCAGACAAAGAATTTTAACCATATATTCTAACTTTATTTTTCTTACGACACTATTTAAAAAATAAATAAATACACATTTTAATTTTTTTTCTTTCTGACTTCAATTCCCTTCTCCCAGCCGATCCAGTCCACGCCCTCCCCACGAGTGCAAAACCGTAGTTGGGAACCTCTGATCTACAGAATTTAAAGTGCATTCATTATTATTATTATTACTAATTTACACATAATTTTAAGACTGCAGAAATTATAGGGCTAGGTTAGTGAACCTTGGTTAGTAATTGAAAAGATCTTTCTAAAGAAATCCCTTTATTTCTTATTTACTAGTAGTGATAATGAAAATTAATGAACCTTAGTGATAAACCATATAACGCAAGGATTTTTACTTTACATTCCTTTTAAAAATGAAAATGAAGTTTCAATTTATTTTTATTTCCTAATTCAAAAACTTAAGAAACGGAAGCATTTCCTTTGATTGTCCCTGTAGGCATATTGATTCAACTTTTACGAATTCATGGAAATTAAAATATTTATGTTAATCAAATGCAAACCTTTTAACTTTTCCACTTAAAAAAATTGTATCATTTAAACTAGATTAAATTGTTATTATTTTTTCATTACTACTATTTTTTTATTTTTATTTTATATATACTATGTTATAAATAAAAATAGATTAACGAAGATTGTTATTTGAGATCACAAATTAAACTTGAAAAACATTCCTGACGGGATTTTCCTCTATCACTTTTGGGGATACTATTTTCTCTCCGCCTTATTTTTAATGTAAATGTTCCGCTGAGGTTTTATTTGGAAAACAAACCTCTGAATATTTAAATAAATAACTCCATCAATTCGGGCTGTTGAGTGCATTTGGGATTCAGGATTGCAGACATCGGATTGATAAACAGATTTAAAAGGACTCAATCCGTCAAATTATTCCGTGACAAATAAGTCCGCTTATTCTTTGACATCTATCGACTGTTTTAAAAATATACTTTAATGTGTATATTTAACTTTCAATTTGCACAAGTGTTTGAATATGTGAGGAGTTCACGTTAGGCCTAACTTAAGGAAGAAGTTTGGGATCCAATTAGAGGAGTGTTTTGTGTAACGAGAAGCACTCGAAAGCATTTAAAGAGGCAGTGGATCCATTCTAAAGATATTTATTCTACTGACAAAGCGTAATTTTTCCACTAGAACCGAATTTCAGGTCGAATAACACGAAATCACAAAATCAGGGCAGAAACTGAGGTAGTAGCCATCTTGGAATTGCTGGTCCTTTGCCCCACTTAGATGACTCGTCCTTTGGAACGTTTCTTTTCCTAAGTTTGGGTCCCCAGTGGGTTATTTCGTTTTTGTGGTTATGGATAAAGCCTTACCTGGTGCAGTGCTGTCAATCCATCGACATTAGCCGTGTTTATATCGGCTCCTTTTTTGAGTAAGCGAAGCACCTCCTCCTTATCACCGGCTGAACAAGCGGCTAAAAACACACACCCATCGGTAAAGTTAATTTTTCGCTCCCTATTTTTGAGAACGGGCGATTCTTTATTCGTTTCTGATTCCTGCCATCGTTTCAGTTGCTCGGCCCGCCTGAAAAGAGCACTCCCGGGCCGAGCCTCCATCAACAACGACGCTAAATCCGCCATAAGTTATCCTGCATTTGGACTACAAGAAGATGAGGGAGCGGTTGCACTTCTCATCCTCCTGGAAGAGGCAAAGCGCCCTTCGGTGACGAGAAAGAGAACTAAACAATGACGCAACCAAAAAGGTCTCATCAGGAATTTCGGTTTCGGATTCTATTTTTTTAATTTATCGTATTTCGGTTTTACACTACAGACAATATTGATGCATTTCATTTAACACGATATCCGTAATGACCAATGGTTACTTGTGAAATTCGTTTCTGACGAGATTCGCAAATGCTGCTATTTTAACAATTTAGAATGCTTCTAAAATTTTTCCCAAAATGTAACTTGTCAATCCGTCACCGGTCTTAGACGATTATTCAAATAATCAAAATTAATTGGATTAATATGGGATCCTTTTAACTCTTGATATTTCGTAAATATCCCTAAAATTTGATGGAAATTTTATGATTTTTGTTTTGTTTTGTTTATGGTTGGCTAATATTTTTTTTTTTTTATCATATTTAGCATCATAACCGAAAAGGGGCTTCCAAAATGTTAAGAAGCCTTGGATTAAATAAAACCTTTAATATAATTATGTGATTTAGAGTAAATTTTTACAAGTTCATTTAACATAGAAGAAAAAAAAAACGCACTTAGACGATTTTCAAATGACTTCTCAGAAAAAAAAAAAAAGATTTCTCTTAATAAAAACTGATTTTTTTAGAAATGCTAAGTCAGTTTTTTGAATAAGCCATTCTAGGAATTACATTTCTTTGTATCTTTTTTTCTCTCTCTTAATTCAGCTGATAACTTAAAATTACAATTAAACCAGGGTTTCCCTTTTGATAGTTTTGGGAAAATTTTGTAATAGCTTTTTTTTTTTATTGCGAGGTAAATAACTCAAACAATTGAAACGATTGTTATCTAAACTTACCTCATAATTTAATATGAATTGTTCTGCTCAATTCATAATAATACAGATAAAAATATCAAGATATGTATTACATGCGAACAGTATAGCAAAAACAATATGCAACAAAGATATATTATTAATTTACTTAAAGAATTAAAATATTGATAAAAATTATAACTAACTTAGCTCATGAATATTATAATAGTCAATAATTTTAGGATACATGAGCATTTCTTTTTAAAAAGAAACCTAGATAATAATGAAAAAGATTAGAAATATGTATTTAATCGTTTAATTAGATTAGCCACTTCTTTTTATTCAAAACTAATTAAAAAAAAGTCTATTAGAGAAAAGTAAGAGAAAAACACTTGATGATATGATCTCATTTGATACCATCATCTCCGCTCTTTATTCTTGTAGGAATATCTTAATATTGGCAACACGACTTTTTCGGAAACCGTATCAAGTCATATAAAATGAGTGTCGGTTATTTTAGTGCATCCCAGATTTACAAACTGAAAAAAAAAGTATTGTTGGAAGTTTGTATTTTCGTCCGTCCATCCATTATTAATCATTTAAGTCGATAAATAAAAATGCCAAGTTTTATTATAAATTTTGAGTTTTCCTAAATACTTTTTACAACAGAAGCTATATAACTAATGTTATTCCACCTAGTGGCTGCTTTTGGAACTTTATACTTTCTTTCGTGGGCACATAGACGGCGACTGTTTCTAATGTTAGTTTGTTTCATGTTCTTATTTTAAAATTATCATTTAGATGGACTTATTTCAAAATAAATCCCGTGATTCCTACTTTTAAATAATAATGCCTATATGTTATATAAACTAATCGAAATTTGGTTGCTATAACTTCTTTTTTTAATTTTTCTTCCCTTTTTTTTACCTTTTTCTTTTTTTTTTTTTTTTTTTTGTTATTTTCTTCTTCTTCGTTTTTTTCCCTTTTTTTAAAATATATTTTATAATATATAGGTCTAATTACATTACTAAGGAAAAAATGCTGAAAAATTATAATCCGAGATATATTAATTGTTGCATTTTTTTTTTTTTTTTTGTAATTTTTTTTACTAAAATCCTTTCGTCATTTAAGGCCTAGAAATAATTAGAATTTTAATAATGATTTTAATCTATATATTGAAATAAAGAAGACTAAGCTTTCAAAATGAAATTATAGCCTTCTTTCCCTTCCTCCCCGAGTTGAATTCTGTACAAAAAGTACTGGAATATTAAAATGTTTTTGAAGGAAAAAAATCAAAACAAAACAGAAACATTGAAATTAGCCAGAAATGTGGAACAGTCGACATTTTGTAAAGCGAAATCTAATTTCTTTTCTTTCTTTTTTTTTTTTTTTTAATCTTTTAAAATGCATTTAAGATTGCTTATATAAGTTAGAAATTTTGCAAGCCAAAGATGCATAGTATAGAGAATTGCATGTTTTTGTTTCCATAGTTTTTTTCCATAAGTTCGTTCGGTGGATAGTTATGGTATTAATAAGGTAACAAGAAATTACAGTAATAAAAAAGAAAACCAATCAATGTATATAAGGGAACTTCCTCACCCTGAGCCATCATCGACGGGAATCTAGAACAGCTGTTTCAGTCTTAATAGGAATCATCAGCCAGATTTATCCGTCCGTGATAGGCTCAGTCGGCGCGAAAGGTTATGGAGATCTCTTCCGGAAGCGACCCCCATAACAAAACAACAAAATACAAAGAACTGTACTTTCGCGCAGTTTCAATTCCTTGTCCAGCTACCTGCAAGGCTCAAAGGAAATTAAGATAGCAGGACAAGGAATTGAAACTCCGCGAGAGTATAATTTACTTGTATTTTGTTGTTTGTGTTATGGGGGGTCACTTCCGGGAGCAGAAGAGATCCACAACCTTTTGTTCTAAGTGAGCCTATCATGGACGGATAAATCTAGCTGATGATCTCTAATAAGGATGAAACAGCTGTCCTAGATTCTCGTTGATGATGGCTGAGAGTGAGGAAGTTTCCTTATTTGCTTTGATTGGTTTTCTTTTTTGTTATTAAAACCCATTCATGGAAATTCTATTATTGAATACATTCGGCATTATAGAAGTTTGCATCACGGAAATCCGATTTACATTAAGTCAAACCGATTTTTTTATACCAGCTATTTACCCTAGGGAATTCTAGGTTTGATCTAACATTTAATACTCCTTAAAATGCGTCGGAGAGAAAAAGGGTTGAGAAAAATGCAATTTTCAGTCATAATATCTATGACCTCCGTTCCTCCGTTGTCTATCCATCTGCGATAACGATAACTGAAAAACTGTTTGTCCCAGAAACATGAAATTTTAGAGGTAGCTGTAAGTTGTTACATGGAAGATTCCTATTAAATTTGATAAAAATCGGACTTAACGCTTAAGTTAAAAAAGGTGCCTGAATAGTGAATGAACATCATCTTTTTCTTTCTTTCGTTTTTTTCTTTCCTTAATGCTCTTACCATGTGGATATTCGAAAGTGGACAAGCCAACTATATCTAATGTGTTCGGAGCTGCTTCAAGTTCGAACTTGAATTATCTGGTTTTCAGTGAAATTATGTTAATCTTGTTGTAAAAATTCACATTTAAAATTCAAATGAAATCGTCATTATACTTTTTTTTTTATTTCTATCTGCAACAACAATGAATTTTAAAGAAAACAATAACAAAAAAAGTATCATATCGCAAAAATAGCCAAGAGTAGCTCATATTGATGCTTGATATCTGGGGGGGGGGGAACCTTTAGTATTTTTTAATAGAAAACTCTACAAAGTTCGTATCAAGTTTCCTTCCTTATGCTGATTTTTTTCTATTTTGAATTGTGGATGAATTTCAATTAAAATCCCCGCGCTGATATGGACGTATATATGACTTTTTATCATATGTGGATAAAATATTCAGATGATCTCCACTGAAGAAGCCGCGTCTAAGTGCTGGCGAAAGCTATTGAACGTTATAACTTTTTAATGTTTTAAAGTGTTAATTTTTAAATTTTTAGAATTTTATGCTGTTTGTGTGCGGGCTGAACTTTTAATCAACATTATTGGCACATGTAAAAAAAAAAAAAAAAAAAAAAAAATTAATGTTCTTCTTTTATGCTGTAATCTATTAAGATGTCATTTTTCTTCAAAATTACATTACAAATGCTCACAGTAGAAAGTGGGAACCATCAGAACACATAATTTTTTGGGGCTCGAGGTTTAGCCATGAGTAAGTCCGTTTGTCCACTACTCGTCTCCATGCTGGGATGCAGAATTGATTTTATTAATCGTGGGAGGCTTCATATGGGCCGTGGGCGTTTAAACTAATAATGAAACAAAACAAAACAAAAAAAGATATTTTAACTGTTTCAGAGCAAGCTGCCTACACTGCCTATGTTAATAAATACAAACAATTACAATGACAATTTATGTTACCGTATCATTACATTATCAAAAATTTTACAACAAAAATTGCATTTCTAATGATTCAAAAAAAATTACTTTAAAATGTTCTCATTTATATATAACTCAAATTTAATTACATACGCGGGCTAAAAAAACCTCTGTAGTTTCCACGCTTTTTGGCGTGGTAGGAATAGCCACTGATGAACACTCATCTTGATACCCGGATAATCATTATCATCACATAGTGCAGTTCCGATGTCAAAAAAAAAAAAAAAAAAATAGATAAATAAAATCCAATTCAATATTAAAATAAAATGACATAATTCTGTATTTTATGTCGGCTCAAATATATTCAAAAAATATTCAAGAAAAAAACAAAACAAAAACAAGGTAGGGATAGCGATTAGTAAACCAATCGCAACGTCTTCTGATAGATATAAGGAGATGTAATTGATATTGCTTTAATTTCCTTATTATTATAAATGTGATTGTTGCCAATGCAAGTGATTGTTGTGATTAAATATTAAATAAATCACCAAACAACATCTTTACCAACTTCTTCCTTGTAACCCAAGGATTTCCTCAAGGTATAATAAATAATAAAAAAGAAAACGAAGAAATATATGGAAAGAATAAACTTCAAATCTTCTAAAACTTTAAATGACAAACTTACATAAATTC
>JAFIDM010000004.1:59916935-59928278 GCA_023159025.1 Thereuonema tuberculata
GCTGATATCAATTGTGGAGATAATGAAGGTTGGACTCCACTTCATGCCACTGCCTCTTGTGGTTTTGTTAGCATTGCAAAGTAAGTCTTGTTTTAGTATTTTTAAATATTTTTAAAGATGTTGTTAAATATCATTCAAAAATGAGCTGACTGCAAGCATTTATTTAATAGAAGCAAATAGACACTGGTATTCCTGATTTTCCTTGCAGTTAGTTCTCAAGTGGTATTAAAAACTTCAGACACACACACATACACACTTAAATGAAAACATTACAAAATACACAAATGATCAGCATTACAGGCTTATTAAATTGAATTTCATTTTTTGCTGGGATTTTAAATTGTAAAAAATCTTCAAAAGTTACTGCTCCTGTTATCATAATAAACTCTATACCTCTATTGCTAGTCAGAAGATGCCGTTATTCGATTGCACTCCCATTCACCACTCGTTTTTTTTTCATTCTTGTTAAAAGCTTTAACAGCATTCAGCGAGGCCTTTCACTAGGGTTGGTTGTTCATTTGATGATATTCGAGTTTTTCGACAATGTTTAGTCAATCTTATCTCTTCTTGGACTGATAATGATTACCAGTTCTATAAAAGGCAGTTGTCAGTTTTGGTTCTTGTAAATGACGGATAAGTTTTCGTCTTCACAAAGTTTGTTCTGCCCACTCTGCCTGAACTCGACCATCTTACCTTAATGTTGCCTCCTCATCCAGATTGACCGTAAAGTGACTGTATCTTTGGAAGATTTTTAGAAGTTATTGCTGTGTTCATAATCCAACATTTCCATCATTTCCCTAACACTTTCTTGTCAGTAGATTCTAATAGATTCTGTTACTTCCTCACCTGGCTTTCTAGATTTGCAATGAATTGTGTAAGTTCCTGGGATTTGTTTATCCTTTCTCTTGATTTCTTCTGTAATGATTTCAGGCAATTTATATTGATTCCAACTGAAAAATATTCCATTCTTTAAATAGTCTAATTGCCAATTTGCAGTGACCAATGGGTTGTAGACATTTTCCAGAAGATTACAAAGTAACTCGTTTGATGTTGATTCTCCTCCCTACATTAACACTTTCTTACATATTAAGAAGATCCATCACATTCCTTAACATTGGTGAGCTTCTTAAATATTTGACTGTGATTGAAGTTCCTCTTTATCTGTTCGACCATCAACTACTTGATATTTTGAAGATAGATACAATTCATTTCTTGATTTATCTCCTCTGTTATATTTCTGAATGGAGCATCTTAGTTTCTTTACATTTCTTCTTCTTCCTTTTACCTTCAAGTTTTAAATACAGAATTGCCTTGCCTTTGTGTTAGAGTGGTTTTCATCTTGATTGTTGCATTTCATATCAGATCAGTCTGTTTTAAGTATTCAACCATATTATGAAAGCTAGATAGCTCAGCATTTATGACATTATTCAATTCACCTTTAGAATTCAAAATCAATCTGACTCATTATTAGATCTTCTTGTCTAGTTTGGTCAGATATTCTATATGGAGGAGAACATTTTCAAATTTCAATTGAGAGTTGTGAAGTCTGTCATTGCTAAATGGAAAGAAGGTCAAAAACTAAAGATTAAATTTTCATCTGAAGAGTTTTGTATGTCTTACATACAGTTTGTCTAACTCAGGAAGGCAGTCTGTTCAGGCATTGAGACAGAGAACTTAATAGAGGTGAAAGGGTATAAGGTAAATGGGGGTGGGGAGGAAAGATGACAACAGTGTTTGCAGAGCTTGACCTCGTTATTATCGGCTTTAAGTAACTACATTTCCGAAGAGCTGAATTCTCCAAAATACTAAAAAAAAAGGATCACGTAAGACCTCTTTTTAATTCCACAACAATACCGTGATACCCTTTCACCCCTATTTTTTTCAAGTTCTCTGTCCTAACGTCTGAAGGGACTGCCTTCCTGAGTTAGACGAACTGTATTTACAATTACTGTTGACTGCTTTTATTATGATTAAATTTAAGTTAGAAATAGGTAAAACTGTGCAGAATACCTTACTACACTACTGACATTATCTCCACCTTAAAAATTAAGGTCATTTTATCCTTCTGTAATTCCACAGGACTTTTCATGACCACTGAATCTCATCATAACTTTGATGAATTATCATTGTCATAGTCAATGTTTTCATGAGGAACCGAATGGACCCAATTATGAAATCTGAGTGACTAATGGCAATAGCCGACCCTCTTTCTATCCTTATCCATAATACCTTACTACAAAGAACTTGGGCATTGGATAAGTAATGAAATTAAAGCTATGTATGTATGTATGTATGTATGGCCGGTACATATCCGAAGCCTCCGTGTTCCAGGGAGCGCTAGTGTTCCCAAGATGGCGAACCCCTAGCAGACTCCCTAGAATTTCATGGGAAAGATACTGGGGTGGTTTCCCGTGGCCTTCCCCAGGACGCCATTAAGGAATGACGTCAGACCGAAGAGAAAGTGAAGAAGAGGCTGGACAACACAGGAAAGGAAATTGAAACAGCCATGCCACTGCCGGGATTCGAACCCAGGTACTGGCGCACTGGCCGCCGCCGAGACCGCATGACCACGCCAGCACGGCGAAATTAAAGCTACATTGTGATTTAGCATAAATAGATGCAATAACCCACAAGTTTTCTTCTCTCTAATTTTCTGCACAATCAAAAGATGGGATTGTGAGGATGAAAAGTTGGGAATGACTTAGACATTATATCATCAATTAAAAAAAAATTCTATGAGTTCCTCTGAACTGTTGAAATGTTGGAGCTTTTGTGGCCATTGTCTAATGAATGTTGTTGACTCTCTGGGTGGTGCCACTCCTTAAAGGAAAATTTCCTTGCTGATATTTCATCTCAGACACCATCACCATCTACTACTGAATTGGCTTCCTTTCTTTTTGGGTGCCAAGAAGCACAATAATTCATATTTCATGTATGGTATTGTCTGGACATCACTTTGTAATTCGTATCAAACATTATTTTTCATCATGTAGAGAGAGTTATACAATACTGCAGCAAAAATTAAGAATCCTTCTGTAGTGGATTGACATTTTTTTTTCCTTTCATTCATTTTGCTATTTTGCATTTTTTTCCAAATTCAGTGTAATCATCCCCTAATGATCCTCACCCCAACTTGACACTTATAGATCATCTTCTATATTTATTTATGGACCTTATTTCTTCTTCTTTGCTTCTAAACATTAAGTTAAGCAACAGGAAAACTTACTTCATTCATACATTATCTTCAGTTACAACATCATTCATCTCTTTAAGATATTTTTTTTTTTCCTAGCCATTAAACTTGTACAGTCAAAGAACTTTAGTGATTTTAAGAGGCAAATCTATGTAACTTTTGTAACATCAGTGCAGTTCCTCTATTCATTTACCAGCTTCTACAATTTAGTGTTACTTTCTCTATCAGTGACAAGTTTCCAATATTGACACTACTTTTCATATACAACCTTTGTCATATAAGTTCCAGAACTGGCACTATAAAAAATAAAATATTCAACTTATTAACTAACTGTCCTTGTTTCCTTCAAAGTAGTCCCCTCTGCAATTGATTCACTGCTGCCAACGTTTCTGAAGGTTTTGAAAGCAGCCTGAGAAAGCTTCTTTTGGTATGCTCTTCATCTCATCTGTCGCAGCCTTCTGAATAACTGCAATGTCCTTATGCTGTCTTTCTTTCAGCTTTTTCTTCAGCCGGGGAAAGAGGAAGAAATCGTAACGGGACATGTCAGAAGAATATAGAGGATGTGGAATAGCTGTAATTTGATGATTAACAAGAAATTCCTGGACCTACAGAGCAGTGTCATGCAGTGGTCTTGCATTGTCATGCAATAAGAATCATTCATTGTCCAGATGCCCAGAAGTCAGGTCGGCGGCACCTAATTGCCTCCCGCAAATGTTTTAAAACATCACGTAAAAGGTTTGGTTTATTGTTTGTCCCAGAGACACATATTCATGGTGAACAATACCGTCGAAGAATGCAATCAACATTGTTTTTGTTTTTGATGGTTGCTGCTTGACTTTCTTCGAAGCTGGTGAACTGGAACTTCTCCATTCAGCATTTTACCACTTTGTTTGTGGGTAGTATTCATAACACCACATTATAATGCAATAATGCTCAGTAATCCTTGGCAATAATGCTCAACGTGAACATGGGATCATTCTTGGCCCTTTCTAAGAGTTCAGAAGCAATTGATGTTCGGTTTTCCTTCTGCTCTTGTGCGAGCATATGAAAAACGACTCTTGAATTCAGTTTCTTTTTTCCCAAATCATGTTGTAGCATTTGGTGGCAGGCAAACCTACCTAGATTCTCGGATAACATGCGTACAGTGACATATGAGGGTCTTCTCGTAGCCTGTTCTTATACAATCCACATTGTCTGCATTATGCGTTGTTGATGGCCGCCCCGATCTTAAATCATCTTCCACTGACACACTACCATTAACAAACCTCTTGTGCCATTCAAACACACGGCTTTTTGATAAGGTCTAGTCACCGTAGGCATGTTGGAGAAGGTTCAATGTTTCATTGCCTGGCGACCCTAATTTCACACAAAACTTAAAGTTCACTCGCTGTTCAATTTCCACATCCATTCTTACCAAAACAAATGCCGCCGCTGAGACAAGTAGCGTGTTGCTTTGTCCCGCCCTGCCACCTAGCGGAATATGTGGAAGCACTTTCAAGGCCACTTATAGGCTGAACACACAGCCCATGACTAAATAAAATCATTCAGAACAACTGTAATATTACTGTTTCTGAAATATCGACTCAGTCCTGGAACTTTTATGACCGAGGTTGTATTTGTGCCAGTATTTACATTTTGATCAAAAGGACCTAATTTTGTATCTTGACTTTTGTTAGTCATTTCTTTATTTATTTCATGAATTTTGTCTGTATCTTTAAAATTAAGTAGTCTTGAAGCTAGCCTCTACCAAAGACAAATCGTGAGATCCTGTATTTTGTCTTTCTTTGACTTTTCATATCTTATATGGAAATATATCTATGAACAAAAAGGCTAATTTTTGCTATCTGATGATACCATGTTTAAGCAACAAATCATTGTTGCCTCGTTGTTTTTGATTCTGATTAAGCTTAATATATGGTAAATACCAATCTTTCTGATCCCAAAGTTTATTGTTATTCCTAAAAAAAATAGTTCCTGGCATATAAGCAATTGTTACTGTGCACGTAACAAAAAAGGAAATATTATTCTTAACTTTTATCTCTAGAACCTTCCTTACCAATTCTGTTTAATGAACGAGTTCTTGCAGTGAACTTTGTCTACTTCTCTTTATATTGCAAGGTGTTACATTCAACTTATTTATGCTTTAGGGCTTAATTCTGAATTGACTACTACTTCAGTAAAAGATGTTGCTTCCTGTTTTACTTCCAATTTTCCATCTTGAATCCTTCAAAGTGGATTTATGAATAACGATGATACATGAATCCTTATGTATATATTGTATTTCAAATTAATACTAATTTTCTGTTTAGAAGCACTGTATCTCATTGAAGACCTTTATCTTGGAAGTAAAAGTAAAGAAAGTAAATTTTGAATAATTTGTGGGAAATGTATTGCATTTAAAAGCATGAATTTTATCTAAACTCACTAAAACAATTCTTGAATAGGCCTAATGAGACAGTTTCATATAATTAACTTTCAGTCATTACTTTTTTTTAGGGGTTCTCGTTGAATCTGTTTTTTTATTTTTGACTAATGTTGCTTATTTCCATCAGCAGAGACTTTTCAAACATTAGATATCCATAATATTACCTGTAATCGATAAATATTTAGCATTTTTCATTTTTGAAAAGATATGTAATTTATTTGAGGTTGAGCAGAAAGCTAGAACATCAATTATTCATATAAAAACTAATTCTCTGTTAAAGTTATATATTTGCTTTTCAAAAATATATATTGTTTTCCATGATTGCATTTTTAATCCTTTTTCTTCATGAGCCATCAGGTGTTGTTTCCCTGATTTATTTTGTCCTGATGTACACAAGTTCTTACAGAAAATGAAATAAGTTAAACTTGTCATTTTCCTGAGGGCTACAAAGCACAAGCTCTGTTACTGATCTAAACCAATTGAATGTCAATTCTTAATCAACAATAAAGAGAAAAAAATTATTTAAATTATTGATTACTTTAAATCACTATATTATTTATAATGCAAAGAAATAAGCAGTCAGTAGTTGGTATTTGTTTTTAATTAGAAATAATAATAATATGCAGATTTAGATAAATCAAAAATGCTCTTTTACATAAAACTGTATCTTTCTTTATGAAATGATTCATTTCTTTATCATTTGAAACTTTTAACAGGTTCCTAATAGATTCAGGTGCTAATGTTGCTGCTGTCAATAATGATGGAGATTTACCCCTTGACATTGCAGAATCAGATGAAATGGAGGAATTACTCCAAGATGAAATTAATCGGCGAGGTTAGTAAATACTATTGTAAAGATCTATTCCCATTTAAGACTTTCATTATCATTTCAAGAAACAAATTTTATTTTAAGGTCTCAAAATATTTTTTGATATTTGTGGTTTTTAACTCGAAGAAAGTGAAGTTTTGAATTCCACTTTCTCCAACAAATGTCTGTGAACAATAATAATAATACTCTTATAACAAGTTAAGAAAACTCATTGAAGGCAACACAAAGGTGTTTGAAATTTGAGGTAAAAAGAGAAGATTATCCAGAATCAGTCTTTACAACTTTCAGAGACATCTAATGAGTATACTGAAATGTTTTACCCAATTTCAGTTCCTCATAAATTCCTTGACCATAATTTTTTTTCCTCGTCCATTACACATTGTCTTTGATTGATAGTTCTGTTTTTAAATTCATAAGATTCTTTCTTAACCTGATCAAATGTTTTCACCAGTTAATTATTTTATTTTGTTCTAAACTATCACTTGTTATTTACAAAACTTGCTGATAGTTTCTTTTAAATTATAAAGAAACTTAAGCTTGTTAGGTTTTTGTAGCTTTCTTTAGGCCATTTAAAACAATTAATCATTTACACAAAGATTTTAACCAGCATTTTTACCATAAGTAATGCAACTGTTGAAACTTCGTTTTTTTAATACAGCAACCCACTGAACTACCGTTATTCCATCAAGAAAATATGTTTCAATCCTTTGAAG
This sequence comes from Thereuonema tuberculata, assembly GCA_023159025.1. Lineage (NCBI taxonomy): Eukaryota > Metazoa > Arthropoda > Chilopoda > Scutigeromorpha > Scutigeridae > Thereuonema > Thereuonema tuberculata. The sequence continues at coordinate 59,924,096 of JAFIDM010000004.1, forward strand.
GTTCCTTATTTAACAGCTGTAGATAGTATGGTTCCACATACTATTACTGTTAACAAATTATCAGACAGTCTTCCATTTTCTAAATTCCCCTTTAGTTCACAGTTAATGCCTTTAAGTGATTGGAGTCAAATCCTTTGCCACAATTCTGTGGGTTTCATGGTTGTATTGAAGCAAATAAACTTCTTACTGCTAATTTTCTTCACATCAGTAAGAAGTCAATTCTTCTAGTTAATACAATTCAGATGAATCAATAATCTTTTGTATCATTGGTTCATTGCATATATCTTCGTATCCATAAAAGCAACTTTGGATTTATATTCTCTCATTCCTATCCTGATTGAAGCAAGTGCTGTGTACTATTTACAACTTTGATGTGAAATCTCATTCTTGGTCAGTCTTGCACTGTTAATTCTACTGACAAGGTAGAATTCTCTGCGCTGCATCGACAATCAGTAGCTCTTCAGATGAGATGAGCCTGCACTGAAGTTGTTACTTAGATACCAATTTTAAAGAATATTCTCAGATTTATGTATGCAATTCAGCATTCTACTCACTTTAAATTTATGGATGAAATCCTTCATCATTTATGGCTGTAATCATCAATCAAATGAAGGATATTTTTTAAAAGATATTAGCAGTTCTGTGAGTTTTTCATTATAGAATCCATAGATGGCATAATCTTATAGCAGGAATGTGAGAAAGAATAAAGTGAAATCTAGAACTAGTGAAATGTTTATCAATGCAGTGAATGCATATTGGATTGTAGATGAATTTCTTATAAAAGCAACAATTTCATTAATTAAAATTAACATTATATGATCTACATGAGGCAAAACTATGTTTTCTTCTCTTACTCTATGTGAGCTTCAGTATGATCCATGAAAAATACACTTGCCAATTCAAAGGATCAAATGCAACATGTTCTTAACCTATTCCCACTAGGATGTAGTAGATTTTTTGTCCAGTAACACATGTCTTCAAGAGGCTTAAAAAAATAATGTCATTACTTCTTATGGATTTCTCCAGTTTTTACAAGGCAGCTTTAATCTAGCATGCTATATGTTTCTGTTTGACTCATGCGTTGCATTCTGCAAAAATCTCCTTGTTGTTAGTTAATGCCTTTAAATGAAAAAATGATAATTTTTTTTAAAGACTGTAGAAATAATGAACTGTTGTGGAACATTTCCATTCCAATTTTAAAACAATAAAAATGGATCTAGATGTATTAAACAAATTCAAGAGAAAGCATAGTATAAACAAAAACATTTTGACTCCATCTTCCTCCACAGAGCGCATGTCTTTTCCATTATCTACTTTTCTCATTTCGTCTTCTATAATTTTCAGTTAATCAAAGCCACAGCAACAATCATTTGCAAAAACTTTTAAAGAGTTGGCAGTTTGGTGTAAATATGTTTTAGTGTGCTACAAGTCTTGACAAACCACTTGCGATAGGAGACAGAAAATTATCAATCACATGCTACATAGTGTTCATCGTTGCTTAAAGTCTAAAATCACCTTAAAATCATGGAGTGAACTTTCCACCATCCACAATAAAACAAGATGGATCAATTTTTTCTTAAAACTTCATTGATTCTTATTTGTGTGCTGCCTTAAAACATGAAATGAGTACGGACGGTCCCCAAATTATGGATGAAATATTTATGAATGGGCTGCCAAGGCTTCCCTTAAGGATCATTTATAATCAAATTAATAATTTAGGAACTAGTTTCTTCTGCACAGTAAACCAACCTTGCATGGCATAAGCGGTTCGTTGACGCAGCATCTTTACTCTAGTGGCTAGTCTTATTTTTTTTAGGTCGCTTTATCCACATCATCACTTTTCATCTTAACTTTTTTATTCCGTTTTGTGAGTCTGTGTTTATTCTTGTGACCATGCCTAGGTTTAATTCTTAGATGAGTGTTAACTTTTAATATTGTTTTTTGAAATTTCTCTTATCTGAACTTTTTGTATGAGTTTGTTTTTATATTCTGTTTGAATTAAAAGAAAAGCGCAATAGTTTCTGTAACTTATTATTATTACAGCATTACACCATATTATTATCTCATATATGAGCCATTATATTATTATTACGTATATGTGCTGTTCATTAAGGAACTGACTTGCATACAAATCCGACCTAAAGACATTCTCAGGAACGTATCTTGTTCGTAACCCGGGGACCACCTGTATTTTTGTTTTCACTCCTCATCCTGCAAAAATAGGTTTACAATTGACTTGATGTCTTTTACTTTGATTATACTTTGTAGTTAAAACCCAATTTTGAAGTGATTGTGTAAACAAATTAAGCATTTATTACTTGAATATTTAAAAGTTAAGACCAATTTTGTCTTCATGTTTAAAAATAATAGTTTTAAATAAAGTAGTGCCTCTTTTGACTCAGTGTAATTGAGTCATCAACTTTTAAAACTAATCACAGTAATTTTGCCAACCTCAAAAAGCTTTAATTTAAAAGCTGTGTTGACTGAAGGAAGGTAATTTTCGAAAGCAAATGTTAAGGATGTTGCATTCTCAGTTGCTATATAGCTGAGCTTTTACCCACTCAACCAATATTTCTGATTGCCTAGCATCATGACTGGCATCATAAACAGGATGACTTCTATTGTTAAATATCATGAGATATCTACAAGTTTATACTTCCTTACACATTTGCATTTCAGCATTCTCACTCGCCTCTTCACAATGTAGCTAATTCTCCATTGTTAACAGATGCTTCATATCTTAAAATCAATATCATAAAATCTCCAACAGGAATCTCGATAGCCCTGCTTCCACAATCATTGTCCAAGTGATTGACTGCTCTAGTGATCATTTATGAGGACTGCATTTTCTCATTCTACTCTGCTTCCCCTTCCAGGACAACTTTGCAGTCATTTACCATCCAATGGACTGTCTTGTGTTTGGAGCATATTCAGGACATTTTAAACAAATAAGCTATATTTCCAGTTCTGTATTTAATTCCTTTGCATTATTTCATTCCTCTTTGGTTTTCCTAGAAAGACATTTAGCAGTCGGCTCAACTGTCTTTTTAGTCTCATTGTTGGTAGCCTTCCTAGACTAACATTCTGTCAGTCCTTATTGTGCAAATGTAATGTTTAATCAATCAGATCCTTCTGTAGATGTCATTTACCATTGTTATGTATTTCATCTGATAAAAGATTGTTCATACTTATCTGCAGTGTCTTTGCATCTGTATTCCATTATATATATATGGAGTTAGTGAAAATTCTACATACTAAATAGGCTTAACGTGCGTGGAATGAAACAGAATAAAATGGAAATAAATAAAACGAACTTACTTATAAAACGCACTAAAAAAATTCTACATAATTATTTTGTTAATCTTGATCACTTTTTTGTTCCCTTGGATGTTTAAAGGCTTTTTAATTTTAATCATTCATACTCATCTCAGATTACTTGGGTGTTTTGAGTTTCTCCTTATGATTTCTTGTTTGAAAACTACATTAAAAACTACATTTATATCTCGGGAAAGCAATCGATCTTTCCTCCATTCTCTACAATTATAGAGAATGGCCATTTGTACTTTGTGCTTCTCTAATGCTATCATTATTTTTTTCTTAGGTACGTTCTTCCTAAAAAATCAGGCTCTTTTCCTGACTGCAGCTACTTTTTTCTGAATCCTATGTTCTAAGTTCCTCTGTTTTTACTTTTCACTACAGTCACCTATTTTATTATTATTATTATTATTATTATTCACACATTATCAAGACTTAAAAATCTAGTTTCTACAATTATAGCACAAACCCACAGTGGTGGTTCCAGTGGTTATTGGCACACTGGGTGCTATACCAAAAAGCCTTGGTAAGCACTTACAACATCTAAATATTGACAAAATTTCCATCGGTCAACTCCAAAAAGCCGCACTGCTTTTTTATTATTATTATTATTATTATTATTATTATTTATTGCTTAAGAAAACACTCTACATACATCTGTTTATGGATATTTTCAAGGAAAGTTGAAACTACACTATTGGTTCACTCTTTAGCAGATATCTAAAAACTTTCAGCAGGAAAACCTATTTCTTTGATTAAAATTTCATTATTCTGAGATCTTTGAAGTTCTGTTGCTTACTTTGTCTCAGATTATTATTCATTCAGAACTTTTACCATTGCATACAATAAGTGGGGAAATGTGGACTCT
>JAFIDM010000004.1:59929624-59960205 GCA_023159025.1 Thereuonema tuberculata
GTAACGACTTCAGTACTGAACGAAGTTCACTTTAGTTTTTTATTTCTCACACTTGAAAATGGACCTTATTTAGTAGAAGGTCAGAAACGTTGTGGTTTGATTCATGTCTAATTCACACCTAGTTCGTGCTTATATAAGGTAGGCATTTTTTAACTTTAAGTTATATTATTATATTGTTAGCTAGAGCCTTTTTAGCTAATGAATTTAATAATATTATTTTTCAAACCAACAATATTATTATTAAATACATTTTAGGAACAATCCTATTTAGTAAATATTACAAGGAAAATCCTAATGAATCGTATGAATTTCCATGTAGAATTTGTCTGCAGGCATTATAATACAGTTACAGTCTTCCATATTGCAGGCTATGTAGGCTTCTTCAGAGGTATTGGAAATAAGAGCACTAACGATTCATGAACACGTGGAGGGCCTGGTGATCAGGTCGACGCACTAGGAAAGAAACCCGATCCCCATTTTAAAAAGGAAATATTGCAAGATTCTTAAAGGAAACCATATTTATTGTTTATTAATAGGTAATAGTAGTAAGTGGACTATTAGTTCTTAAGGTTATTTGTTGCTCGTCTTTTAGGAAGCCTTTTGGTAGGGAATTTGTTGTTGTACGGTTCAACTACAGTAGTGGAATCTTCGTATCCTAAGGTCCGTGTTCTTTGGATCTCCGTGTTCCCAATATGATGAACCCCTAGTAGAGTCGATAGAATTTCAAGGGAAAGATTTTGGGATGGTATCCCATTGCCTTCCCCAGGAAACCATTAAGGCCAGGCTTCAGATCAGAAGAGAAAGTGAAGAAGACGCCGACAAACACAGGAAAGGAAATTGAAACAACAATGTCCAGGTTCTGATGCATCTGACCCGTGAGAGGCCGTCGCCTTCCGCACGAGACCACGCCGGAACCAAATTTAAGTATTTCATAGAAAATGTAGTGACAAAATCTTAAATTTACATTGTACCATTCCATTAGAAAAAGAAAAAAAAAAAGGATAAAATTTAATACAAAATTAGAAACGATATTATAAAATTAGAATTAAGAAATTATTATACATATAATAATTTTACATCTTAATTTATTCTGCCACTGATGATTGTGATTCCACAATTTTACTTCTATAATTTATTAATTCTGAAACATATAGTTTAATATTTTTTTTTTGTATTTACTTACTGAACATTTTTTATTTAAATAAATTTTGTTGGATTCACAAAATTAATTATACACAATTATAAAATTAACAAAACAGAAATTATATGTCAATTATTCAACACAAATTATTATTATTCCTAACGTTAAAATTCATCAGGAATGTCCGTATATTTACATTAATCTTAAGTTTATAATCTTAAGTTTCAAATATTTTCGAAGACCATTGTATTGGAGGGAGGGGAGGGGGAAGTTTTCTATCTTTTTATTATTATTATTATTATAAAATGATGACACTTGTGATCCATTCATCATAATAAGTTAATTATCATTTCAATTAGAATTTAGATATTTCATTTAAATTCGAAAAAAAAATCATTAAAACCGTCCCGCTTTTTCATGAGTCCCTCAATATAGTCACTGTCGTTGGTTGTCCCGAGTCTAATCGATTCCCGCCACTTCCTTTCTCTTTCTTAGAAAGTAGGTTTTAATTACTCTCGCAGGAGAGTAATTTCCCCCCCCCCTTTTTTTCCTGATCGTTGAAAGAAATGAAAATACAGTAATTACACAAAAGTTGGAAGAGGTAGAGAAATAGAAAAGAAGGGATAGGGATGGGGCATCCAATTTGTCGATTGCGATTTGGGAGGATAAGAGGATTGTAGGAATGCTATTGGCTGGGATGCAACTAAATCATTGGTCGTGGATTCCATCAGATGAACATTAAATACACCAACTCTAGCGTAAATAATGACAGACCCCTTCATTTCCGAAAATGGCGAATGCTGTTAAGATAGGGGGTCTCTGCAATGAATGGAAATACGTCACTGTTGTAGATGTCAACATCATCTTCATTAGGAAAATATCATTCACTATAAATAATTTGGAGTGCCAAACCTTTACTTTTGAGGGTGAAATTTATTAATGTCTCTTTGGTAGATTAAAACTTCGACGCCGTTTTGTGCAATACAAATCTCTCCGTAAATAGTTTCTTGAAATATTAAGTTATTATTTGAGTCAAAAACAGAATAATTCTCCTAATAATTAACTCGCTTTGCTCTTATTACTCTCATAATTACAAAGAAGCATTTCATTAGAAAATTAGGAATTTTCAATATCTAACCATTAGAAAATTGAAATGTTATTTGAGTTCCTACTATGAGATAACTGAAAAAGTTGGGATTTTTTTTTTCTAAAGCCTAAATCTATTTTATGTCTTAAAATATTTAAAGAAATACTTAAAGAAATTGCCAAGGTAGTTCGGATACGTAAATATATTATATTTTTTCACATGTTCATTTTTTGTCACAAAAGGATTTTTTTTACATCCGTTATTGTTGTTACAATAGTTACTAAGCATATAATGCTATTAGCTTTTTAGTTTAATTTTAGAATAAATATATGGATCCATTCTCTGCATAATTTATTTTGCAAGATGATGGGCCCAGCAGGTTTCTCTGCGAACTCTGTTAATATTTTGCAAAGATATGTTTGGCAAATAAAAGAAGTGTTTGTGATTTTATTAATAATAAAGTAAGACATTGGCTTTTTATAATGGATTATTAGTTTTCTATTGAAATTAATATTTAGAAATTGTCAACAATAGGCAAACAATGAAATTCCGAAAAAATGAAACAACAGAGAATAATACAGAGAAGCCTACTCTCTTTAGAAAGCAGTTTGCTGTGCTTTTTAGAAGATATTAATGTAATAAGGATATTAAGGCCATCTTTAAACACAGGCGAGCAGACCCTTTTTTTATTTGAGGTTTAAGATTTGTATGTTTATTGGGTCCTTATCATGATGAAACTTGTAAAAAAAGAACAGTACTGTAAAAATATTGAACGTGTATGCCTCGAAAATATGAAATGTGTATTTGTAGTTACAAGTCCTCCTTTCTTTACTAAACGAAGGACAATATTCAGTCGTACTTTTAAAATGAAATAGACTGTCAAGTTAAAAACACAAACAAACAAACAAGCAAGTATCAAATTCAGCGTGCCATATCCAAACTCGGCTCACAAGTGAAACAAAAGCATAACAATTTCAGTGTTAAAGATTAATGTCAATGAACACCTTCAGATAAATCCTTATTTAGAAGGAAAAAGTTTCTTACCGATCATCTTGTAATTAGGTATCTTACTTTCCAAAAGGCTGTCGGCCAGTGAGCTTCTCTCCTAAGGTTATTTAATTCGTATTATCTGCATTTTCGTTATTTGCTTTTTTGTCGTAGAATTCCTGAACTATTAATTTCCACGGCAGGAACATGTAAGTTCTATTCAGGTTTTTCCGTTGTCAGTTTGAAAAAAAAAGTTCAATTTTATTTCCTGTGTTTAAATTTAGGCCTATATCCATTTTAGATTTTGTGAATCAAATACGAAAATGTAAAGACCACATTTGAACGTTCTACATTGTTCAGTCGAGCTTCTACATTGTTTCTTCGTTACACGTGATTCATCAGCAACAAAGAACAGACATCATCTTCAATTTCAAGATAAATGTTGGCTGCAGATGAAGGAGCACACGTTTCAGATTACCTTCTTCCCGTCGATTAATTGAACCTCAGAAGAAACTGCAATTGTCCTCTGGAAAATATCTTTCTGAAAAGCTAATGACCATAATTATCCAATTATCGAAAATGTGTTGTTATTTTGATGGGTCTTGTCTTTTTCTTTGTTTTCTGGCGAAGCTCATAGTAACGCTGATATTAATTAGCAGTACCTGTTCCTTATTAAAGCTTAATTGGAGAATGTTCTATTCATCCAATTGAACAGGAAAGCTTTTAGTGAAATACAATCCTCACTATGTTGTAATTAGTAACCACAATAAAAAGGAATATTATAATTGTCGTGCCAACTTCCAAAAATGTATAATAAAAACAAATGTGCTTTTCATTTAGCTCCAGATTCTTGAGTCTCTAAAGCAAAAAAAATAATTAGGGAGCTCATAATGAATATTTTAAATATACGGTCAGCTACTGATCGTACCGTGAATCAATAAAAACTGCTGTAGGATTTTACGAGAACTATTTTGTCGAGCTATTTTGTTATGATGTGCATACAAACATTGTTATCTAAGTATTTTTCCTAAAATTTGTTAGTTTGGTTTAATATAGTTTCAATTTAAATGCTAAATCCAGGTTTACTTAAATGATGTAGTGGAATTTTATATCATTTCTGAAATTGGAAGAAGAGAATTCTCTATTCGTTTGCTTACTGTTCTGAAACTTCAGTTCAAACCTACAAATTACCACAAGAGAAGCTGCCTTTGGGTCAGTGGAAGGAAGCCAGCTGTTCTTCACACACTTCAACTGGGCATTTTTATAGCTTTTCTTTTTTGCAGCCAAACGGAACAGCCGGTGACGAAATGTGTGGCCATATTTGTCGACATCTGGAAACCGATTTTTACAACCTTTAAATGACAAGACTCCAGGGAGAGGCTTTTCCAACACAGGATTTTAGGAATTTCTATTCAACACACGAGATACTGAAAATAAAGACGACAGAAAGTTTTGGAAATTTATGAGATTGTATTATTTTGAATATTTATGTAAAAAGCAATATTGATGAAGCGTTTTGGAGTTAGTTGACTGAATAAGCGAAATCTTATTATTCTACATGAAAATTATCTTCTTTGCTAGTTTATTTGTCCGTTTGAATCACTAGAATGGCTGGGCGGATTTCCTTAATATGTCCAACACTGTATTTTATTTATTTATTTATTTATTTATTTTAATGAAAGACCACTAACAGACTGCGAAGAATTTTTCAAAGAGAGATGTCAGATAAAACGCTTAGAGGCAAAACAAGAATATCACGATGCCAAAAAACATTACGCGCATGAAATACGAAAAGCTCAATTAATTTCTGGAAGGAATACTGCAATGAGTCACAGATCCTTGGAAAAATATATACAGAATCATTTCAAGAAGCGCTGTCGGAAATACAAATATTCTTAACACTTTACTTAAACGAATGGGCAAACCACTTCCACCTTACAAACTACTTTAGAAACAATTGTTGAGAATTTATTTCCCCTTGATAATCACGAAACTGGTAACTCGGAGAATGTTAAAATACGCAGTGAATATCAGGAGATAATAGATGCACCAATAGCAGATTATGAAAAAATCACTGAAGAAGAGTTTAAACAAGCTGTACATTCATTATATCCACTAAAAGCACCAGGAGAGGATGGTATATACATACAAATGATACAGAAAAGTTATCATTTCTTAAATCAATATCTTAGTTGCTCATTCAGCTGCTTACAGACTTCATACTTACCATCATGTTGGAAAAAAGCCATGGTATTTTACTTAGGAAGCCAGAAAAACAACACAGGAACTAAAGCATATCGACCCATAAGCCTTTTATCAGCTCTTGGAAAGATTTTTGAAAAAGAAATTATATACTCGGCTCAATTGGAGAGCCACATCTTTAAACTGGTTTAGTGAAAACCAGTTTGGCTTCATAAGAGGCAAATCTGCAGAAAAAGCCATTTATCAAATATCATACATGAAGGCCTCAAAAAGAAGATTTATAGTGCTGCCATTTTTATTGACGTAACAGCAGCTTTTGATAAGGCCTGGCACCCTTCAATCATCTTAAAATTATATAAAAAGAAGTGTCCCATATACCTCGTCAAAATGATTGCTGCCTACCTCAGTGAAAGAACAGTTATAATAAATAAAAATAATCATCAAATTCAGAGGAAATTGAATAAGTCTTGTCCTCAAGGAGGAATCATTTCACCTTTTTTTTTTTGTAGATCAATTGTAGATCCACTATTACAAAAATCTGATACTGACATACAATATGTTGGGTACGCTGATGATATTGCTGTAGTGGCTCAAGATAAGAATTTAGAAAACCTACAGAAGACATTAAATAAAGCCCTGAAACAGATATATAATTGTTGCTCCTTAAATAAATTAACTATCAACATTACTAAAACTAAAGCTAAACTGTGTAAACTCTTTACACAGAAATACAGATACCAGCAACCATCAATCTATTATAATAAACAATGCATTCAATGGATAGAATCACACAAATATCTTGGAGTGACCTTGGATAATAAATTAAGTTTCAGGCAGCACACACATGATATACTGAATAAAGCAAAAACAATTGGCAATCAGTTACAAAGATGTGCTAAATGCACATGGGGAATAGGTGCCTCAGCGACAAGATCTATTTTCCTTGGAGCAGTACAACCTCTTGTCATGTACGCAGCAATGCTGCATAATAAAGCTCTACAAAATTTATTTTTAGAGTGCAGAGGCTCTTTGCAATAAAAATAACACATGCATGTAGGACAGTCTCTTGAGAGGCTGCAATAACGCTTGCTAATATTGTTCCATGGCCACTGTAATCGAAACAAAATGTCTTTTCTTCTGTGCTAAGACTGGCAGAATTATGGAACCAAATAAATAACTGTTTTGGGGTAGTGCAATAAATATGTTTCCAACTGATATAACAACTGTTACATACATGAATCCAACACTTTGGACACAACCTAATGATTATTTCGAGCCTTTATCCACCACTAAGCCTACAGATACTAACATAGATGGCTCCAAGTCCATTAATAGAGTCGGAGCAAGTGTCTGTATTTACTTAAATAACTGTGATGATAACCCCATTTATATTCAAAGATTTACATTTCCTCACTATACAAGTATTTATCAGGCAGAGGTAGAAGCTGTTTTTCAAGCTGTTATGTGGATTTCCAATTTACAAACTGTAGAAAAAACATACAACATTCATACAGATTCTACATCAGCTCTATCTTCTCTCTGCAACTATGTATATAAAGACGATAGAATTCAAAGCATCTTCTCATTATTGAACGACATAAAAAACATTGTTAATTTCTATTGGTTTCCTGGACACACAGGAATACAAGGTAATGAAAAAGCAGACGAAGAGGCTAAAGCAGCAGTAAACAACGAACAGGCAAAATATTGCCATAAAAGTTATCCCTTACAAACGATTAAAGGTTATTTACAACAATATGCAATTGAGAAGTGGAATACAAAATAGATAAATACTACCAAAGGTCAAATTATAAAACAGTTCTTTCCAACAATTTTCCAACGATAATCTTATGAAAATCTTGAACTTAACTTTAAAATAACTCAATATCTTACCGACCATGGTAACTTCAGAGCCCGCCTAGCAGCCTGGAATGCTACAAACACAATGACTTTTGTGAATGTGAATCCGGAGAAACAGAAACTGTTAACCATATAATTTATGCTTGTAGTAAATATGATAAAGCTAGATTTGAACTCATTTTAAACTTAAATTACCTTGAAATTCTTTGGCCTTGCAAATTATCACTTCTAATTCAAGGAAATGCATATCATCCTTTTATGAACTTTTTATTTAAACTAAAACGCCCAACGATGTTTAAATGAGATCTATATTATGTGATCTTCAATTTCTAATTCACAAATTTCTCTCTTTTCATTTTAATCAAGATCTTTTCTGTATCTTGTATTTTCTTGTTTCTTTTTATTGTGTAGTATGAGTGGAACACATATTAAAATATTATTATTATTACTATTTATAACATTGCCGTTTTTCAACATTGCCGTTTTTTGTTTTTGCTCCAAATCTCCAAATGCTGAAAAATAACCTCCGAAAAACTTCTCTCTAAAACGACTGGGCCAATTTCGTTAAAATTTAGTGCGATGTTTATTTATGGTGCGATTTGAAATACGAGCGTTGTTATTTTGGTCTTCATTCACACCCTCACCAAGTTCTCAAATTGACCTCGATCACTGAATACTGATTCTCATTATTCTATACTTAAGTAAGTATACTAAGAACTATAAAAAGTCCTTAGTATACTTACTTAACACAATAAACGTTGAAATACAATTTCTCGAATATAGTAATGGTTATTAAAATCAAGAAAATTATACTTCACTTTTTATATTAAAAAAGTATCATAAGTTCAAGAGTTTATATAGTAATCGAAATTAAAGTTTTCTAAAAATAAATGATTTTAGGAATTTAGGGATAACATTTTTTTTGATCCCAAGGTCTTTATCCAAAAACTGAAGTTTCGTTGGATAATTAGTTGTTGAGAAAACCAGGACGAGTTCACTACAATGAAAAGTTATTCTAAAACATTTTATTATGTCCTTTTAAATTGAAAAAAAACAAATAAGTTTTTTTTTTTTCCCTTTGTAAGGCACATATCGTAATAAGGGCTGTAGAACTTTAATTTTATGAGATAAAATCTGCTTGCAATGTCATGTAACTGTTTACTATTGCAAACAAGATAGGGATAATGATTACAGTAAACCAATCACAGTGCTTAGCAACGGCTTCTGAATCACCTTTACTTTAGAATAGATTGCGCCTGGGTGGTCTAGAAAATGCTCGCGCAAATCTGTTTGCGATCCCATGCTATCTTACCCACCCCTATTTATATGGAATAATCGTCATTCTTAACTCAAACCTTGTTAATACACTGAATTCCTAATAATGATTTAAAAAAAAAAACTTAAGTTGATGAGGGGATCGAATCCACGACCTTCGCGTTATTAGCACGACACTAACCAACTGAGCTAACAGGCCACCTACAACATTCAACATTCGGGCCACCCACAACTGAGCTAACAGAAGCCGTTGCGAAGCATTGTGGGATATGTGTCCACAGACAGACAGACAGACAAACCGGGGATATAAGGCGTCTTTCAGAAGCCTAAAAAGTAAAGAAAAGCGAGATCCATAGACTGGCTTTAAATTTAAATTACTTAAGTTAATAAGAATTTGATAGAGGGTGCGAAAAGAAACAAATTCTTAATTTTCATTAAGAAACGTGTGTCCGGTCTTGCACCCGATATGGCGCTACAGTCGTTTTAGTGTTATGGCTGGTAGACAGCCATTCATGGAAGGGCTATTGCCATTTGTCTATTTGGAGTGTTGTGCATTAGAGAAGATATTCAACGTGACGCCCCTCTTGTTCTACATAATAGTGGCATCGCCGGAGCATTGACTGGCGCGCACTCTTTCAAAAATACCAGGTGAAGTACGGATGGTGTTGCAGGCTTCGACAATTCGTTGAAGCAATTCATCGACTATATCGATAGATGAGGCGTATTCGAGGCTCTTTACATGGACCCAACAGAAGAAGTCAATCGGATTAAGATCCGGCGATCGTGGAGACCCTGGGACGGACCTCGATTACCGATCCATCTTTCAGCAAATGTTTCCATCAGGTGATGTCTGATCACGACGCTCAATTGCACGTGAGCTGATGGAAGGGTCATCTGCCACTGCCTCAAGAATATCTTCTTCTGCATCAGGTGTCACAGAACGAGATCAACCTGTTTCGGAAATGTTGGGGCTCAATGAACCCGTCTCACGAAGGCGCTGGTATAGCCGTTGAAACATGGTGTGAGGTCTGCGTTAGGGAAACCGCTCTGCTTGCATCCTTGCAGCTATTCTCCCATGTTGATCTGCAGCGCCGGACTTCAGGGGAACTCTAGAATCCGTGTGAAGGAGAATTCAGCGTGGAATAAAACCTGACCTCCCAGCTTTCCAGTCAAGTGCTACCTTCTTGGTTACTGGGTTCACTTACCCCAAAATGGCTGACAACATTAAACAAAGAAAAAGACGGACATCGTTTATTGCTTACAAATTTACTCCTCCAAACAGAAGACCTCATGAGGTTATGTGAGAATTTGTTGTTTAAGAAATTTATTTTCTTTATTATTAAATGTATTGAATGCTTTTGTCCTAATGAATTCAGTTATTACAGTTTGAGAGCGTCTAAATAAGGACCTTAACTGTTTTATCTTCAGGCTTAATTTAAATGTAATAATAGCACTGGCCTGCGAAGATTTTCCGGCAAAAGTAATTGTGTGTGATATACGTTACATTTAGTGTCCTTATGTAAAAAAAAATACCAGTTGTTTCGTATCACGTACAGATTTGTCATAAATCCGTCTCACGTGTATGCTCATTGAGCTTCATTATTGTAAAGGAGGTTTGGCTTGATTGTATGGAATGCAGGTACGGACATGTCGGAGAGAAAATATTCTATGAGCTGTGTTTTGGAGGGAAGTAGGTAATCATACAGGATTACCGGAACAACAAATAGAACAGTTGTAGTTCGCGCATGCGCAGTGTCAGACAAGGTAAAAACGCGAAGATCGCGTTCCTCCGTAGTCTGAGAGGAGAGTATGAGAACGTGTGGCATGCCTTTGTCTATATTTTTCAACGTGCACTTGAAGTCGATTGAGTGAATAAGTGAGGTAGTTTGTGTTAAAATGGCAAGTGGCAGAGATGTTGGGAGGCGAAAATGTGTGAACAATCCCAACTCTGTTATATATATATGACTAATATACAAGTTAAGGCCAGAAGCGAAATATAACACCATTTATAAAAAGCCTGTACTTGGGATATTTTAACATGAAGTTAGGTGATCAGGACAAGAATTTCGCACCCCATATTGTGTGTAAAACGTGTGTAGAAAACTTGCGGCAATGGTACAAAGGGTTGTTGCCATCAATGCCATTCGGAATCCCAATGGTTTGGCGGGAACAAACAAATCACTTTGACGACTGTTATTTTTGTGTATGTAAAGTGTCCGGATTCAATATGAAAAACAAAAAGCACATTGTGTATCCCTGCCTTCCATCTACCCTAACCCCCGTACCACATGGACCCGATATTCCTGTCCCAAAACCACCAAAACAGTTACCAGAGAGTGTGTCTTCGTCATCTTCAAGTGCGGAGGATGGTGATTATGATACCTTTCTACCGGATGTTGAGGATAAAACTCCACATCTTTATAATCAGTGTGACTTAAATGATTTGGTGCATGACCTAGGCCTCACAAAAGAAAAGAGAGAACTTTTAGGATCAAGATTTAAAGAGAGAAATCTTTTACTTCCTGGGACAAATTTATATTGTTACAGAAATCGGGAGGAAGAATTCCGGCAGTTTTTTGTTCACGAAGACGAACTTGTGTTTTGCTGTGATATCCTGGCTTAATTCGTCGTCTTGGAACTATTTACCAAGCAAAGGACTGGCGTCTATTTATTGATGCCAGTAAAAGAAGTCTCAAAGGTGTTCTTCTGCACAATTAAAATAAACTTGCTTCAGTGCCAGTCGTCCATTCAACATCTCTTCGTGAAAACTATCACAATTTATCTATGGTGTTGCAGAAACTGAACTATAATGAACACAGATGGTTACTGTGCTGTGATTTAAAAGTGTGCGGTATCATATTAGGGCAGCAAGGAGGATATACAAAGTTCCGTGTTTTCTGTGTGAGTGGGACTCTCGGGACAGGGATCGTCACTGGTTAGTGTCTGAGTGGCCCAAGAGGAAACAGTTCATGTCTGGAGAAAAAAACATTGTAAATCGTCCATTAATTGATCCTCAAAGTGTGTTATTGCCCCCTTTACATATTAAATTAGGAATTATGAAGTAGTACGTGAAGAGTTTTGATAGAAGTAGTCCCTGCTTTCGGTACCTCTGTCACTACTGAGGAACACAAACGCAAATCAACACAGCGTTCATTCACATCAAAGTGCAGCAAACAATAGTGTTCTTGAAGTGAGATTCATACATTCTAGCAATGAACATGTTACTTTTTTGTATATTCGTTGCAATTTGATCATGTCCCATTAAAATTACATATATTCTCTATTATGGTGTTTTCTATCGAAATTACAGCAATGTGTAAAATTTGGATTTCAAATAGCAAAAAAACTTTACGTGATAGGCAAAAACGGCTTACATATTTGAACTCAGCACACCTAAATTAGGGTAAATCAGCTCTTCAACCTTTTGCCGGAGAAATTTTTTTTTTTCGCAGGCTAGTGTAGTTTATTTAAATGTAATTTATGGCAAATGACCTTCTAAAACATTTCATCTGAATTACTTACAAACAGGCACGTATCCAGGGGGTGTGCTCGAGCTGCTAAAGCACCTCCCGAAATCTAAATAAAAGAAAAATCTCTTTAAGAGTTGAAATCAAATTAACTACTCATATCAATGTAAAATTGTCGCCTCTCACGACATCCCCTGGAAGACAGGAAGGATGCTATTCTTACTATGGTCCATCATTATATTGCACTTTTTTTAGAAATGAGTACCCCCCACCCCGAAAGAAAATCCTGGCTACGTGTCTGCTTACAAAGAATAGATGGACGCAATATGAAGAAATAGTACAGTGCAGTAATCAATACGGTAATTGATTTGAAAAATAACAGC
Organism: Thereuonema tuberculata; assembly: GCA_023159025.1. NCBI lineage: Eukaryota > Metazoa > Arthropoda > Chilopoda > Scutigeromorpha > Scutigeridae > Thereuonema > Thereuonema tuberculata. Next base: position 59,942,027 of record JAFIDM010000004.1, read on the forward strand.
AAGTAGCAATAAACATTTAGTTTTCGCATAAATTCAATACAGACGACTCCCAAGATATCGAGGAGTTGATATGTCCGGTCAAAGGTCGTTTATTCGACCAATGAAAATGACCGCAAAGTAAGTAATCTATTTTTTTTTGGATGTTGAAGAAATCCTATAAAGCCAAATTTTCCTTTAGCTGTCTTTCTTAACTTTGCTTGACAAAGTCAATAAATAAATGTGAAGACAAAGATATTTTACATTGTTTTCATGTGGAGCTAATTTTACTTGAACTTCATGTATTACACTATAGCTTATTGAAAGCTATATTGAAGAAGAAGAGTCAAAATATTCAATCTAAATATTTTCTAAGTAATTTCTGCGATTAGTTATTCCTAGAGACAGTGACGGAATAGTGTTTTTGGTTTGTTTTTGAAGTTCTACGCAGCTCTAAAATTCGAGTTTTTTATTCGATAACGACAAGCGATGCAATGGATGCTCGAGAATTGTTTTAAGGAAGTTTACTGTGAGTTGGTGAAACTTGAATCTGCATTTTCCCAATCATGCGTTCAGTTTCATCATTGGGAATTTAGAACAGCTGTTTCGTGCTTGTTAGAACACATCAGTCACATTTACTTGATACCAGCCGAGAGGGAGCGATCTCTCTCTCTTCTTAGTGCTATTCAAAACACACACACACACACATATATTATCAAACACATACGAAGAAGCAGTAATGAGAAAACCCCTAAAAACTTCTCCGATCAAAACGAATTCATCACAAAAAAATATACCAGATTTACATTGTGTGAAGTGAAAGTGAAATCAAGTGTAGAATTAAAAGAAATGAGAGGAGTCCATCCAACTAGATTTATTACTTTCTTTTTATTTAAGGAATAAAATCTTCAAATATGTGAAGTGTAGATTTTTCAACTTTTCTTTCCGGAAAAAAAAGGCGACGGAGAAAGTTCAGCAAAGCCTTTATTTATCCCCCCAAAATCAAGCAATAATCCACCAACCATTCAGAATTCTAAGTACGCGTAACCAACATGGATTTTAGTGGCCTTGACAGCCTGTGATGTAACTGTGCTTTTTTTTTTCTTTTACAATAAATCGTTTCTTTTCGGCACCAACCAAGGATGAATACGTGTAGGTCTATACAGAACAATTCAACTAAAATAATCTACTTCACAGATTAAAAACAATGTAAATAAATATTCCCTTCGTAGAAGTTTACTTCTAGGCTTTACAACCTCGTAAGATGTTTTTGTAAGAAGTAGCTATTGCTGATGGGTTCAAATCGAGCTAAAGCTTGCAAAGAATCATGGAGTGGTAGGAAATAACCTTGAGTAGCCACGCAGTAATTATGAGCAACCCGAGATGTGTACATTTCAATATGTTAGAATTCAGATTCGCTAAACAGCGCGAGAGTCATAATTCTTTGGTGGACTGACTAAGTAAAGAATGAAAGTGCGGAACTTCAAAGCCTCCAACCAAGATTTTTAGATGCTGTTTTTTTTAAGAGCAACTTATTCTACATTGTTTTTCATTACAGTTTTACAGAAATTACAGATAAGAGAGAAGCAGTGTTATTTAAACAGTTATTTTTCTCAACATACTTTTAAATTAGAATACATTATTCAAAGGAGAAAGTTACAACTTTGTGTGTCCTTTATTATAAAACATCAATAATGTAAAATATAGAAATTTCAATTCTGATTTTTTTCCATAATTATATACTAAATTTCTTTTAACTTCAAAACTAAACGCAATGAAATTGAATCTTTTTTTTTTTTAAATACTCGTCAATATTTAAAAGGATTAAAAGGCGTTTTGGTCCAACCAGTGACCTTTGTCAGTTTCTAAAAATTAATCTGCGCAGTTGGTTCTTATCTAGTGCTTAATCAGATGATTGGAGAGACCTACAGTAATCGAGGGTTTTTTGGATATGTAGAAGGACTCCCTTAATGTTACGTCAAAAATATATTTTACTATAATCCAAAAATAATGGTAATGGTAATTTTTTTTTTTTTTTTTAAATTAGGTTGATGCCCCGTGTCTAAAAAGTGTTTTACAATATTTGAATAATCTTTTATTTTTTTGTTCAAACATTAATTCATGCTTTTTAAAATTCTGAGACGTCTTACCATAATAACTTCTGTTACAACTAAATTTCTTGTTTAATTTTAAGAAAAGTGAAATTTTAACATTGCAATTGCTTGAGGGATGTCAACACAAACCCCTGAACAGTCCTTGGTGGGAAGACCTTTATAAAAAGCTTTTTTTGGGAGAATAATTCATAGAACACATATGGATCAAACTTAAAAATATATTTGGGATACTTTTAAAAACAAATGTACAGTTTCGCCGTGTCTCAAGATGGTTATTTTCCTTTTTTTTCTTATGTAACCAATTTGAAATTGTTCCATTTGTATTTTAATGTTTTTAAAGTATCTTAAATATAGTTCTTAATTTTGATCTCTATTACTTATCTTCGTAAATGACTGGTTATTACTAGCAGATCACCTAAAAGGAGGGAGGTCCTTCATTCTTTCTCGTATTTTACCTCTTTTCCTCTTTTGACTGATTTGAAATCATCGTTTGCCATTGCTCTTTTATGCTACCTTCAAGCTTAAATTGTGGACAGAATATTCAATAATAATAAATTTTGGTTATTTTTCCTAAGCCTTTAATTGGGGTTTTTAAAAAAGTGGATTATGCAAATTAATTCCGTTACTATTATTTTAAATAATTAGCACCTTATTTTTAAAATAATCTGAAACATCTTAAGATTATTTACCATTCACCCTAGAAGAGTTCTGTAATTAATAATTCACTTTTCTGCAGTCCCTTCAATAAAGACATAGGACAGAAATATCTAAAATACTTACAATATTTTCACTTTAAAACTCCTACAAAGGCTTCTTCATCAAAGCATAGTTTTGAACTTAAATCTCTTAAATTTTTTATCACAAATAAAAACAAGCTAGGGATACACATACATACATACATAGTTCTCTGCCAAGGGCAGGTCCTTCACTGCAAACCCAGCATTCTCCAATCTTTCCTATTTTCTGCCTTCCTCTTCGTCTTCACATAAGATCCATTTACCATAATGTTGTCGATCATCTGAAATCTTCTTCTGCCTCGAACTTTTTTACCGTTCACCATTCCTTCCAGTGCATCCTTCATTAGAGAGTTTCTTCTCAGCCAGTGACCCAACCAGTTTCTTTTTCTCTTCCTGATCAGTTTCAGCATTATTCTTTCTTCACCCACTCTTTCTAGCACTGCTTCATTTCTTATTTTGTCTGTCCATTTCACACGCTCCATTCTTCTCCATATCCACATTTCAAATGCTTCTAGTCGTTTCTCTTCACTGCGTCGTAATGTCCATGTTTCTGCCCCATACAATGCCACACTCCACACAAAGCACTTCACTAGTCTCTTCCTTAGTTCTTTTTCCAGAGGTTTGCAGAAGATGCTCCTTTTCCTATTAAAAGCCTCCTTTGCTATTGCTATCCTCCTCTTGACTTCTTGGCAGCAGTTCATATCACCACTTATAGTACACCCTAAGTATTTAAAGTTGTTCACTTGTTCCAATGTCTCATTCCGAATACTTATGTTTATCTTCTTTGTCTTTCTTCCGATAACCATAGTCTTTGTCTTGTTTACATTTATCTTCATTCCATATTGTTCACAGCTGTCATTCAGCTGCAGTAGCATATCCCTTAGTATCATCTCCTCTTCTGCTAACAATGCCATATCATCAGCAAATCTTATGCACTTTATTCTTCTTCCTCCTACTGTCACCCCTCCCATGTTCTGAAAACAATTCTTCACTAACTCCTCTAAGTAGATGTTGAACAGCGTAGGTGATAAGCTAGGGATAGCGATTAGTAAACCAATGCTTCGCAACGTTGTCTGATACGATTAAGAAAATATAATTGATATTGCTTTAATTTCCTTATTATTATAAATGTGATTGCTGCGAATGCAAAAGGCGCAATTGTTGCGATTGTTGTGATTGTTGCTGAGCTGTATTATACATGTGATTGTTGCGAATGCTAAAGGCGCAATTGTTGTGATTATTGTGCTTAATGATAATTTAATGAGATTTTAATGATACTTGTCCACAGACGGACGGACAGAGCGGGATTGGAAGTCTTCTTCTCAGAAGACTAAAAACAACGACATTAATTTGAATAAACGTGGAATCGCAGTGGTGCCTCAAAACCCTAAAATAAACTATAAAATACTCACTAATTTAATATCAGTGAAAAAATTTGTATGAACAGCAGTCCGCGGGGCTCAATGAATTTTTTTAATTCATAAAAAAAAATTAATCTGCATTTTGAATTATTTATAAACAACAATGGGTGAGACCAAATTGTTCACCAAGTGACATCCATATTATTATTTATTTTTGCTTTTGAGGCACCACTACAATCCTCACTATTATTATTATTATTAGCCTCAGTACTTAGACCTCGTTGTTTACCGGTGACTGTTCCTGGCTGATGATCGGCAACGAGCGTGAAACAACTGTTCAAGGATATCACTTGGTAAATAATTTGTTCTCATCCAATATTAATTTGAATGTTAAAGTTAATGTCACTTAACCATAATAAATGATGAATAATATTTGATTTGAATAACTAACCCTTCATTCTTCTTTCTTTTGAATCTCGCTCTTAAGGGTGGTTATCAAAATTGTATTCTTATCTTAACTTCCCTTGAAATCTTTATTGAACGATTATTTGAACAAATATTCAAATTTATTGGTCTTTCTTGAACTATCCCGCATTTATAAATAAAAATTATTCAACTCATTGTCTTTAAGTAAATGAAATAAAAATACACAATTCAATCAGTATTTAGGTATATTTAAAGTTTGAAAATTTTATATTTCTTATAATATTCTGGTATTTACTTATATCAAAATCTGGCCGCGCGGTTGGCGTAGTCGCTATAACATCGGCCTCTCACCTCTGAGTAGCGGGTTCGGTTCTCATGTGGGTTTCGTGATGTGGACGATCCGCGCTGGGCAGGTTTTCTCGGGGTTCTCCCGTTTCCCCTGCACTTCTCCCACCATACTTTCTCAGTCTTTCTCTCTATCTGTCCGTATTTCCGTTGGATAGTACAATAGACCTCCGGTCGCAGTGCTTGACTTCTCTGTCACCCACATTCATTTCATAACATAATATACATAACATATATCAAAATCTTCAAAATAATCCTCTCTCTAATTAATTGAATAAAAAAATCAAATATAACTGAATTAGAATAAATTTCAAATAAATACAAAAGTAATTAAAAAGGAAAAAGAAATTTCTTTCGTTCTTTTTTTTTTATAGACTCAAAAAAGGCTTAGGATATTTAATAAAATTTTAATTGAATTCTGTTTTTTTAATGTAAAGAAATTTAATGAGAGTTTTGATAAATTAAATTGGGTTTAATTTCAATCATTAAAAAAAAAAAAAATAACAAAACTTATGGAAGAAGTTTTCGTATTGAAACCTGTAATTAGTAAAATATTTTACAAAGCCATAATTAACATTAGAGTTTTCCCGTGTCTAGTATCTGCTTTTTCATTGTTAATCATTTTTCTCCTTGTATTTTTTTCCCTTTAATTGCTATCATGCAGGAACAGCTGTGTTTTTTTTTTTTAATTTTTTATTTATTCTTATGGTTATTAATGACGTCAAGCTTTGTTAGATAAATAAATAAATACAAAACTACAAAATTCAACACAGGCAGAAATCTTTAATAAATTCGTGGATTTAACAAACAAAGTAAGCAAATAAATAAATGAAATAGAGCATAAGATAATGAGATACTTTGCTGATTAATATTATTTATTCCATTTTTTTCTCTTCTTTCATTTTCTACGAATGCAACAAAGAGTTTTTCTCAAGGAGCCTTCCGTGGGATCGTCCTTAATTTATGCATGTTTTTATTTAAAACGCCAGGTGCACAAGTAGTTTATCCCCTTGCCAGTATTCCAATAGTATTGCAACAAAACTTTGCTTTTAAAAAACACATTCGTATATTATAAATTCCCGTTTTTTATTAAGCAATTTCTAAGATTATACATTGATATTAAAAGCATGATAAATTACCGGCATGCTAGAAAACAATTTTATGAATGAAAAAATTTCAAGTTATTAAATTTTAAAGTTTTAATGATAAGTCGATGAACTTAAGCGCCTTTAATTGAACCGAAACTGAAAGTAAAGATGAAGTTCACAAATTTGCTTTAAAAAAAAGGATTTTATTTATTTATTTATTTATTTATTTACAGTAAATGATTCAATAGATATTGTAATCTTTGAGTAAGTAATCTACTTCTAAAGTAATTATTATTCTAGAATGATCGACAAACATTAACTGCTTTTGATGTTACTAATTATCTTTCCTTTGCCAGGAATATTTGATTCTAACGTTCTAGGATACATCTTTAGTAGATTACAAGTCAATTTCGGAAGATTGTAATTTTCTAATTATCTGTTGTATGGCGATGACTTCATCAATGTAATAACTAGTTCAATACGTGGGCGTTAATAACTTGATCTCACGTAAATGCTATTCCTAACATTATAAATCATGATAGTTTGTTTTAGTAGCTTGAAAGTTTTGAATTCCTGAAAAAGAAATGCCTTTTTTTTTTTTGTAGGCATTTAGCTTGTCAAGGTTTTTTTTTTAAACCTGCTTTGCTTGCAATGAAATTTTAGCACTGACTGGAACGAGATCTACAACTCCCATATCTTCTGATCTATTCATCAATTAAATAACTCTGACTGATGAGGACGGAAAAAATGTTTCCGATTCCCTTTACTTATATCTCTAGTGTGACTATGATCTTTTTTTATTTTCACTTTATATATTTTTCATCATTAAACACTCATATTTCACTTCCAAAGCTACAAGTACATATTGTTGTTCACAAATATATTTGCTAAAACTTTATTTACTTCCTGCTATTAATAAAAATAAAAGAAACTAAATTGCCTTTAGAGGTTAAAAAAAAATATCTTCTGAACAGTACATAAATATTTAATAATAGCCATGGAATGGATGATAGTTACGAGAATGCTTACTTCCTAGTAGGTGATTTAATAACTAAATTCTTAATTTTCTAAATTATTTTTATTCTAAGAATAAGTACTGAATTACTGTTATCTTGTTGACGCTTTTAGTTTTTCTGAAGGAAATGCGACTGCCGCCATTACTTATTAAAGAGGCTTCGGTCGTAATACTTATTTTTTTTGAATCTCATCTGTTACTGTCGTGCGCAGAATATCAACATTGGGATAGATGATGACCTTGTAGGTAGCTGAAGTATTATAATAAGAAAAGAGAGTAATTGAGAACGAAAAAAAAATTCAAGTCCGCAAAAGATTGCGAATCAAATAACAGGCCGCCTTTAGTTTGCCAAGGTCGGATCTGATTGAAAGAAAATCAAACATTGACGTAGTTCCAAATCGACTGAGACAGTGTCGTAAACCCAGCTGATTATTTAACTCAGGTAAATCCTTTGGAGATTCCACAGAAGATTTGTTGAATCAGTGGCTTTCTACAAATCAATTACTGCTGTGCCCTGAAGATACAGCCCGCCCATTGCAAGATAAGGAATCAAATAATCAACAATTAAACTTCGTATGAATTTCTGACATTTTAAAGACCTAAGGCTAATAAAAGTCAGAGGCCTTTAAAGCTCATTTGAATCTTGAATTTTTACCCCCTTTACACGCTACCAAGAAAGCACTAACAAGTTTCATTTGATTAATTAAGACATATTAGTTAATTAGTCAGAAATAGAAGCCCAAAACAGAAAAAAGAACAAACTGCCCATTTTCACATTTACTTCTCTCTCTCTCTCTCTCTCTCTCTCTCTATTTATTTATTTATTTATTTATTTTTTTCATTCTTACTGTTCGGTTTTGTTTACAAGAGCCTTCAACGCTTTTGCGCATGCGTCAGGTCTCCTTCGATTTCATGAAAATAGGTGAAACAAAGAGGGGATGTTTACTTTTTATAGTGTTAGTTTACTAGTAGCAGCTTTCGATTTGCGCTTTTCGGCAAAGAATTATGGAAAGAATAAATACTATTGCAAAAATAACAGGTACTAAAAGAAAAACAGGTCTTAGGAAAGTGCCCATCTCAGCGTATCACCCCTTTGCAGAGTAGAATCGTTCGAGAGTCGTGGTTCTCGCTTATGGAAACGAACAGTATAACTTTAGACTTTTTATTGATACTTCAGTTGACGAAGACCTTGACTATTAAAAAAAAAATTGATATTCAGTCAATTTAGGAGTTTGGATAAACGTTATAAAAATAAAAATACAGTGTTACAGATAACCAGTATTAAAATAATTCCTTTATTTTAATTAAAGTGTTTGAAGTGTATTTTGTTATATATTCAGAAAGCATTCATGTCTTATTTGGAAAAGTCAACAAATATATCAATGATAAATTCAAGAAATATCAAAGGGTGAGACTAAGTTGTTTACCAAGTGACATCCTAGAACAGCTGTTTCACGCTAATATGGCGATTATCAGCTAGGAGCAGTCACCAGAAAACAACGAGGTCTTGATACACAGGCCAATGGGAAATATCGTTGGAATCAATGTGGAGCCTGCAAAGATTAAATAAACAATAAAAGTTATTTATTGGTGACTGCTCCTATATAATGATCGCCATATTAGCGTGAAATAGCTGTTCTAGGATTTACTCAGTAAACAACATGGTCTCACCCATTGATGTTTATTAACATTTACAGTGCGCATTTCTATTTTTTATGCGCTAAAAAAATTCAAAACGGCCGCGGAACATAAGACGTACGTAATGAATCTATACAAAATTAACCGTTACCATTAGGAATCTGAGCTAGTTGCTACACATTATTTACGATTATCAGTTATTATTGTTAATGCTGAATACAAAAGTGGTTAAGTTGTGATATGGAGTTAAAGCAATGACAGACTTATCTATACTTAGTTTCACAAAGATCCTGCAGGAGTTTACTTTTCTATGTAATGCCGCAACATAATATAGTCCCAATGTAAAGCTTAAAATAGATCTGTAAATCAAGAATATGTTTGCATTTTTATCAATCAGTGAACGTCAATCTGCTATGCTTTATTTTTAATTTTAATTTTTCTGTCAATCACAGGACAGGAAATTAAGTGGTAGAAGGACACATGACGTCATTTAAGTAAATCGTCTGCAGAAACTAAGCGAAATAACTTGTAGAATGAAAGCATTTAAACAAAAATGACAGTTGAAATTATTTCTTCCGATTCTTTAAACAATATCATAATTATCAGTAAAAATGTTGCCAAAAAGTCAAATTTGTAATTAGGTTATATGTTATGTTATGTGGTGAGTGTGGATGGCAGGGAAGCCGAGCACCGCGACCGTTGCAAATTTGTACTTCCTAAAAATTTAAATCATCAAAGTTAGAATGAAATTTATGATTTTCATTTTTAATAATTGTTACATTGTACTGTATAGTTCTCTTTGGTGATCTTTGATTCATCAAAGAACAATAAATAAAACCTCTTTCTTTTTCATTTGTTAATATTAATATAAAACTTATCTTATATTTTTTTCTTTATCAAAACTTAACACTCCAATTAAACAAAAAGAAATAACAACATTAAAAAATCCTCCATCAAAGTAAACAATAACTGTTGATTTTTTTAAGTTTCAGTTTAAAATAACAGAAAACTAATCAAAGAAATAATAGAACTCCTACGTTTCATTTTCTAACTTTGGAAAATTCGTATTAAAAAGTAATTTTACAGTTGGAATATCATCTCAACTGATCGGTTGAGACACTGTTGTTTCTTTGCATTATTCCCTCCAAGATAATGAAGAAGAAGATGATGATGAATGGATAATTTAGTTGAAAGTTAAAGTAAATATCACAGCTATTAACTAGGTTGAAGGCCAATGAATGTTTAAGGAAGCTTCTCAAGACAACGAAACAACTTAAAGGTTCTTAGTGGGAAGTAAAACCTTCGTAGTTTTAACATACTTTCTATATGTTACAACTATTTAGAAATTTAATAACTATTAATTAAAAAAATAAAAAGTGAGGTGGAAGGATATTTTTTTTAGAATAAAATTAAAAAAAAAAATACAAAAAAAAAAAAATAAGCTGAACATAACTCCGTAGTTTGTCGATTCCAGAATTTGCAGTAATAAATGTTATTACATGTAATATAAATATGTATGTTTTTGCAATTGGTCAACTTTCTCTTACAAGGGAAGTGCGTGACCTCGAACGCTGAGAACCTCACGAAAATGTGCTTAGAATATAAACAGAGGAACATTGGTAACGCGAAGAAATAAAATATCGATATAATAGGACCAAAAACAAACATATTTCAATGTATATAACAATGTATAGTTACGACATTGAAATGTGTGTGTTTTTGGTCTCATTAAATCGATATTTTGTTTCTTCGCGTTACCAAAGTTCCTCTCTTGGACCTTCAGTAGGTGATCATTCAAATCTCTTTCGTGGTAAGACGTGCAGTTTTGCATGGGAATGACTCATACCACTGTTTTGGGATGAGCGATTTATACTCTTAAGCACATTTTCGTGCGGTTCTCAGCGTTCGAGGTCACGCGCTTCCCTTGTTAGACCATTAACAGAGCGAAGGTGGCTTAGGAGGTGAGGCTCCTGTGATCACTAGCCGAACAGGACAATATTATGGTCCTATGCTCTCCCCTCCTTTAATCTCCAGGTAAAAAAAAAAAACATCGCCATCCGTTTGATGTAGGGTTGAGTGACCTTATGACCCATCAGGAGAAAATTTATTTTCTACCCTCTATATATTATCAACTCTGTTTTCTAATAATTGAAAATACAGGAAATGTCTAAACAAAGAAACGCCATCGTTATTTGAGAGGAAAAAACAAAATAAACATATTTTTTCTAACAAATGATATTTTTTTTTTCTATTTGTTTTTTTTTTCTCTCGCAGAGACCAAAGAGAAGGCATATGAAAATTGTTTACTCCTAGAATTTTATTACTGATGATTAAGCATTGAATGTTTTAATCTAACATATGTATTTATATACAGGATATACCTGAAATGTGCTGCCAAACTTAAAAGTTATATTCAATCAAAACAACGAATAAATGTCATATAAACATGAGTCTGGAAATGCGTTATTTCCAAGATATGAACGATGAAACGATAGGGAGGTGTTTGCCTTTAATGATCGTAGAGTCATTAAATTGCTCCTCAGTAATCGTGACATGGCCTGCTCGTTCCCCTGATTTAAACATTCTGGACTTTTTCGTAAGGGGTTATCATAAAGCTTTAGTGTACACCACACCGGTTCCTGACGCCCACGCACTGCATGATCGCATAGTGGATGGGTGCAACCAGGCCCCCCCATATCAAATTCCGGGTCCAGGTACCAAATACAACACCCGACCTTTTCCCCCTCCCCCATGTTAGGCACAAAAAAAAAAAAAAAAAGGCAAGCCCCAAATCGCACAGCCCGGGCCGGGCCCCGGGGCGGGGGCACCACCCCCCCCCCCCCCCCTTGTGGGGGCCCTGGGTGCAATACAATTCGACGTGCACATGGCATCTTCGACCGTGTTCGGCAGTCGATGGAACGACGTTGTGTTGCGTGCATTGCGGCCGGTGGAGGACATTTCTAGCATTTTCTGTGAACTGTTTGTTCTATTTTAGAGCATTTTTGTTTTTTTTGTTTTTGGATTGTTCATCCCTGAATATTGTCTTTGCAAAAAAATTCTAGAGATAAACTTCAATCAGTAGAAACTGCGAACTTATTACATGGGAAATCTTACAAGGAAATAACATGCAATGAAGATTCATTTAACAATAACACCATCCGATTGGGAATGAGATTAGAAGGAAAAATAATATGGGAATTAGTACAAAGTGACCCGAACAATCCAAAATGCGGTCCTTCAAAATTTTAAAGACATTCTATATATTAAAAAAAATCAAACATTTTATTTTTTAAGAATTAATATGGATGACTCGTACATCACTTAAGATAATCCAGACAAAGCCGATGAGTGCAATGGGAAGAGAGTGATTAATATAAGTTATCGGTCGTTTCTGTATCCAACCAATAATCCACACGTGAATTATCTAATATCCAACCTCGGAGAAAAGAAAGGGCTTAAAGTAATTTCTGCAAAGAGCACTGAACTGAGAGGGAATGAAGAACTGGAGTCAGAGGAAGTTTTGGAAGACTTACAGGATCCAACTTTTTATATTTTGAAAATAATCAGCGATTTGAGTGAACTCAATAATATATCTCAATGGTATCAGTTTTTGTGCCTGTTTGTGTACCAGTGTCGTGAAAGTACCTTTTTCTGCGGAAACAGATCAACCTGTACCTTGAGTATTGAGAGGTTTAAGCAGAGAAGAAGGAAATCACGGTTCAGTCAAGTTTTGCTAATTTAATAAGATAAGAATGGATTGTTTTTAGCGACCCATATGGTGCTGTTGTGTTTGTCCTATCCGTCCGGCCTTCTGTCCGTATCTGTCCCTCCCTAACAACTCCCGAACGGAAGATCGGATCGGCAAACGGACCTCACCGTCGTGTTCAAAGGCCCAAACACCAAAGAATGAGGTATTTATCTCTGTCTACCCGGAAAATTGCGGACAGAGTCTACTGTTTGTTTCCGCAAATAAATATTCAACTATGACCCAAACTGTTATAGATACGGTCGAATAAAAATATTCATTGTGTAGTAGACACTCTAAACTAAAGCATATCCAAATTTGACGTCTATCGGGTCAGTAGTTGTCCAGGAAAGAATTCCCAAACTTCCCCTTTTTCAGGTGGACAGTCGGCTGTCGTTGCGCGACAGATAACCCTCCAACGCTCCTTAGATGAACTTTAGAATTTAATGGGTCGCCCTTAATTTATGATTTAGTATAAAATTTCTTTTATTTATTTTTCTTTTTTTTTTCACAATATTTCTACATATGACTTTGCATTAACAATTCAAGATTCAAATTTAATTTATAAGTGCATCCTCCTTCGAATAGAACTAAACAAAATAACCATTAAAAAGATATTATTTATTACTCTGTAAACACATTAGAAGTGTTAACGGATAAGGGTGAGGTTAAATTCATCTTATGTAAAATTCGGTTTACGTAGTCAACACGTATTCTTACGTAAGTCGAGATTAAGTCTGTTCAGTAAGTACAGGATACTGTTTTGGATTATAGGATGTGTTTATCTATTTTTTTTTTCGCTCTTTATTTACTATTAAAATAACGTAAGGTCTTATCCATAGATCATTAATACGTGGATCTATACCTATCTTTAGGTATTACGCGAAGATTTTAAATTCATAGATTAATCAAACATGAATTCCAGGGAATCAGTGGTTAGACTTATTGATCATTGGCTTTCTACTTTAATGAAGATGTCAACTGTTATGAGCACAGATTCCTCACAACGCCACACAGGATTTATCGGATCAAAGCGGACAAATTGGAAAATCATCGCCAATGCCGTTACCAGATAAATCTTCCTTTTTTTTGTTTTGTTTTTTTATCCATGAATTCTGATTAATATTTTAACTAAGTTTACAATAAAACTAAAACTCGTGTAATGCTAAAATATTATTCAAATAATGTAACAGTCGCGTTTGATTAAAAGGAGGTTGATTAAACATAAGTTAATTAGCACAATCATCTTTAAATTACTCTCTATGTTTTGAGTTGGAGGGATGATAGCGAATAAACTTTCAATTCAGTATACTTGCTGATATTACTATTGAATTCTATCCCTGGTAGGCAAGTGAGTAAATGGTGAGTTTACATACAGAGATGCTGATTAAAGTATTATTAAAATCTACTTACAGTTCAGTTCATGAAAGAAGAGCTTTTGATGACGTTATTTCCTTATAGATTGATGTATGCAGGATGTAACAGCGCCATCTACTGCAAAAATCCGTAACTGAATCTTATAAACATTACGAAAACATTGTGTTCTACAGTTGCGAATAGATAATAATTACAATTGAAATAATTACAATTATTTAATTATTATTGAAATAATAAATACCACACTATTCCCCTTGCTTGGCTACGCAAAGTTTGTCCTTTCTTGGTCACGCTTATGCGATCACAAAGCGACGCCATCTTGGACTGACTGCTGGGAGGTCAAGTTGATGACGTCATGACTGGTGACGTTTGTTCCAGACAAAATCGATAGCTACGTAATGACCGTATATGGCAAACCCTTTATTTTTGAAAAAAAAAAGTACAAAAAAATGAATTTAGTAAAATAGCATCGTATTGTACGAGTATTAATTCTTGTCATAGGATCTACGGAAAATGTCAATTAATTAATTAAGAATGTTAATGCTATTGATATTACTAATAACATTAATGATATCTATAATTATTACTTTTATTAGCGACCCATTTGGGAGCTACTGCATTTGTCGTATCCGTCCGTCGTGTCTGTGCCCCCTAACAACTCCCAAACGGAAGGTCGGATCGGCAAACGGACTTACCATCGTGTTCAGAGGCCCAAACACCGTAGAAATATGGTATTTTCAGGGGCCTGCCATGTTTCACATATTTGGCATTGTAGTCATTCTATTCCACTAACAACTCCCGAACGGAAGGTCGCATCGACAAACGAATTTCACCATTGACAGGCCCAAAGAACGTAAGAATAGGGTGTTTTCAGCCCCCCCCCCCCGATGTTCGAGATATTTGCATTGTTTTCATAAGGTTTCCGCTATTAGCTTAAATGTTATAAATGCAACAATTTCATTTCAGTTGTCAGCTATAGCTTGATGGATAAGTTCTCGGACTTATATGCAGGAGGATGTCGTTTCGAATCCGTAAATCTATCGGGCTGTTTTTTTTCTCTTAATCTTTTTTCTCAAAGTCCGCGTGGGTTTTTTTTTTTTATAATTTTTTTTAATTTTTTAATGTTGAACTAGGGGTATACACTGGGAGGACGGTGAGTGGATGGGCAAACAAGGTTCAAAGATACTTCGACGAGGTTTTCGGGATAGATGTGGATTTGTAATGAGATCAAACCTTTTTAGTTGTTGTTTTTTGTTGTTGTTTTTGTACCAACCTGGAAAGTTCCAAGTGATCTCGCAATTGCAATTTCTTTATCATCCACATTATGACATTTGTTGTTTGTAACTCGAGCGAAGAACGGGTCGTTTTGCTAGTATATAAAAACCTGAGCTCTGGATTGAAGTCACTTCCTCCAACCCGTAGTAAGCACCTGTTACCATTTAGCTATTGAGCCCACGGGTCCATTGAGATTCATTATTTATTTAATCATATGCCAATTATAGCCAAGTTCCGCCTAAGATAGAACTATACATAAATTGCAGAACTGGAATTAAATCATTGTCTAAATTTAAATTTAAATAGTTTCATCCTATTTGACTGTCACTGAAAAGCGTTTAAATATTGCCTTCTTTACGTTGTTGTAAAGCTTTTAATTCAAACTTTTACAGGCGCCAAAATTATTGATATTGAGTTAAGCACACTGTGAAACCTAAAACATTGCATTCGTTCGAAAGCTAATCAAAACTTTAAAGCATTGTTAGCATTAATAGATTAGTTTTGGGATGGGAGAATGATCTCAAATAATCATATTCCTAAAATAAGATTTAAGGTCCAAAGTACCCCATTACAAGCCTACATGGCTCTGGGATCATAGGAGATAAGGCTCACGGCGTTTCCTGACCAATGAGACTCAGTCGAGGACGGATGGTCATACAGATGCCACCTCCCGATTGTAAAATTATCCAAAAAAAATATATATAGGGCCTACCAAATATTAAGAAAACCTGTCAACTGTTGTGGATGACTATTTATTCAGGTATGAAAGTTGAAAAATAAGACTTCACATTCCATTATACTAATGGAGGATTACTTAATATATTTATATAAAGTTATGTATGTAAAGATCCTATATATTCGTATAATTGTAAAACTATAGATTGATAGATTCATTAAAACCCATTACTGAATGTGAAATAGTAATAAGAACAATATAATTTAGGCTAATATCTTTTTTTTTTTTAATAAAGAGTAAGATTTATGTAAAACTTTACAATATTCATCATCTGTCCTAGGCTGTAATCAGCAAGTGTCGTTGACCAATCAAAATATCGTTTTCTAGTCATGCAAAAGAGTGAAATAGGCGAAGAATTTATTAGAGAGAATTAATCCTTCTTGGTTTTTACTTATTAATTTACAGATTTACTGAGCACAATCAGCAAATAAGGATGTTTTCTTCTCACTTCTCTTTCTAGAATCGTTAGTTTTGCAATCTTTCTAAATTTCAAGGTATACCTGTTTCAAGGAATTACCACTCGTCAATGTCAAATAACTTATTCTAAAAAATTAGATTTAGCAAGAGAAATTGATAATATTGATCCAATTTTGTTGTTTGTCTTTTATATTTTCTTGCAGTGAAATATGTCTACTGGTTTTTTGGATCAGACGACAATCATGCCATTAATAGGCAAAAATTGTATGGATGCACGGATATTTGTGTGTGTGTCGTCCCAAAAGCGCTACAGACACAATATTTAAGCAAGAAACAAAATACAAGGTGGCGCCACCAACATTTCTTTGTCTGTATCGACATTATTTTAGGGCAGGAGGTTAACGTTTTTTTAATGAGAAAGCGTAGCGCTGGCTACTGCGAAACTGGTAAATCAATTTTGTATTTGTATATAGTTTCAATTTTTAGTGTGTTTATATGTAAAAAACATATGGACTCTTATAAGTATATAACCTTATTGACCCTTCAAGCATATTTCGAAACTAACCTCTAAATATGGATAATTAAATGCTTGCGAGAGTTACTATGATCAAAATACATATTTTGTTTTGTAATATTGCTTAGTCTTCATTCAAATTATACGTGGGCTCTTATGGACGTCATGGCTTTTAAAAAATGACCTTAGAACATCGTTTTCAATCTTGTGTTTATGAAAAATCTCAGGGTATTTCAAAAATGTGGAATCTGTTTTACTTCCGTGAATATTTCACGGGTTGCCACTCATCTACAATTATTTGCTTTGTTTGAACGGCTAAAGGAAAACAAAAACTTTGTACAAGCATTGTTTTCAGCCAATGCTTATATTATTATTTCCTCTTCAAAGAAAAGGACATTCTGTCTGAGCAATTTACGAACCAAGTGACTTTTCGAGTGGCCGATCAGTTTCATCATTTACTGACTGTCGATGTCGTACCGGTTTCTGAAAGTTATTTCAAAGATAGTGAATTCAGAATATCGGAAGCAGCAGTGAAAATAAGGCACAAGAATAGATTATCTGTTCGTCCCTTAGAACATTGCAAGAGTTAGATATAGATTCATTACTGATCAATCGGTTTTAATTATTTAAAATATTAATGAAAATGCTTAATGAAAACCCACGAGTTTAACTGCCGCTCGTCGGAGACTTCGTTGTGGCGACTGCAACACTTGCTCAAAAGTGTTGATTTTCATTCGTTGGTACTGTTATGGGACGGCGGTGCAACTTTTCCGCTGTGTGAGTACATTTCCGGTTCGACGGAATTTATCGACGACGGATAGCATCACTTGTTCGTGGGTGCTCGACGGTTAAAACGCTCCCGAAATTCCGTAGCAACGTGTAGCAGGCTAGGTCCATTGCCACGACCTATTCCGTGTGATCAAAAATAAGTGCTCCACAATAAACACTTTCTCTTCGGTAGTTAATACCATTCACAGCAACTCTGATTAATCTCATATCCACAATCATTCCTGTTCCGAATACAGCAATCGCCTACTTGTTCATCTCTCAGTGCTACCTTTCATGTTGTCAAATTGTTCAGTGTCGTTTGTTTTCGGCCGTACTGTATATCAGAAGACAGTAGTTCAAAAAAAGAAGTCCGAAGCAGGTTTCTCATCTCTTCAAAGACTATTATTATTTTTTCTTTCTTATTGTTATGTTTGAGATTTTAACTTTTAAATAATAATATTAAAATCACTTTTGTTTTAAACTAATATTCTTTTGACATCAAATCTATTCATTAGCATATTGATATTCTTAAGAAGTTCTCTTAATCCCACGCACGATTCCTTCTTTCTGAGCTTATCTTATTGCCTCAGATGTAACTGCGAAAGGAAGCTGATCTTATCTCACTATTATTATTTGCATAGGAGTTC
>JAFIDM010000004.1:59964186-59994624 GCA_023159025.1 Thereuonema tuberculata
TCTCACCCATTGTTGTTTATTAATAATATATGATTATTAATTCTATGTTCTATGTTTAATGCTCGTTCTATGTTTTAAGAAATATCGTTCAGCCCGTATTGGAGTCATTGCTTTCTTTCAGGCTATTTTCAAGTAAAATTCCTGTAAGCACAAAATACAGGCACAGGATTGCTTATTAAAAACGTCACCTTCTATTTCTAAATTCTTCTTTATACCTCTGGTTCAAACTGCTTGAGATTCAACAAGAGAGATATTTTCAAGGTCACTTAACCTCAAGCTAATCCTCCCAAATCTTGGTACGCAGTATTTTTTGCACCACTTTTACTCCTTGTTTGTTGACTTGTTTACTTTAAGGGGTTACTGAATTTTCACAATAAGTTTCTCAAAAACAAATTCACCTGGAAGTAACAAAAATTTGTAATTTATCGGTCTATCCTGATACTCATTAACTGGATCTTAAAGTAACTTTACTAGCTTTAGGCTCCTGTTAAAACACGCAGTTTCTAAAAGCTGTATTTGGCCATGATTGAAGAGTTAATCAGTAACACGTTCCAAACAAGGTATAAATTAAAAATGACTGACCCAATGGGAAATAGAATAGAGCACTAATGGTTTGCAAACATCAGATAAAGCCAAGACAGGCGTCTAAAGCAGAGTCACATTCCATCTTCCAAAATTACAGTAAAGAATTTTACTGAAAAGAATTGTGAAACTATTTAACACTTACTTAAGAAAGAAATTGCTTGGAAAAATAAATGCTTCAAGAGGATGGCAAACTTTCCTAATCGTATAAAATATTCTCCTAACAACTCTGAAGTTATAATGAGCAAATGACATCATCTGCAGTGTCTTATTCTGGATAAGTTTTCCCTAGAATTTTGCTTTAGGCTTTTAAAGCAAAACGTTCTTCATAACGTTCTCCATTGAGTCCTATTTTCTGCCAAAGTGTTTTTATTATAGATATATTGGTCTAGACTAATATTATATGCGGCATATGTAAAAAAAGTTTTAACAAATTAATTAATAAATGAATGAATAAATACAGATTAACAAACTAGTATCTATTCTTATTAGGGTCCATCACACAAATTTCTTAAATTATTTATTAAAATAATAAATAACACAAATTTCGGAAAATTTCCTTATTCCTTTTTCAAGCTATTTATAAATAAAGACTAAGATAACAAAAGAGAAACATGATATGACATATTATAGGTTAAAACAAATAAACTCACATCTCAACAGTGGAGTAACATCTTTGTATTTTAATAATACAAAACCACATCGGTAAAACCATTTCACAAACCAAAGAAAGGATCATAAAACCATTAAGCTTTGTATGATGGATTCTAATACATAATATGAAGAGGGGTGAACTAAGAATGATATTAGTACCTATTCTTGTTTCTCAACAGCAGCGACTTAGAAATTTTTCTAAGTGGATGGGTTTGGGTGACGATGCTAAAATATCGGGCAATATAAAAAAAATATAAAAAAGAGCAAAGTCTTTGAATATTGCGTTTTTGTTTTTCTAAAATTTTTAAAATTTTAATTACGATTTTTAACACTGGTGCCGCTGATGACGCGAAGGCAAAATTGGTTTGTGTCTTCATATATATATGAGAGAGAGAGAGAGAGAGAGAGAGGGAGGGCATGTATAATTTGTTTTTGTTTTTCTTTTTAAGCCTGAAGGCAAGTTGCAAACTTCTAAAAAATAAAAGATTGCAAAAAATAGATTTAAAATATAATATATATATATATATATATATATATAAATTTATTCCCAAAATATTAAAATGAATAATCCAGACGAAGGGCTAATGTTTTCCGATTCTTTAAATGGTTTCTGTAAAATACGTTCTTTAGAGATTAATTTTCTTACTTTCATCGCTGTGTCATTGGACTGTATTTGTTTGAAATAAAATGAACTCTTCTTCCTGGCGATCGTTTGTTGTGTTGTGGGTCAAGGCAAGTGGGTTTGTGAGGGTGGAGAGAAGAGGTACACGACAGGAGCATTTCCCGCTCATTGACAGTCAAACGATGACCAACCAAAGCAGAATGGATCCCTTCTGTGGACGTCCAACCAATAAAAATGTCCTTGGAAAGACTGAACACATGTGTTACCGAATCTTCGAATGATATATTTTTTTTTATCTTTCTTAAATGCTCCCCAAAAAAAGCCATTTTTAAAATTCATTCCTAAAAAAAAAAATGTAATTTTTTTTTATAATGAAAATGTAAATATATATACAATAACAATTATAGATGATGAACGTATAAGCAATTTCTTTTACGAAAAGAAATTTAAAATTCAATGTTAAATTGTCATTGTTAAACTGTCTCTTCTAACAATGAATCTAAATATAATTAGTAAGACCTAATTTACGGAATTTTGAACAAAATTAAAAAGATTACTTTTGTAATAATTAAATTCGGCAAATAAGTATAATTGCGATTTGAAAGAAAAAAAAAATAACTTTCAATTCATTTAATTTTTTTATGTAAAAATAAATGCAAAATAACCTAAAATTGTGTTCAGTTACATTAAACAAAATTAACTCATAATTAACGGAATGTTAAATTTTTTAATTATTTTGTGTTATATAACGCAACTGTCACATGAACATTGTAAGGCCTAAAAATTAGGAAACCATATGATTTATAAATAAAAATAAACAAATTATAAAAATTAAAAAATACATAAAAAAATATCTCTGTCATAAACTGCTTGTTACGATAACAAATAGCTACTATTTCCAAGAAAAAAAGGAATTGAATTTAAATTAAAATGAATTGAAGATAAGAATTCCTTGCATATCCGTTGTTGATATTACGAATATTATTCACTTGGTTTATTTCCGTAGCGAAAAGAACAAAAACTCTGCCAGTGCGGAAATAACAGGTAAACAATATTTATTTCTTTACTGTATTTTCGAGTTATTTATTTAGTTAGTTAATTAATATTCTAATTTTTGCGAACTTTCTTGCAAAATAAAGCCATTTATGTCTGTTCATCTCCTAATAACTTATAATTCGGTAACTGAATCTTCTTAATCTTGACATACATATTTATGAGCAACGGATGATCTTTTGTCTTCGAAAATTTTTCCGTGTGGATCGCTGTGAAGAAGTTTCCGCATGAAAGTGATAAAAATTCTCAAAAACAAACATCGACGCGAAACAATCTGTGTCTAATAATCTTGTTAGGGAACATCTGTGTTATATATCTAGTTATGAATTAAAGACGTAAGTATTTGGATTTTATTAATTTCCAGCAATATCTGTAATATTTTCAAAAATATATGTATTTGATATATAATATATTTAAAAAATAAAAATAAAAAAATGCAACATTCTAAACAAGTTTGCTTCATGTTCTTTTAAGAAAGTATTTTAAATTAAGCTTATGATGATATCTCGCTCTGTGTTTGTATTTTTTTTTAAAGAAAATATTTGCGTCCATTATTCCTCGGAATATTCTTATTTCCTTGGAAAAACTTCCAATTTCCTAATAAATTCACAAACCAATGTATTTATCAAGCGTTAGTTTATGGCAATCATAAAACCTGATAGTGTAATTTGAGTAGAAGCTAGGGTATCGTTTATTTAAAGGCATATTTTTTTTTTCCCTTGAATAACTTACATTTTGAGACAGCAAATTAGCAGATGTCAAGTCTAGAAATGTATTTCAGGCTAACACCGAAAAAAAAAAAAACTGTGTAGCAACGTTTTGACGGTCGCGCGGCGGTGTGGGTTCACAGTCCGCTCGTTTTCGCGCCTGCGACGTCACTTCCTGCCGCTGTGTGTCCTCTTTCTGGTGAGGGGGATTCCTTTCGCGCCGTAGCTTGCGCTCGGAGCAGCTTTCCTGATCCAACCAGCGAGTCGGCTCGGTGGTGCCTTGGCAGAAGCCGGTCTTGTCAACCTTCGAACGCTGCAAAATAGGCTGGAGGATATAAAAAGGACTTGCACCCACACCCGCAGCTCAGTGCATCGGAGCTACAACCTCGGCACCAATTTTAAACTCTGCCTGTACCTTGTGTTGACTTCTTATTTAAACTTCGGTAGCG
This sequence comes from Thereuonema tuberculata, assembly GCA_023159025.1. NCBI lineage: Eukaryota > Metazoa > Arthropoda > Chilopoda > Scutigeromorpha > Scutigeridae > Thereuonema > Thereuonema tuberculata. Next base: position 59,968,254 of record JAFIDM010000004.1, read on the forward strand.
GGATAACTTCGGATCGCACGCGCGCTCCATGTGAAAGTAGTCGGAGCGGAAATCGAAAAACTACAGGAGAGGATTGAGAGATCCACGCGGCGGCAGCAGCCCCGATCGCTGATACACCACCACCACAAATCAGCCCGAGTGATTGCCACCTCCCCAGGGCGGCTTAGCATCAAAACAAGCAACAGCAGGTGAGTGCAGGAATCGGTCTTAAAGCCGAGATTTGACAAAACAATGCTTTATCTTGAGTTTCATCAAATAGAAACGTGATTCGTTCTGCGCAGCTGCCAAATAGCTTCGTTTATATTTTTCCAAATTTCATTTTTACTTTTTATTTATTCTAATGATAACATTTCTTCTGAAAAGCACTGTAAACATCTTCTAAAATATATATTAGAATTCTATGTTACGTATGCTTTGATTGAATTCTATTAGCCTCCACATTTTATATAGGGACATTTGGATTTTATAAAAGGAATTGTATAAAAATTCCCAAAATGCTTTATATTCTAATGCAAAATTTTAATTGCAAATACCTAAACAGCCAATACTGTTCTTTCGCATATTCTAAATATTACTTTTAATTTTAAAACTTCAGGCTGTGATTTTATTTTTATTTCGTAATTTTTAATAATGTTACTAATAAATGTCTTAATAATAATAATGACAAAATGTAAATTATAATAAGTCAGAATAGCTTTTAATAGAACGTACGGATGTTTTTCAGTAATATTTCCTTAAATATTGTCCTTGAAACTTACAACGATCTTTCTTTAAGGAAGAAGCCTTTCATTTTAATGTCTTTATAAAGATAGGTTGACTGTTTTTTGAAATAGTGAATTTGAATTTTGATTCTAGTTAACACAAATCCTGAAATTTTAGTAATAATGAGTTTTTTTAAAGTTTAAAATGTAATAAAGTTTAAATTTTGTTAAAGGTTTAAATGTAGTAAAAAACTTAAAATATTCTTTATTATAATTATTATTATTATTTTCCTTAAATTCTAAATGGCAACTAAGGTTATGGTTTTATTCTTATTGGCAATCATCAGTTGGGACTAACCCTTCTCGTAGATTCCAGATCCCTCGAGCCAGTTAATTTAGTATTAGAATTGAACACGAATGTAACACATGATGTAGCTAAAACGCTTTAGTAATTATTTTTAATCAAAAACTTTCCAACCGTTATTAATATCTGTCGTATCTTTTGTAAACTGTTTGGTACGAAATATTAATTAATTTTTAAAGAATCATTTTAGGTTTAATTTTTTATCGAAATAAGTTTGAAAATAATAATGTAGTTTTTTATTTTATTATTTTTTTTAATGTTGCGTTGATTTTAAGATATATCGAGTTATCAAATAAAAAAAAATCCAAAAACTGTCACTGCCCATAATTTTCCATAGGGTTAAGGTCGAACGACGATTGGTAATTAAATCCAGTGACCAAACGTTTCTCCGTTCTTACCCAGTGAAATTTAATCCGTTACGAACCACAGTTTTTGATTTCTTTTCGAACTTTTCAATTTTCAGTTCTTATTATTACGGATGACAAAAGATGTTCTCACTCATCAAAACAAAAAGAAAAAAAACTTCATCTTTTGATACGAAATCCATGTTAAACTTAGTAGAACTTAATTCAGTCTTATCCGTCTCCTTTAAACTGCATTTTTTTCCCCCCTCGAGAGTTCAAAGGTTTTCTATTGCATTTACGATGATTATCAAATCATATTCATTCTTAAGTTTTGTCTGACTTCAGGATAGTTTTTCTTCTTTAACTACCACGTATTACGATAATGAAAAGTTTTTATCTTTCTTTGAAATATCAATCAATAAATTCTTATTGATTGAATTAAAATAAAATTTACTATTTTTATTTAAGAAGAGGATTTAATAACAGTAATTCAAAAGAAAATACTACACGTAATATATCTTACAGAAACTAGTCAACTAATATTAAAAAAAAAAGCCAATTCAAACTGTCCCTGACTTCTAATATAACTGTTCTCATTTAACTTTGAGTCGAAATATTTTTTTTGTGTGTGATGTGTAGGTGGAGTGCATATGGTTCATCAATTATACTCAAATTGCTACGTAGTTTTGGGATAAGGAAGTCTGAATGTCTTACAATTTCATAATTAACGTCAATATTTTATGTCCATGTTTTATATTAAGACGAAAGAATGTGTTAAGGATTTTGGTTTTTGTATATACATTGTGTTTATGATGTAATTCGCGGAAACTGTTGTTGATATTTTTGTAGTTTGACTTGACATCGAACTGGAAGCAGCTCAAAATCATATCAAAAGTTTGCGACGCTCTTTAATACGCTTTAGCAAGAGAAAAGTGTTTGAGCTAAAAAGATTTAAAATGCAATTTTAATCCAAACATCCATTCCATCCGTTCCTCTGTAATCAAGATAAATCAAAAACTTCACGTAGAATTCTTAGAAGTAGGCTTAGATTGCTATAAGGAAGATATCTTAGTTATTTTCTTAGATATCTGACCAATAACTAAGGAAGTAGGGGTAAAGATCTGCCTAAATGCGTTTCTGTTAAAATACAGTAATGGTAGTAACTTAGAACTATGTATTTATAAGCTGATATTGTAATAATGATAAATGTTAACAAATGTGATTTTTCCTTTGGATTTGATAAAACTAGACCCATAGACACCCAAAATTACTAATATAGTGTTTCTAAAAAGTCCTTTGCCCATGATAAATAAAGAAATGGTAAAAATTTACTGTCACTGTCTTTGATATAGCTATCTTTGATCTTACCATTGAAGTTGCTTCTTAATTATTATTTATTACGATTTATTATTATTATTTGTACTATGTCTGCTTCCAAAGCCATATTTCAATGACAATATCAGGTCTATAGGAAAGTGTTTTTCTCGTTACAAGTCTAAGGGATTTGCCTGCATTTAAAGTTTTGTTGAAGAGAATACGTTGCATTTTTTTTCAAAAGGTTACCACTTTATCAGGGCAGTAATCCACTTGGGAAGGCAGCGGAAGCACAGACTCTTAGCTTAACCTCATCATAATAAGTTCAATTTCTTCCCTTCGGCGGAACTCAGCGCTGAAACTGAGCGCGTGGCGACGAATACCAATTGGCTGTAACCCCATCGACAGTGATAAAAGGTCTATTCATTCTCAAAATCAAAATTACGTATTCAAAAGCCTTGGGCGGAATCGAAAACAGTTTACCTGAATGACAAAACCGAACAGACTCAATCATGGAGTCAGTTTCTACAGTCGTTGGGGGAACAAACCACAACGTGAAATAATTAATACATAATCGAGAAAAAAAAATGGAAATCTGCTTTATCCATTATTGTAATGTTCTAAATGATATTTGACATGTTATAAAAAGAATTTCATAAATGTGTAAGTCAACATTTTCTTTGTATAGAATCAAAGTTCAGGGAAGATAACTAAAAATAGAGTAAAACATCTTTTTTACAGATGCTAGTAATGTTATCCAAAGCATAAAAAAATAAGATAAATAAAAAAACCTTTTCTTTCCCTTACGGGAATGTATGAATCTCACCATTACTTATCTGACGTTATGCAACATTTTAAATATAATATATTGAAAACATTTTCTTTTCTTTTAAGACGTGATTATATGTTAAGGATTGTATCTTGAATTAATCCGTCACAATACTTTCATTTAGGTTTAATTTGAATGAATATTTTACTTTCGCTGTGTATCGTTAAAATCATTACTGAAACCATACACCTGATTATAGCAAAAAACTTTATACATGAAAGAGATATACACAAAAAACGACTAGTTTCGCTGATGAGAGGCAGCCTTATCAATTAATGACTTATCAAGTAATTATTTGATAAGGCTGCCTCTTGTCAGCGAAACTAGTCGTTTCTTGTGTATATCTCTTTCACGTATAAAGTTTTTTTGCTATAATCAGGTGTACGGCTTCAGTAATGATTTTAAGTGTAAATTGCTTTAAAGTTTGTTAAATTTATTCCGGAATTGGTTGTGTTGATGTTAAGGATGTGTAAAGTACCCGTTTTATCAAATAAAGATTGCTAGGAAGCAGAGAATCCACAGATCTTGTCTGAAGAAGTAGTAACAATTTGAAATTTATATTATACAGAAAGAGAGTTTTTCCAAATTATTTTTAATGTAAAACTTTAAATTACATCCTACCAAGATCTCTGATAACTTAAATTCTTGACTTGAATGAATAGATCTTCTTATATCGTAATTTTAATTCCAAAGTGGTAACACATTAGGAATTTAACAATGAATTCGAAATTGATTTTCTATCATTTCTAATAAATAAACCAATGTTGGAATATTTACAAATACTAAGAATATTTATTCGGAAATGATATAAAGTCAATTCTCATTGAACTGCTCCACATTCAGAGGAAATATGACTGTTTTTGAAAATCATGAGAATCAGGTATCCGTGTGTTTAGGAAGCGGATGGAATGCGTGGGAGGTTCACTAAATCGAAGCTTTGAAATGAGGACTCAATTGAAATTTCTCTGATACAATCTGAGGCTTTGATAAATATTAATTCCAAAAGAAAAAGACGTTAGGAAATTTATTTTCGTAACAATTATCAAAGTACATTAATCAACTCTGCTTTTCTATATAATTTAAGTTAAAAATTATAATTTTGAAAAGAAAAAACGAAATATAAAACACAGAAGTCGTGATATTTACGACAATAATAAATATTGGCAACTCGGGAAGGAAAGGGCGCCAAATTTATCTAAATCTTCGTGATAGGATTTTTAATCGTAGGATAGTGAATAAAGTTCCTATCTTCCTCACACGTACTTCCAAGAAAGTATTTTCACTACATTGTATATCTCATTTATTCCACATCCAAATAATATTTAGAGACATTTAAATAAGTATGGAAAGATACATCCTAGCAATTGCAAGACAAAAATCACAAACTAAACGTTTGAATGAGAGAGAAGATGGCTACATGAAAAATAAATCAATAAATAAACGGAATTGGCAGACATGTAGCAATAAAAAGTGAACACATTTAATGGATAATGAAATTCTTACCAGATTCCGAGGAATGAGAGGAGGCGAAGAAAACGTCCACAAGGTAGATAGGTGGATGGAAGTAATTGTTGACAGGAAAAGGAAAACTTTCGGCCGAAAGGATTAAAAAAACAAACAAACAAATAAAAAAAACCACTTTATCCTATAGTAGTTTGAAAATGGTTGAAAAATGATAGTATCTATCTATCGAATCATTTGAGGCGGCCGATCTTAGAACGGCAAAACTGAAATTTGAGCATTAAGGACTTTTTCCTGATTGTATGGTACGAAGATGCAGGCCATGTAATTATTCCTGAAACGTCTGAATTAGGGTCTCTTAATTTTTTTAGTCTCATACTTTATAGTACTTTTTAAAGAAACATAAGGAAATTCATAAGATAACAATAATTAAAATGTTCAGTAAATATAACTCACGGAATTATTTAAAAAATTAAAAGATTAAGTAATTTCTTAAAAAAATGCGTTTTGAACAAACAATCAGGTTTTTGAGATTTTTTTTAAAACGAAAAGCTTTTGCAATTATCAGAAAGAGATAAGTATTAAAATAATAGTTTTAAATTTGGAATAGAAATAAATAAAGTGTTTATTTGGGATGGTTTGGTTGATCAATTACATCTGGACTTGCAAAGTCATATTTCAATAAAAACCACGAATTGCTTTTGATCGTTATGACTTCTTAGACAATTCAGCAAAACAAAAGAAAGGGAAACACGTGACATTAAATACAGGCAATTACTATGTAAACATTACAAATAAAACATTTACGCTTGTAGATGACGAACAGATGATCCATTATGTCCCGTTTTGCAAAGTAGTACGGAATTATGAAAAAAATTGATGTTTATGTTCCTTTCTAATTGTTGAATTAGATTCCTTTTGCCTGTGTTTAAATTATAGTTTAGACCGAAATAATATAGAATGCTTTTTTAGTTGTTATACGTTTGGACAATTGATGTTAAGTCACTTCCGTGATCTGCAAAGCCGATGCTTAATTGAGTTGTCCTCTGCATTGAAACCTTTCGATCGACTGTTAAGTAGTGTCCTCAAGTTTGACTGTATGATGTTCAAAACGGATATCTCATTCGTTCTAATAGCAGAGTCTAATTACAGAATGTACAAGTGATATACCTTTAGATTGTTCATTTCAGAGTCTGTTCACTTTCCTCCTCTTCTTTACTTTCATTCTTTTATTCTGGAATGAATAACATCTGTAGACTATATTTGCTTCTTCCAGTTAAAAGAAAGATCTCAAGAAGTGCTTCCAGGAAAAAAAGTAATCCTGGAACCATGACAAAACAGGATTCTTATCATACATGTGGGATAGAATTCTAGATAAACTTTAAACTTCAAAGTTAGAATAAAAAGAGATATTAAACGGGTATTAAATGGAGAGACGTTAATTCTTTAGTAGAATTTTTTTACAGATGAATGGTAAGTACATAAAACAAAATAAAAGGATTAAGAAGTAGTTTATCCGTGAATATTGTGACACATTAGACAAAGGTAATAGGTTTCAGTTTTTGTTCTTATTATAAATAATATCACCAGAGAGGAAACTATTGGGAATAAAAGAAGCTTTATAGAATAAGAACTGTAAAGCTACAATTCCTTAATTAATTAGATTAAGTGGTTATTAAGAAAAAAACTTTTTTGTAGATACTAAGCAATTAAATTTAGCAAATTCTACAATTAGTTTCAGATGCTAGTAGTGCTTTTTACTGAGAACGGAAAGTATATTTGATGTAGACTTTACTATGTTCTTTAAATCAAATTAGGAAGGACATTGATATTTTTTTATTAACCTCAAGATAGGTAGATACTATAAGATTACATTAAAAATAAAATAAAAAGTTTCAAATACAATTCTAAGTCGAAATGAGCATCTCCATCTTCTGTGATCACGATTACACAAAAACTATTTGCCCTAGAACGCTGAAACTTTAGCAAAGTTCTTATAAGGAAATCCCTATTGATTCTGGTAGTTCCGGGCCATTTAACAAAGAGTAATTATTAACAAGAATTCCAATAACGCGAGAACTGAAAAAAATTAGTGTTCATTTCCCAATTGAACTAATTACGTTCGTTCTTCAGTTGATCTTTGAACTATTATTTCTTCTTTCTTTTTACTTCCGGTTCCTTCTCAACAACTTTCCTATGTTTAAAAGCAAAATTTTAACGTGCGTTAATATTTTACAAGACAAAATAAAATAACGTTTCTCTGTTCTGAGTTTCTTTTTTTGTTTGCCAGTGAACAACCTTTTGTAATCTTATTCTGCGCATATTCAAAAGTTGGCACGCTAACTATACATTGCTTTTCTTTCTTCTTTCTTTCTTTTATTTAGTTAGATAATTAATTACTTATTTATACATTTAAAAAAACTAGTTTTCATGTATATAACTTTGAATGAATCTATTGGATCTTCCGTAAGGAGTGGTTACTCGATTACATTGTCTTTTCTGATTACTAACTTTCCTTTCACCAATGAACGTCAGTTAGTTTTAATAAGTAATTAATAAGGAAAGGATTTACTCCTCATATCCTGAAATATTAATTCCTCTTATTTTGGTTAATATTGATGATCGGTTGATCTCCACTTCTAAAAATGAAACAGTGGGTGTAGAGAAAAAAGGAAATGGAGAGAGAAGAACTGTTCCACGTCCAATTGAAGATCATTTCCAGCCGTCACTGTTATCAGCTTTTCCTCGGTGCCAATCGTTGGTTTTAATGTCCCAGGGAGATATTAGTTGCATTATGGTTTTCTGTCATTAAATATTGTTTATAGGCTTTAAAAGATGGCGTTTGATTTTAAAGATAGGGTCAGACAATGTTTCAACTGTTAATATTAAACAACTAATAAGTATTAGTTCATTCTAATAAAACTAAAAACACAGAGATAAACAAATATGATGCCGTTGATTTTTTTCGTTGATTGACCTTAGGTTTTAAGTTCAACTGATGCTCCCGGATAGCATCAATTTGTGATAGATATTATTAATAAGGATTACGGTAATTCTTAAGTTATTATTTTCCTTTCTTTCTGTCTATCTTTTGTCAATTGTATTTAAATTTTTGGCTCTTTGTTTTCCAGTATTATTTTTTTCAGTTTCGCAAACGAAATATTATATTAAAAAGGTTAGAAAAATAATGAGCTAATTACCATTGCTTAAAATTAAGTACAATATGCGAAAAATAATCTTTATTATTATTACATTCTATTTCAATATTTTCTGGGCATTTCTATAGTAAACAATATTTTATTATATTACAGAAAAATAGCTAATGTTTTTCGTTTTATTTATCTGTACATTATTATCTGTTTATTGATTTTAATGTTAGAATAGAACAGTGTTTCTCAAACAATAAAGCTTGAGTCGATAATAAAAAAAATGGTTTCTAAAAGAAACTTTCTATGATTTCTAATAATTATACTTTGTATTATACTAAAACTAAGGCAAATTAATTTAGCTTTTCATTGAGGCAACGGTGAATTATCCGAATTTATTAACCTTGTGTAAATTTACCGATTACAGGTAAAAATGATTCGTGTATTTAATAATTACAAATAATTATAGTATCAGTGATAAAAAGAAAAAAGAAATCAGAAAAAAAAAAAAAAAAATCAAGGTCAAAATTAAAAGAAAAAAATTTCCAGAATTTTTCTGAACCTCAATTGACAAAACAAATGCTTTCACTTGGCAGTCTGTAACATCTTCATTTGTTTTACAATGTTTTTTTGAAATAAAATGACCCTGTTATCCGCTTTACAATTTAATTCCATTTTATTTTTATTTATGTCTGTCGAACACAGGTGGAACGAGTTATTGTGGCCTCGCACTTCCTACCTGCATTCTTTGCGTATTTGTTTTGTCAACTGAGGGTCATTTTTTATGCAATCACTTTGTAAGCTACAGTTATTTGTTTAGAATGGCCTTTACTGAAGTCTGATAGAGTATTTAAAAGAGATTAGAAGCAATTTTTCAAAGTAATTTGTTTCTTTAACAGCTACTATCAGTAATGATAATCATGGAATTCGTGTCTTCATTCTGTATTATTCGTGATTCTGTTATCGTTTTTGTAATTTGTTTTGCAGGACTTTTTTTGCTGCAAAAGTGATTAAAGGGATTTTACTAATATATTTTATTTGATCGTATTTTTTCCTTCTTTTATTGTTTTCTAGACAATAAAGAATATCCTTAGATCTTGTTGCTTCACATTGAGGTTTGGTAACATTTATCTCGATTCTTGTTTTCATCTAAAATTACTTTATTTTGGTGAACGTATTATAACTATTTCTTATAACATTGGAACAGTTATAATGGCGTGCAGTAGTTTGCTATTGCGCGCCAAAAAAAAAAAAAAATCCTTAACTAACCGAAACAATAATAATGATTTTAAGCTGTGGATTGCATATAAAAGAAATATGTAACTATCTCTTAATATACTAATATCAAATAACAGTTTAGATTGAAACATTTATTGGGCATCGTTTCTTGACATTTACGTAAATTTTTATCTTATGTTTTAGATGAAGGTTTCTTGTAGATGCAGTTCATATCATGGAGTCATTTTTTAATGTCCAATGTTTAATTACAATATATTCTCTTAGGCTATCCAGGATTTTGGAATGAGAGGGGTTGTGATAGTCGTAGTCGTTCAACCAAATTGTGTCCTTTCTGGGATTGGGAGTTTGCAGATCAACTTTCCAACCAGAAAAACAGATTCTTCCTGTTTCGGATGCATTGGGGAGGAGGAGTTCCCCTCCTCGGTATGCCAATGTAGATTTTTAAACAACAGTAAAATATTGAACAGTAGCGAACTACAGTCGTGAGCTATTCGAACTTTAAAAGATCAAATGCTATCACTATATTTCCATTCAAATTGACTTTCAGTATCACCTAATTACTAAATGGTTCTTTCTATGTTTCGGTGTTGTAGCTTATTCGTTGGAATTTAACAACCTACTGTCTTGACCTAACCCAAAGTAATGATGAATAAACTGAATGCTTGAAAAAAGATTGCAAAAAAGCTAAACAAAGTATACAGAAAGAGAAATATTGCTTCTGCTTTCGGTTAAAGTGCAGCTTATGGTACCAACCCACATTGAATTATTTCCAAGATGGCGGTCGGGACATAGTACCTTCAAAATGTTTTCCATGTAAACATCGTGGAGTGGCTGTTACCGCAATTTACCTAATCTGCAGCTAATCGGCACACACGCTTCGCTCGGGTGCATAACAAGCATCAACAGCTTCAGCTCATAGTAAGTTAATATTTTTTCCCCTTGCTGAGAAGTGCCAACAAGGCAGTCGGCGATGTATCCAGGCGCGATACCGTATTCTGCACTTCAGTCCTGCTTTCATCTCATGCTTGTAATCTCTCAGCATCTTCAGATTAACATTCCGGATCTTTGGTACTGTAGATGAAGTTATTCCGTTCATTTATATACTAAAGGAATTTCTAAAAAAAAATTCAAATGTTATCTATTGAAATTCCAATTTTAAAGTTCGAAGACTTCCCAATGCACGTTCCTCTTTTTGCTGACATTGAATTCTTTCGATGAAGGAAAAAAAATTAACAGATTTAAAAGGAAATTTTTCTCAAACTTCTCAGTTTATCTAAGCCTTATAGGATTCTGTAGCGAAATTTAGCTGAACATAATATGAATCGGTAGAAATATTTTTTTTTTAAGCCGACCCACGTTTTGACAAAATATTCTACAAAAAGTTCCAGATGTCATTTGGGATTCAGTATGTTTTATGCTATCACATTGATTTTTTTTCCTTCTTGATTTCCAATGTAAAGAAATATTTACAAAGGTTTTTTTATCTTTGTCTTGTGTTTCTTTCTTTACGTCCTTCATATACTTGTTTCTTTATCTTCTGATGAGAATCATTATTAGATGAGTAACAATGAAGAGTGATGTATTCTTTCTTTCTCTTAGATCACCGTAACAATCAATTTCAATTATCATTATTCATTGTATCAACAACCTAACAGAGAGAAAGTATACGCCAAAGTCCTGATTCTCTATCTGTGAACCATTGTTAGATTTTATGGACGATAGTCTACAAAAGTGATTCCAACTTTTGGTCGAGACCTAAATTAGAGTGGCGAGAGGGTCTGAGGTAGGGTCGTGATAGGTTATTATGAAAGTGTGCTCAGCATTGCTCGGAATGAACAACAAGAGAAATTTATCCGAGAAACTAACAACAGCAATTGTTAGATTTGTGCCCACCTTGATGTAATTGATATTCATACATTTCCTGAAGAAGGCCCGAGGAACCGGGCCGAAATATCGAGATAACTCATCCCGGAGTGGGGAAATCCCTCAAAAAAAAGGATCTAAATAGTATTATGTCCAACCCTCCTTCAGAACCAAACTAGCAGTTTAAATGGTTTTTTTTTTTTTTTTTTTTTTTTTTTTAGTATTTCATAATATCTTGAAACATATTGGATTTCTTAAAAAGTAACATTAGACATCATGTTTGTGATTAGTGGCAAATTCATGCAAATTTACAACTTTTTTTCCTTTACGTTTTCATGACTCGTGGGTCGCTTACCATTGCTGGTTTAGGATTGTGTTCAAAAAATCTTGGAACATCTGATCTCTAATACATGACATTTAGTTATTTTTTAAAGTATTTTTCACGTAATATTGCTGCAAAATGGAAATTTAAATTCAAAAGGAACAATAAAAATGGTCATTACCAAATATCCAGACAAAAAAATCTCCCAAAGTACTGAGGCTGAAGATTAATGAGGGAAGAAAAGAAATGTAAGCAATTTATCAAGTAATATAAACTAAATGAATTAAAATGGATACTGTTTAAATTGACTTGAAAGACGCCACTTGACCCAGCTGCCTACCCAAAAGATTAAAGCTGTCAGAATAAATAAAAGATAGATATATATTTTGGAAAACAATTTTATGTGTAAAAAGAAAATTAATATGCTAATAATATTATTATTACTATTGATTCATAAATTTATATCGATTGAAGAAAAGAATTCTAACTTCCGGTTCTTTATAATCCTGCTGCACTATCTAAAATCTCGCTGTTAATCAGGGTAATTAAAGCCTTACGATATCTAGATATACACTGAGATTAATTATGCAATGGAATATAAGATACAACGAAGTTTAAAACAATCCAAGTTCTTTACGAAATATGCGCTGTCACGGAACAGAGTCCATTCGGTTCCACAGTCAGCTTCGAAATTGTTGTGAAGGAACCTATATTAGAGTCATCAAAATAAATTAAGATCGGAACAGGAAAACTTGTTAAGTAATTAATTTAGGCAGTTCTAATTAGCGTTTGTTAAACGGAAGAAATAAAATGAAAGAGAATAACGGAAGGATTAGAAAAGACTGGATGAAAATAGATTGAAGTTGATAGGAAGATAATATCAGATTAAGAGAGGATTAAGCTAATTGAAGATTAGTTAGTTGGCAGGTTTTTGAAAACAGAAAGAAACAAGTTAGATCTCAAAATTGTCGAAGAAGTAAAAGGGAATTACTTTTATTTTACCTTCAAAAGTATTTCAATTTGAATTCTTAATTCCTCGGCTTTAAAAAAGCCACGAAATATTAGTAAGAAAACTTTTGGTGACGACAGTAGACAAGGGCTGAGCCTCCAGTGATCTTAATGAAATAATTCTTCGTATTGTGACTCCTGGGAGGAAGGAGTGATCTCAAAATAACATCGAGTGAACTCTAAAGGAAGATCACATTCTTCTTCAGTGACCGGAATAACGGAGTTGCTGATTTTTTTTTTTCCTTTAATTTATTTTCCACTATTTGACTCCTTCAACGGAACTTTGCCTTTGTGGTGGGTGAAAATGGAAGGGAGAATTTGAGAAACTTCCCCTCGGGGGACAGACTTGAAAGATTTACTGAGAGGACATTGAGAGAGAGGGGGGTGTAGAAAAGCAACCATATCACAGATGCCTACAACTAGTAAATGAACTGTTTACATAACTTGTACCGTTATACCATAATTATAATTATAAAATTATAATTATACCATGTTCGTAATTATAAAGAAAATTATTATTTAACATTAAGATTGTTAATTGTGATTTAATTGGATTTTTTTTTTAGCAGCCATTTATTTTAGCACGAACAAATATAACATTGCAAGCTGCAAGCTTCGAGATCACATTGCATTTTATAGCTGTAGGATATTATAGGTTTGGTCTAGCGTTTGTGTTTCTTGAATATTCATCGGAGAGAAAAAGTTAAAACAATTAAGCTGTTTAGTTGTGAATCTTTTCCTTTGTCTGTGAACACTAACTCAAAAACTAAGTATACTTGAAATCTGTAATTTTATAGGTAGGTATAAATTATAAGAAGTATTCCTCTTGGTTTTATAAGAGAAGGAGCCAAAAAACCGTAAACTTAAGTGAGGGAACATTTTTTTTTTTTTTTTGTCAACAGTCGAATACCAGTAGCATAAAGTAGTTTTTGAAACAGCATTTTATGCAAACGGTATTCGAAAGCTGATACAATAACTTTCGAATACCGGTGGCACAAAATACTGTTCCAAAATTACTTTATGCTACTGGTATTCGACTGTTGGCAAAAAAGTTGGTACAACAACTACCTTTCTTTTAACAAAGGTTCAACCAAAAAAGCTTGTTGCTGTTAAATGATAAATTTGCAGAATAGATATTTCTTCATTTGAACCACATATATTTTCTTCATTCAAAATCCTTCTTTCAGCAGATCTATAATCAGATATAGTTTACCAATTTTAAACGTAAGCAGCTGCCTCTCAGGAGTAGTCGAGTGATAGCCTGCTAACCCGGCTCATAAATTGCGGTTGAACTGCCAGAACTAAATTAGATGCTTGTCTTTCTTTTCCTATTTATGCCACACGAGTCTATTTGGCCTTGATGACATGGCTGATTTTAATAATCTACACTTTAGGAGTCTCAAAGTGTAGATCGCGCTTCCCTTATCAGAAATTATTCAATTTTTGTATTCATTTATAACGATGTTCATTTAATACATGACAATGACTTTAGGATAACAATTTAATAAATATAAGCGTTCAACAAAAGTGCGCAGTTTCGAATTGTGAAAATTTATTATTTTACAAAAGATGGAATAAAAGAAAATTATAATTTCTATTTAAACCACCTCAGTATCTATTCCAGAATCTGGCAGAAGATATAAAATGCATCTCCCAAGCCATCTGATCAGTGTTGGAAATCAGACCAGTGAACTCCCTAGTTGAGGCCTTTGTCCAGAAGTAAGATTCTACAAGGCTATTCAAAAATAAAATCCATTGTACTTCATCTTTTGTATGTCTGGTGAAGAACAAGAAATACACTTGTAATTAGAAAATATATACTCGTGTTTCTTCAGCTCTTTATACCAAAGATATTACTATAGAAATACAAATAAAGAATTATTGTATAATTTTAATTTCGCTTAAATTTCAATATTACCCAATTTATATTTTATATTATTACATATACTATTAGTATACAAAAGCTTTAAGAATTTGCTATTATTTAAATATTCCTTTTAAAGTATGCATGTCTTCTTAATTTCTATTTATATTTTTTTGATGACTTTTTTTGAATATCCAACGAAAAAATAGATCTTTGAAGTAGATTTAAGATAATCGCTTCGATATCCTTAACAGCATTCATATGACCATAAAAGAAATATAAGGAAACACTAGGCTAGATAACACTGTGTAAGCCTATTTACAATTTATAATTCACTCCTTCTTATTTCTTTATACTTTTAATAAATTATAATCCTAATAAGCCTCGACTTTTTTTAGATTCACTATTTACAGTGGAAGCATTTAAAATGGGGTTTTGAATTTTAATTGTAATTTAAAAATCTTTCATTCCCTGAATTAAACCTATTCCTTGTCTTATTCATACATTCTATCTTAAGGAGAAATCAGAAACTTTACTAAAGAACAAATATAAAATGGAATTAATAAAGATGGATCAAAAACCTTTTGTAATTTCTCTATTTTTGATCATCAATTATAAACTTAAATACAAATTGATCGTAGGTTTACATCTAATCCTTTTACAAATATGAATTATCCCTTCTCGTTTTAATATCTTATGAAAAATATTTTCTATCTTATTAAAGAAAAGATTTTAACAGAAGCGTTACCTAAAAACATCACGAGTCCTTTATTAATATTTAATTCTCTATTCTTTTTAATTCTTGTAAATAACATTCTATGATTATTACCCTTTGTTTTTATTATAAGAAGACATCACAATCTATTCCTACCTTTACCAGTCTGAATTTCGTTCAAAATCTAAATATTAGTCATATATTTGTTCATTTGATGCTTTAATATCTTTTATCGTATAAACAATTAGAACAAAATTAGAACAAATTAGAAATATTATTCGACCACGACCCAACTGATGAGTGCAATATAATTGCAGATCACTTCCTAATTACATTATTAAGATCAACGGGACCAAGGATAGGATCTCATCCCAGTATATAATAATAATTAACGAAATTACACTTTGAATATTCCAATCTTATGAATTTTTTAGTATTATAAAGTATACTAATGTCAGCACAGGAATTTCATCCCTTCCACATTATAGGTAAAAGACCATATCATTAATCGGAACATTAAAACCCCTCATATTTGCTTGAGGAATAATGCAAAGTAAAAGTTTACGTATCTTTCTTTGTTTTCTTTGTCTCTTTGCGAGTCTGTTGAAACACTACTACATTGGTTTTGAGAATATATGTACATAACTGGATTTCAGTTCAGTTGTCAGCAATGAGATTAATTCAAATTGCAGTGTTATTATTGATCTGTGAAACCCTTGTCATTGAATTGGTGGGCATTGATTGCGTGGCGTCATTTGATAACGAACACTTCTTCGTCCCTTATTGTCAGGATAAACATCGGTTGTGTTGGGAATATTTACATTTGGATCCGAGATCAAAAGGGTTAAAAGGGAAAGCTTACAACAGACAGGGTTAGGACATTAGAGAACGGGTAGTAAAAGTAGAGGATATATTCATGGGTAAGAATGAAATTTCAATGTAATTTTAGGGATTTTCTGCTTAATGAGATTTTACGTTATTGTAATAACGATGTAAAAATAATGATCTCATCTTCATGATGAATTAAATCAAAATGATTTACATTCACTAATAGTTAAAAGCTAACAAAAAGACAGAAATATAAATCGCAAAATACCATTTTTATTTAAAAAGTAGTTTGGGATTTAATGGACTTAAGATTTGTGGACAAAATTCTCGATTCTGTCTCGATATTGTTGTACACTACAATGTGCAATTTCAATGTCTATTTTATTTATGTTTTTATTTAAGTCTTTTAATTATGTAAGATATTTTAATTCTTAGAACAGAATTACAATATAAAGCATGTATCAAGAACTTGTTGTTGTGGGATTCGTAAAGAAGTGCGATCTTCGTGTCCATGTTCTGTGGATCTCTAGTGTTCCCAACGTGGCGAACCCCTAGAAGACTCCCTAGAATTTAAAGGGAAAGATGGTGGAAAGGTGTTTCCCGTTGCTTTCCTCTGGAAATCATTAAGGAATGATCTTAGACCTGAAGAAAAAGAGGAAGATGATATTGATTTTCCGACAATATTTAAAAGCAAATTTTGTTTTGCAATTTTGAAAATTATTTTTCAGCTTGATTTATTTAGGGCAATTTTTAATTTTCTTCAGATGTTTGATCTGTCTTTGGTTATCATAAGTACTTGGATGACCCGATTGTTAAACCACTTACATAATTATTAGGTAAAAAAGCAGTGCTGGAAACTGCAGGACAACAACATACCTCACAGTTCCACTGCTCAATGCCAACTGACTGAAAATTAAATTAATTAATTAAATTAAGCAAATTTACATGACGGGATTGAACCTGATGACACTAAACCTAGAGAACGGGGTGGTGCAGAAGAGTTTCGAATTGCCATACTAGAAGTGATTGAACAGCATGACATTGGACTTCTGAAGTTCAAGAAGGATATTGAAAAGCAATTCTGTCTTATGCATTTAGAACAGAAATAGTAAAGCTGGGTTCGAAATATTTCCAGAACATTGAAGGGCCTTTCGTACCAACAAATAACCACACAAAAGAAATATGGGAAATGCTCGAATTGAGGAAAGGATTCGCTCATGACTGGTCTTTTGCCTGTCAAAAGTCGGCATTTTGTATGTGTTGTCTTCTCTATTCCCTGTCAGATCATCAATCTTCATTGGATCAGGAAAAAAGGATTCAATTAATGGAAAGCAGCTGAAAGGATTAGTGTTCATGAAAATGTCAAAAGTATCTGGAGTGTTTCACACAATGGAAAGAAATAGAAAGAAATTTAGTTGGAAACAGAGGAATTATTGAAGCGATACATGAGTACAGATTGACAAGGAAAAGAAGTGGTGAAAATCCTTAACTGCATAAAATTTCTTGCAATTCATAACCTTGCTTTCAGATAGACAATAGCTCCATAGCAAATTTCCATGGCTTATTGAAATGCTGGCCACTTTTGATCCTGTCATGATAGAACATCTCACGCATATGGAAAGTCATCCTGAATCAACAGGTGTCCAGACCGAATTCACTGCCCACGTGAATCAACGGGTGTCCACATGATGACATCCACTGTTTACTAGGAATCATTCCTAAAGCTAAAGCTTAAAGTCTCATGTTTGACTCGACTCTTAATCAGGCACACCGTGAATCTTTCCTTGTGGTTCGTGGAAGTTGATTTTTGCGAGTTCTTGCTTGGTTTAATCCAGGTAAGCCAGAAGGATGCTGAGAGCTTGATTGAAGACATCTTGAAACAGCTAGAAAAGGATGAAGTGGAACTACAGGATTGTCAGTCAAGGTGCTATGACAATGCCTCTGTGATGGCTGATACAGAAGTGGTATTCATCAAAGAATAGGTGATTAAAAAAAACTGGCAGTGTTTGTGAATTGTGACAATCACTCACTCAATTTGGTGGGTATACATTCAGCGAAGCAGGATACAATGGTAATCCTTATATATTATTTCTCAAAGCCGTTTTGTTGTCGGAACGCCATATCTTTCTTAATACTTCATCAAAATCAATGATTGAGACATCATTTTGAAGATTAGGTTCCCCGCTAATGACGAAAAATAAACAATTTGTTTAAAATTAATGTTTTCGTTAAAAAAACTTTATTTTAATAGCCTTTTTATAAAAAGGTAGACACGCTTTAACAGAAGCGGTTTATTTTTCGAAACCGAAACAACATTTTAAATAAAGCGTTTTAGACTTTAAATATATACTTTTTTGAATAAAAATGCACTTTAAAATATTTCTTCGTTTATTTAATAAGAACAGATAAAAAAACAAACAAAAGATTTATAAGTTAATAAAAATAAACGATTGTAATAAAATTGTAAACTTAATGTTTTCGTTAAAAAATTTGTTTTAAAATTCTTTTTATAAAAATGTAGAAGCCGCCAAATAAGACAGCTGTTGGATTTGTTTATTATTTCTCAAAGGTGTTTTGTTTGTTGCGAATTATTCGCACGGGTCAACTAGTAACTTTTATTTGGAACCATCGAAGCTCCTATACATTTTTCTCTCTTTCAACAGCATTGGAAAAACTAAAGAATGCAGTGCCTGTCGTTGTTAAGTCGGAGTCCGAGTACAAAGACCGAAGCTCGTCAACAAGGAGGAGATACATCAAGTTTTCGAGGCATTACAGACATTGAAAACGATATTAGTGAAACGAATTACATGTGACTTTCACTTTTCGCTTCAGAAAATCAGTTTATAGAAAAGTCGAATTGGCAATGTTATGATGCCGTTGACTTAAATGATTTGAAATTCCATATCTGTTTTGGAACTGAGTTTTAAGGGCCTCAAGTAAATTTATGATCATTGAAAAACAGGTAAATTTATTTCTCAATGCATTTCTTTTTTAGGGGGTGAGGTCCGATAGTCCAGTTGTGTTGACGCTGCATTGCCAAATGGAGGAGCCCGGGCTCAATTCCCGGCGGTGATCGGGAATTTTTCTACAATCGTTTCTCTTCAGACGGATCCTGCGGTTCACCCAGCCTTCTGTCAACTGGATTCCGGGTTTCTTACTCGGAGGTTAAAGGCGGGAGGGCGTGGGGCTGACCATCCGATCTCAGCTTATCCCGTTGGTCGAGAACCCAAATCTCGCTCATACACCATGGTCTGTAGGGGCCTGTTGAAGTACAGACTTTATTATTATTATTATTATTTTTTCGAAAAAAAATTAAAAAAAGAAAAATGATTAAAAATAAATATATGTGCATGCTCGAAATCTAATTCCTATTTGCTGGCTGGTTTGTTACACAGTTAGTCATTGGTGTGGATACTACATCGAACTGTTTCGAGATTTTGATTAATAATAACTTCAACAGCTAGTTGCTCACACTTGCTCATGAAGCAGCTACAACTGTGTAAATGATTTTAGGAATTCGTTGTTAATGAAAATAATTCTAACATTTGAATACCTTTATTTTAAGAAATAGACATTCAGGTCCGTACACGGGTCAAGGGTTACTTTCTTCAGTAAGTTTCAAATGGAAATGTTGATGATAAAAATTATTGAATGCGTAAAAAAAAAGGAGTTCTGAAAAAAAAGTTTCTAAAACATTCATTTACCCTGACATGGAGTTCGACTGGTTTGTGTTGAAAATCGCCGATCTGTAATTTAACTTTTCGAAATTTTGACGAAAATCTGGAGATATTTCCTCGTTGCTACTGTTTTTCCTTTCTAATAGCTATGGATTATAGTTACTATTAATTTTATAAAATACATTTTACTTAATTATTATTCAAAGCTGCAAGTACATCTTGATGCAATAATGTTGATTTTGATAGACATACTGTTCGGTTTTGTTTACGAGAGCTTTCAACGCTTTTGCGCATGCGTCAAGTCTCCTTCGATTTCTTCAGAAAAGAGGTGAGAAGAAATAAAGAGGGGATGTTTACTTTTTATCAGTATTAGTTTACTAGTAGCTGCTTTCTATTTGCGCTTTTCGGGAAAGAATTATGGAAAGATTAAATACTATTGCAAAAATAACGGGTACTAAAAAAAAAAAAAAAAACCACAGGTCTTAGGAAAGTGCCCATCTCAGCCTATCACCCCTTTGCGAGGTAGAGTCGTCCGCGAGTGCTAGTTCTCGCTTTTGAAACCGAACAGTAGTTTGTTTTCTGTGTTTGTTTTTTTTTTATTTGGAGGAAAAAAACAAAGATCGTAATTTTGATGATACGTTTCACTCCTGTGAGTGGATCCTCTTCGGTTCAACTGATTACCTCCTATTACTGTCGGGAAAATTCGACCGAAGAGGTTCCCATTCATAGGTACGAAACGTATCGTCTTATCTTAATAATCTTATTTTCAGAATATTCTGTTCTGCTTATTAAAATCAACAAATTTTTATTGAAGTTATGAATTCATGGAAATATTTTGAATGAAAAGAAAATTTATTAATATATTATTTTAGGCTTGTGTAAAATGCTTCATTACAGTAGTATCTTTTTCCGTTCCCATTGTGAAGATGACTTTTTTTTTTTTTTTATGATGGAGTTGCGAAGCGGAAGTTATACTGGTGGCTCCATCTCTCGGCCAATTTCTCAATGCCATGGACGACGCTGGGATTAATGACATAATTACTGGTTTTGAGGGTGGTTGAAAAGTTAAGTGGTGCAGGAAGCATGCCATTCCACAGCAGATCCATGCAGATGAGGCCAATTGAAACGGCGAGATAGGCTTATTGCGGAAGTACATTAATGATAGGTTTCTCACGGGATCCCAATGACGATAAGGAACCACAGTCAGATTCAAGTCAGACACAATTAACAGCGATGATGACTCAATCGGTCAACATATTTACAGAAGACAACATATTTACATACAAAGCGATCCCCTTTACTCTAAAGGAATTAGAAAGATGTATAAACAGCTTACAAGGAAATTGTACTTTAAATGTCCAATTTTGAATTCCATTTTTATCAACCACTTTATTCGTCTTCATTTACATCTAGAAAGCAAGGAAAAATAAACATGTTAATATAATTTAGAACACTTAATATAAGTTTGTTTCAGTTCTTCCATAGTAAAAGCCTACGAACAACTGTATCTGTCAAACCAAACAGATATCATTTGACCTTTAGGTTGGCATTTGACCAACAAATATTAGTAGGGGACAATCTAATTTGTACAGATTTCCCCACGATACAAAGTAGGCAGACTTTACAATAATCACGTATGGATGCTTTTTTTTTCTTCTTATCAATAAAACCTTGATTGCTAACAAATACTTTTTGTAGGAAGATTTGAAAGTGAGTACATAACTGTCAGTTGCTTATTTATTTCTGGATGGCAAATGTTTTTGTTCTTCTTTACAAGCATAAATTGCCATTTCCTAAAAGTTTTCCTTTTTATTGAAATAAAATGTTTGATAAACTAACAGAATCTCTTACATAATGAAATTGAATTTATTAGAAAAATTAAATCCTTTGCAACAAAACAGGCAATGACGATCACCATCTGCTATCCATAGACAGACTCAAACGAATCTGCCTTCTAACACAAGGGGATGTACAACCTTAGGAAGTCTGAGGGCCAATATTTTTATAAAGTTCTGATGGAGGATCTTATCCCATCTTACTAATTAATGATTTGACAGTGCCATTTATAATAATAATTATTAATAAATGTAATTCACATAAACTTCAAATTATCAAATAATGCGTTAGTTGTGTTTCATACCAACATTCCAATAGTAAAGTCTGAGACAGTTCGGCCGTCCTAAGGTAAAAGGAAGCAACTAGCAATTTGGAAACTGATTATTTGCTGCCTTTGACCGTAGATATAAGCATATTGTGAGTCAGTTGCTACCTTTGATCATCGAAATAGGGGCCAAACTTAACAGCAGATCTCTACCAAATTGCTTTGGAAGATGTGTAGATACTTCCTTACGTAGAAAATGCAGAAAACGCAAAATCAGAAAATTTGCAGTAACTTCCTTTTATGTTAGGACAGCCGAGTTGCTATTGCAAGTTGTGATATTTTTCAGTGTATCTATTGGCAGCAATACAAAGGCTCAAATTTAATTTTAAGTTTGACACTACTGGGCAGCAGGAAATATACAGGCTGGCCGCAGATTGTGCACCACTGTTCTAATATTTTGGGTGAGAATCATTGTGGAACGTAGTATACTTCACTCAGATAATAAGAAATCAACACAAACTTGGGTGCAGTAGCGAAGTTGTGTGATTTCATATTATCTGAACGAATGTTTACATCTCTCACGTTCAAATTGTTTAGAGTAGTTGCTTCATTCATTCGGTATCTCTTAGCTTCTAATCTTCTATATTCATACAACTTGGAAGAGTGCTAAAAAAATGGAAAAACTTGACTGTATCTCCATGAAATTTCACAATCGACTCATTACGATTACACCTCAATTTCAAAATTAAAATTACAAATTAGCACGTTATAAATATTATAGTCACGTGACTATAGTATTTATAATGTGTTAATTTGTAATTTTAATTTTGAAATTGACGTGCAATGAGCCGATTATGAAACGTAATGGAGATTATGAAACGTAATCATGCAAGTATTTCAATATTTTAACGAGACTCCAAATATAATCTACATGGAAAAAAATTGGAAGATTGTTTGAAGAAGAAACGAATTACGTGGCCCTAAAGGAAACAACTTCCTCAGAACCGAAGGATGGAGATCTTTTGTCCTGACCCTCTATACTGAAAGATGGAAGAGGGAAAAAGTCTAACAAAATGTTCTATAATATGTACCACTAACATCGGGTTGTTCCTCTCATCTTCATTGCCCAGAAACTCTTTCGATTTAATCTTATAAGAATTAACAGAAAGTTTAAAAAGTGAATTGTTTACCATTGGAACTACAAACAGCTATTTTACAGCTAATATTTTTAATCTTCCAATATTATGTAACGTTCTTATGATTAAAAAGAATCCAATTCCATATGAGGAAGAAGTAAAATTAATAATAATATAGCAAAGAACTAGATTCGTTATCCAGTCGACAAACTTCTTTAGTTTAGAACTCTAGAGATTGGAGATAGGTCAATACATTGTATTTCCTAAAATAGATATCAATTACATATTTATATTCCTTTTCACTTTGATTATCCTCATTCCTACTTTTTTTTTTCTTTCTTTCTTTTTTAGAGACTCATTAAAAATATGTGAATTCGTAAAATTTGATGAGTATCCCAATTTCAAAGACACATTGATTTGGTCAATGAAGGACTTTCTCTTTTATTTAAAAAAATTACAATAAACAGTCTGTTTTACGGCAATTTGAGTCACTTTTATCAAGAACCTCTGTTTCCTGCTTGTTATCACTTCCCAGTTAGACTAGATCACATTTTCATGCGTTATTAGTCCAAATTAAGTTTTTCTTAATTCGTTGCTTATCTAATTAGAGGTCAAGCAAATAGTGTTAGATTTACAGCCAATTAGGTTACTTATCTTTTGGAAGTTTTTCGGTGTTAAACACCGGGTGACTTTAGTTGATGATATAATTCTAGAAATCCATTAAAAAGGCTTTGAATTCAATAGATAATATGGTAAATATAAAACATTACATTACTCTTAATTTTCTGTGAATTCTGTAAAACATATTTAACATTCCCAATTTTTAGGAAATACACTAAGCTTTGACCTTGTGATCATTCAAAGTAATTCTTCATTCTTTATAGATAGATGTAGATTTACACTTAGATCTTTATTCTTTATTAACATATATATATACAGTAATTATACTTTGTTTTCTGTATAAAAAAAATCTAAAAAAAAAAATAGTAGTATTAAAGAAATGTAAATAAGTATTGCTGTAAATAGTTAAAGACCAAATAAAGCACTGATTGCAAATTAAAGATACACTCACGTGTAATGACCACATCAACTTTCCTCAGATTCTTGTAATGCTCGATGATCAAAATATTTAAGTACATTTCTTTCGTGAAACAAAAATCGAAGTAATTAAAATTTAAAAATCAATGGTGTTAGTATTCTCAGCAGCTGTGACGCATCCAGGAATTCTGAATGAAATGGGTTAGGATCCAACCAGATAACGCTCACACAAGCCTGGATTTCTTCTTTTTCCACCCTTTTCGGACACAATGGGTGAAGGGATAGGATTTACAATACCTCTCGTCACACTAATGTTCGTTTGCTCTTAAGTTATGTTTGGTTCCTAATCTGGCAACCAAAATTCGAATTGTCTCAGCACTTTAAACATTGCTCATTTGGTATTAAGGATAAAAAATAACTAAAATACGATCCCCATAACAATGAGGAAGCTAAGGTTTTTTTTTTTTTATATCTCAGTCGAATGATCAATATGGCTCCCAAGCCATAGGGTTTTATCTTCGACAAAAAAAAAAAAAAGAATAGAAGGAATTAAATGCGTGGGATCGCATTTTGTCGACTCCTTTCAGACTGATATCCGGAGTCGCTCCCCTCGAGTTCGGAGTTACTAAGAGCAACCCAAGAAGCATTACAGTCATAGTGATAGGAAAAGTTTATCCTGCAAAGACATGGTGTACATGATTACACGAAAAATAGTGTACTCTCACAAATTGAACTAAGAATCTCAGTTCAACTAGATGAACTACTAATAAATTTAGATTATATATTTAAGTTGTAATTTAATTATTTTATGTCAATCGAAATCATAAGACAACTAACAATATTTGTTTCAATTGTATTTCAGATAGTTGGGGAGATTTGAACATGGGATGGTAAAATCTTTTATTGAGATAATTTTTATCATAAAACTTATTTTCATTGAAAAAATGTAGTAATGTTTGATGTATCCTATAAACTTTCTTACTTTCTATTTTTTTAATTTAAATTGGTGATTCTTCTTAGCTTCTTAAGAGTAATATGGATTTTCCGTCTTAACAAAATAGAAAAGAAATGACCATTTTTATCTTCACTGAAGATTATTGAAACTTAATACTGGACTTCAAGATGAGATAACACTTTGACAAGATAAAAAAAAAAAAACCTAACATTAAATTAAAGAAGAGGAGGAATTATGAATGGGGGAATAAGAGAACTGGCCTACTATTGAAGAACAGATGGTGAATTAATGGACACTGAGGTCGAAATTATTCTTAATTTCCATGTCCAAATCCCTAATTGGCGCAGCTGAGGAGGAGGAATTGTTCTTCCATCTGGAGAACTCTGGGAAAAAAAGAGTAGGAGGAATGTTGAAGGAAAACTCTTGTGAATCTCCTACATTAATTCCTGTGCTTTGTGGGTTTTTTTTTTTCCAGATGCTTAAAACTTAGCCCTTGACAGTTTGTTATTTATTGATATTAGTTTTATGATTGACTTATAGATAATAGTTGAATCGGTGAGAAATATAATTGTGTTTTTCACGAGGAAAAGGATGTCCCTGCTTTTCTTTGAACTAATTCAGAGAGGAAATCCTAAAAAAAAAAAAAAAGTATTTAACACAGAAAGGAAATTTACATTAACCAGAGACATTACGTCATTAAAATTAGTAAAAAAATTAAAAAATTTTTGCTTTTCTGTTTTTTGTTTTGTTTTTTAGATCGTAAATGTTAACTGTGCATCACGACGGATTTATCACAAGACTGTTTGAATATCTTAAGAAAAAAGAAAGATGCTTTTAATTTTTAGTACTAAAAACAAATTCTCTATTTTGCCACTGTAGTTCTGTATAAGGTAGTTTAAATACTTAGATAATCCCAGTAGTAAAGTACTGGATTGAGGGCTCAATCACCGGTGGACATCAGGGATTTTTCCTACGTTATTCCCCCCCTGGACGGGCCCTAGATTCACCCAACCGTCTATAAAATGGGAACTGGGTTCCATTCCTAGAGGTAAAGAGATTGCGAAATGTACGTAATTTCGGTAGACACTGAAATATCGAAAGCCTTCGGTGTCCAATGAACTATCTACCAAATTACATAAAGATAACAGAAAATAAAGTCAATAACGTAATGTGTTTTGCTTAAATGAGCAAAATAGAGCAGTTTTGGGATAAATTAAAACAACCAGATTCTCGCATTGAACAGAAACCTTTCTTTAACAGCCATTCTTTACAAAGACCACTGATTACATGAAACACAACGATTAATAATTTACACAAAGTTAATTTTAAGCATCTAGAGAAATTCGTGATATGTAATTGAGAAAATTCACGTACTATTTTAAAGTGAATATTGAAAATTCCGGACTCAAACAATATTGACTAGTTATCTAAAGTTTTTATGGTATAGATTTTTTTTTTTTTTTTTT
>JAFIDM010000004.1:59994634-60057620 GCA_023159025.1 Thereuonema tuberculata
CTAGTTATCTAAAGTTTTTATGGTATAGATTTTTTTTTTTTTTTTTTGTATTTTTTTTTAAGACATCGCTAACTTTGAATTAACGATCTATCTAACTATTATTAATGTTGTAATTATTTCTCTATGTTATCTAATTTTTTTTATTACTTCTCATTCTGATCGAATTTCTTTTATTACGTAATACGAAGATAGTTTTAGATTATCACGTGACTGACCGGAATTAACATAGCAATAGAACGGATCAAATGAAAGATTACAAAGATCAGAGTGCGCGTTAATGAATGTCAACACATCAGGAGCTCGCTTTTTTTTTTGTGCTACCATTTTTTATATTATTAGTTGAAATGCATTCGATTCAGCTTCTACAATCTACGAGCAAGCAATCAATGAATTTCATTTATTAAAAATACCCCCCACACACACGCACACATACTTAAAAATACTTTTGAGATTCTTAATTTATTTGTAACAAAACTTACTTAAAGGAAATAATATTTCAGTGAAATAGCTAAGCGTAGCTCAGTTTTTAAAAGTAATAAATAATAGTAACAAGTAACTAGAAAAGTGTGATAAAAATAAATAATAATTTTGACTTGATTAGAATTGTAAATAAGTAGTAGCTACTTTACTGTTTATTTATAATTAAGCATTGAAGTTGAATCTATCAAGAAAGAATTAGGTTAAACCTACTGAAAATAATAATAATAAAAAAATATATTACTGTTATTTTAAAATCATGTAGTTTTTGAACCCTTCTATCATTACTGTAATGTAAAATAACTTTTTAAATATTTATATAATTTTTTTATTACATTCGTTCTCTTTTTGCTCAAAATCTTTCCTTTTATTTTATTTGTTGATTGATTCATATCTGCTTCGCTAAGGCTTTATTTTCAGTAATCTTATTAAATTAAGCGTTAGATTGTCATGACTCTGTCTCATTTATTATTTTATTTTTTCGTTCTTCAGCTCCCATTATAAGTTGTCTCAGTTTTCTGAATAAAATAAAACAATTTTTCCAAAGAGAAAAAAAAAATCATGTTTTAATTTTTTTTTTTTTTTTGAGTTTCAGTACATACTGTGACCACAACATATTTTCATCATATTTATAGATAAGTGGGAAAATAAAATTGATTTCTGAACATTTATATCAAATTCTTAGCTGTTTGTTTGTTTTTTAATAAAAATTGTGCTCAGTCTTTTGTTTTGTATGTGATTGGATGGTGAAATCTACGGTTATACTTAACGTTTTTTTAATCTTAATTATTAAACTTAGAAAAACTGAAAAAGAAAAAAAAATATTAGCTGAATTAAGATTTTGTCATTCCAAAGAGTGCGAAAATTTGTTCTTCCCTTTGAAATGACGATAAAATTTGACGTTGTGTTACTTTGTTGAAGGATGACTTATAGTTATTTGATAATCAAGTAGCTTCAAATCTGAGTTGTTAAAAACGTATGAAGTTTTCGTTAAATTTTATTTTCTAATCCGTTTTCCCCTTGAAAATCAGTTGTAAATGTTTTTATTGTCAAAAAAAACCTGTTTATGTTCTTTTTTATGTTTGTTTTACATCATATCTATTGTCAATTCTCTTAACGATGTTATTTTAGACACACACAAACAAAAATGCACGTTTATTTTTGCCCAAGTTCTTATCCTATTACTACTACGTAGTCATTTAATAATTATTGATTCTAATTCACTCACCCACTTCTAAATCTTTAATAAAATTTGGATTTCGTACTAATTATCTTGAAATGAATCAAAAAATTTTGAAAACATTTGATATGTTTATTGTTGCGTGTATTAGAACAAAAGTGTGCACACACAATTTAAAAATAAAACATAATTAAAGGATGATATTTGGAATAAACAAAAATATCAAATTCAAAATTACTTAATTTATGTTTTTCTGGTGTAAATTATGTAAGGTCTAATTATAGTATATCTACTAAACTGCTATCAATCCTAAGAATTGGTAACTAGACTTTACTAGCTAAAAAATAAATGTTTCCCCTTCTTTTTTTTTGAATTCGTAGCATTAAATGAACACAGAATTTGTTAGAAATTTACGTCAGCTTTGTTTATTTGTTGTTGTTTTTGTTTTTCTTTCCCGCTTTTTTTTTTTGGAATCATTATAGTGAGTTTGAAGCCTCTTTCGAAATATCTTTGTTGCTCGATTTTCTGTGTGAATTGCAAACCTATCTGAATATTTCCATTCATTTAAATCAAGGGAATTAAGATAACAACAAAAAGATTTGGCTAATAATAATACGCTGAATTTCAATTAAATTTGAGTGCAGCCACAATTATTACAGTTAAATCGGTTATTTGTGAGTGAAAAATTGACTATTTTCAACTGCGTAAATATATTTTTAAAATTTTTATTTTGATTCTTCACTAAAATTTATTATTAAGTCTTTTAGTTTGAGAGAGCCTAATAACTTTAATATTCGCACTTATTACATCATCTACGAGAGTAAGTAATAGACTTTTCATATTATTGCTTTCCTTAAACAATGAAATATATATATATATTTATAGTTTTTTTTAACCGGCTTATAATTTGTTTTTTGTTTTTTTTATATCGGACTAAAATTACCCTAAGAATTTTTTTTTAATTTGCAAAGCTAAGAAAAATTGAAACACTTTTTTTTTTTTATAAAACACGTTGTTTTATAACTTGGTTTTTAACAAAAATAACAAAAACAAGCAAATCGAGATAATAAAAATTAATTAAGCAAAGAGTAACGTGAGTAAGCTGTAGTTTTAAAAGGCGACATTGATAATTTTTAGCGATAAATAATCAGAATAAGTTAATTGAGGAACTTGATATTTGCAATAACTTGATATTAAATTAGTAATTACTAGTAATGAAATGAAATGTATTAATAAAAAGATGCTTCAAATTTAGCTGAAATTTATTTGGAATAATTATAAATTTGGTAAACCACAATAAAGGACACTCATTTATTCTTGGCCCCAGTTATAGAAAACTTTATTGAAAACGTCAATAATAGATCAGGGAAAATCCGAAAGCCTACTGCCATCTAGTGGAGAATATTAGAAACAGAAAATATTAATTTAAAATTAATTTTTTTAAAAAAGAAAGAAATTTAACCTGTGTCTACGAAAAGATTAAAAAAAGAAAATCGCCGTTGGAAGAATGCGCCTCAATTACTTTTAACTTTTCCACTTTAAAAGGAAATCTACGAAGAGATGTGAGTTGCCTGAGATGAGTAGCTCCATTGGCAAATATCCAGAGATAAAGACTTACCTAGAAAGTCATTGGAATCCGACAAAAATTCATGATTTAGAAGATAGAAATGTAATTCACAAACGAATATTTAGAAATGATAAATTGTAAAAGATTGGAAAAATAAAGTAATGTATTTCGTGGCAATTTTTTTAAATTTCTTTGAATAAAAAAATACGTTCTTGTTTCATATTCTAAGATTATTTAATTGATTAATTAAATGAACCAATATTGCGTTTTGGGCAAACCCAGTGGTCAAGGCGACAATGCACCTGATACCTCTGGACTTGGGTTCGAATCCAGCGAAGACTTGGATGTTTCTTTTTTTTCTTCTGTATGTGTTACTCTGTTATTCTGTAAGTCGTAGATTGTTCTCAATTTCATATCTTGTTCCTGCCACTGCCGCTCTCACACACAGAAGTAAGTCAAAGAAACAAATGCACATTCATTTCCTGTTATGGTAATTCAAGAGGGGAAAAAAAAAGATCAATTCAATTATGATTTACTCAAGATTTTGATCATATATGGCATCATTAGGATTAAAAAAATAGTCGTTCGAAACAAAAGAAAAAAAATGAAAGAAATAAAATATTTAAAAAGAAGATTTAATTGAAGAGGGAACAATTTGTCATTGGTTAAACATTTCTTTTTATATTTGTTTGTTATCTTATTTTAAGATGGAAATGAACGAAAGATAAGGAATATGGCGCAGAATGTTTATTTTATTAGATACCAATATTTCAGGCTACAGCTATTCAACAAAGTGGGATTTATGACAGGGTGTGGGCGGGTTAGCAAAAAGAACGGGCAGAGATGTAACCTATAAATAATTGTAAAGTAGGCGAAACATTAATTCGTTTATTGGAATTACTTTTTAAATTTACGAAAGGGTTTTCCTTTGTTTTGTCCTTGACTTTTACGGTGGGAAAAGTTGAACCGGAAATATCGTTAGTGAAAGGAAATGACGGTTTCCATAGCAACGTAAAAGTATCTGAATAAAAGATGTATATCATATGTAGGCTTTTTTTTTTTGTATTTTTGTATTTTGTATTTTTGTTGTTTTGTAGACATAATAATGGTATTTTGTAGTTAAAATATAAAATGGCCTTCCCTTGCCAGTAATACAATCGTTAGACGAGCTAATATTGAATTTATAACCACTTTAAACTTTACAGAGCTAATACCATATCACTTCACCAAAGATGTAGATCAATTGTTAATCATCCACGGTAATTCCAAATATGTTCGATGGAAATCCTGTGAATTCTAGTGTCGTAAGAAGCGACTGTGATGTTTCTTGAACTATTCTCGAACAACAGACGCAATTTGGACGAGCGCATTGTCCAGATGGAACAAATTCTCAAAGTCGATAGATTACTTAGTGATATCCACTAAAACATCACAGTACCAGAAGACTGCCACTCCTCCTACCTGCTTCCGTTGAGCCACGAAGGACTCTCTTTCTCTCTCTCAGGTTTTCACTAACCTACCACCTACGTACGTCGACATGGAGTTACAGAGCATGAGATTCAATCCGAGATGCAATTTTTTCCCCTAATCTTCAGGGCTGTATCTCAGATGCAAAGTTCAGACGATGATTGCTTTCAGCATTGATATCTTGATTGAATAATTTGGAGATTTCTACTTCGAAGGTTTCATTGTCTCCAATGACAATGAGACAATGCGTAGAAAACACCGTGCGTCTCTAATAAGATTCCAAGGTCAGACGTTCCACAATTTTCACCTTTAAAGTGGGAACAACCTACGTTCTCTAGCAGCATCGATGAGGAGTGGGCGCCTTCATAACTGATCCTAACAACCTTCCATTCTTGATTTAGAAACATCTAAATCTCTGTTAGTTTCCTCAATACTGCCACTCTTCAGCCGATAGTTTAGAATCGCATCTTTTTCGGAAATAGATTATGTCCCTTAGACACGTTGATCAGCAGCTTCAGCACATTGTTTACCTTCAGTATTATATAAACTGACTTTGATCCTGATACCAATCCCTCCGTTGCGTTGTTAGAATACTTTAAAATGCTTGAAGATGGATATGATTGACCTTGAAACATCCGGAGAAGTTTTAGATTGTCTGGACTACTGTAGATATGTATGTTTTATACTTACATAGGCTAACTGTATGCATTTTAGCCTTCTTTGTAAATACTCCCCCCATGAATATTTACGTATAAGCTTACATCTCGTTGGAAGACGAATTTGAATTAACAGTTAATATTAATATTAAATATGTTATTTATTGATATTATCTTTGATAGTAGACGGTATAAACATATTTGAACTTAAAGAATTTCAGAGGAATTTACAAAACCTGCGAAAGTCTCTGCTCTTTATTAACTACTCTTAAAACTATTAATTAATTAACTACCATTGATGAGACATTCTTCTCACGTTGTTGCTATGAGTATTAGATATGGTTAATCCATGTTACGGTCTCATGCTTTGATTGGAGAAAACTTCATAGATTTTAAACCATTTATAAAGCACTTGACGAATCTAATGAGTTCTTAACAAAAAGAACATTTACAGGTAAGTTATATTCAACGAAAATAGTAATTTATGATTACGAAAACACCATTTTTTTCCTTTTTGTACTGTTCCCATTTTAAAAGCATAAAAAAGCAACTTGTTTTTAAAACACTTTTTTTTAAAGAAAAAAGGAGACTTTTTTGGTTCTATCACGAACTTCTTGTTGTTTCTGAAACTAAAAATAGCTTCTAATTAGAACAGAATAAGATTGCATTCTAACTGTTAAACGTTGCCGATTTTTTAAAATGGAGACTTTACATCAAAGCGATTAACATTAGAGGAGTAACTGCAGGAGGTGATGTCCGCTACCGTTGGTACATCAGACGCCGAATTCTTCTTTCTTTCTGTTATGGTCTCTCTCTCTCTCTCTCCAATGACAGATCGCTGCTCTTTAAGACTTTAGTCTATCACGTCTAGGAATTCTATCCTTCTCCATTCTTAAAACGTGCGTTCTTCAATTACTAGAGTATTGATGTCTTTGAAGATTGGCTTTCATTCAATTCTTGCATAATATCTGTGTTGCCTTTCTGAGCAACTTAGCCTCCATGTTACTACCAGAACAACCTTTGAAGGTAACTGATGTGGTAATGATGTGATTTTGACATTTCGGTAAGTAATTCTGAACTCAGTGTTCGTTCTTTCTATCTTTCTATAGTTGTAGATTACTATCTATCGCTCTTTCTTTACAAGAACATAACAACATATACGTGATAAAGAGATAAAAATATATGATTGCAGATAGAAATGCTTAGCAAAACAAATTTAAATAACCAAACAAAAAAAAAATGGATAAAAACAAGAAAACATGCAGGTAAATAAAATACTTTTTCTTTGATTCAGATTTGTATTATAATTTAACGTAAACAAGAATTCAACAGCATTTTAATTACTTAATATTTCTTTTGATGTAACGAAGGCAATATTTCTATGATATAGTTTTCTTTCTTGAACTATGTTGTTTTTATATGTTTCAGCGCGGTTTTTTTTTAAAAAAACCCATTTGATTTTCATGTTAACAGATGATAACGTATGTGTTTAAATTCATCGAGTTCCAAGCGGATTTATGTTTTGTACATATAGAAGAAGATTGAAGTTTAATGTATTAAATTCAACATATAAGATGGGTAACATTTATTGAGGATGATTTCAAGGCGGAAAACCTGTTGACTGTTTATTTCTGTTTGAATATTAACTTTATAATTCAGTTTTCTGCCTAAAACAGATGAATAAGCTTGTAATTATTGAAAATTTAAGAATTATCTGTTCCATTTTTGTTAAAACAACACATTGTCAGAGTAGATGTAGGTTGTTCATCCCCACCCCCCTTTTCTAAATTGAGAAATCTGGGATTCTAATCTCTAACAATGAACTACGATCTTAGTTTTATAAATAACATATCATTGTTTTTTTATTTTAAAATAACTTTCTCAAATTAAAATTCGTAAATGATGAAGAACCCTTAGCTCTACTTCGCTTAACTTTTGTTTTTAGGTGAAAAGAAACACTTAAAAAATTGTTTAAATTTCAAACAACACAGGAAATAGTAAATTTCCTTCAAAATTAATTTCCCATAGATAATATTATTTTACATATCCCTAATGTGCCGATCACTATACAAAACTCGCACGTTTACTTCCGATAAAATAAATAAATAAATAAACAAATAAATAAAATACTTCACATAAAGAATTGTAAATTTTGACTCAAGGAAAGTTGTTTTAAGATATCGGAAGCGCAGTGGTGCCTCAAGGAATAAATTACACAAAGAAAACTCACTAATGGAAAAAACGAGTGAGAAAATTCATGTGCCACGACGAGCGGCCTCAATGAACTTTTTTAAAGTATAAGACTTCAAACTGCGTATTTGAAACGTTAAAAAACAACAATGGATGAGACCAAGTTATTCACAAGTGACATGAATTTTCTCATTCGTTTTTTCCATTAGTGAGTTTTTCTTGTGTAATTTATTCCTTGAGCCACCACTGCGCTTCCTATGTCTTATTCATACCAGCCTCAGTAGCGAGACCTTGTTATTTACAGTGACTTCTCCTGGCTAATGATCGCCAACGAGCGTGAAACAGCTGTTCCAGGATGTCACTTGTGAATAACTTGGTCTCATCCATTGTTATTTTTTAAAGTTGTTTTAATTTTCAAAATATAAATAAAATCAGCTTTTATTTGGTTCTGATTGGTTCTTAAGAGTTCAGTCCTTCACCCAATCATATGAGGGCTCTTTTCTCATCTTGGCTACAATAGTCAAAGCATACTTTTGAGAACAGTGTGAAGACAGCTAGGAGAGTTTCTCTGACAGAATGCATAAGAAAAAGTTAGTCTAAGTGAGTTTGAAGAGGGTATTTTTTTTTAATTTTTAGAAGAATCAACAGAGTTTGATCGTTTTATTGTTCTCTCCTTTATTGGTTTTGATGGTAATAAAATAAAAGAAGATTGATTTTGAGGTTGTGAAATAAGACTGAGATTATGTTATCTTACATGGGAGCGTTTTCGATCGTAACTTCGTTGAGAAATGTAAGGGAAAGGGGAAAATCAGGTTCTCTTTAGTTCGTGTCCTATCCGTCCTAGTCTGTGATTTCTTATATAGAGGAAGAGTTAATCGTCAGCAATTTAAGGAGATTCGTGTTTTAGTTGTTTTGCCCTAACTTTTCAGTATAAGAATTTTTTTTACCAATTCAACAGAAAACTCGAATTTCTACCTCTAAATTTACATCATACTAAAACAACAGTTTGGGAGACATCGTATTTTTTATTGTGCCTTAACGGCAACATATTCATACTCTTAGTCCGATAAATACTAAAATTAACGGGTATCTTTTTATTTCAGAACAGAAATATACCAGTAGACCTTCAGTTCATAGAATGTATATTTAAGTCAAGTTGATCGACGACGGACGGACAAAAATTTTTAAACCAAAAAATTGTATTTATTTACTTAGTACTTTAACGTGTTTTTTTTTTTCTTCGATTGATATTGAGTTTTTTAAATATTATTGAAAAATTATTGAAATTTATGGAAGATTTTATATCTTTTGACAGTTATAACAGGGTAGAATAAATACGACGAATACTACATATTTGTTTAAATTTCGAAGAATACTTTTTTAAAAATAGTTCTTGTGAGTCTGTTCTATTGATTCTCTTCTACTGTTGAGGAAATGGAACCTTCTTTCTTGAAAAACGCGGAAATGCTTTTACTTCCTGAGTTGTTTCTTTCTCTAACTCAGCTTCAAACATTCGTCTCGTGGCTGGAGCGAGGCTAAAAGGAAGACAGACATATAAGGCTCAATGCCAACATCGACTGGAAGAAGTATCCCCCTACCTCCATCGCCATTTCTCAGATACTCGCACGTCGATACTCAACAAGTGAAGCACTTCTTAACTGAAAGATGTTTTTCAGTCAGTTTCCTACAACCTTTTGATTGTTTGTTTCTCTGGAAAACAAATGACAAAAGGAAACGCCAAATCAAAACTCAACTTATGTAAACAAACTACTAACTTTAATAACAGAGGTTTTACTTTTTTTATTGTTTTCTATTTAGAGACTTAAAGTTAAAGTAATACTTCATTTATAACATACTTTAAATTTGTTAATGTAAAACTTTAGAATGTAAAGTTACGAGATATTTTATTATATCATAACTAGATATTAGTTAAAATATCATAAAGGAAAATAAACAATAAAATGTGTAATTATCAAAATTCTTATTCCAAATTGTATCATCAGTCGTATCCACTGATGATTTTTTTTTGTTATTGTATCTTGGTTTTTCTTAATTTCCTTCTTATTTATATACCTGCTTGGTAGTATATATTTACAACACCCTTTATATGCATTAGAATAGAACATGAGATCGAACAAAAAAGTTGTGATGGAAATTTTAATTCGAATTAAGTTGACCTCCATTTGATCACGAGTCAAGATAACTTAAAAATTACATGTCAAGGGAAGCTGAAATTTAGAGCTAAGTTCGGGTCATTGAAAGAAGATTTTAATTGTTTTTTGAAACAGCTTTGAAAATAAAAGCTCAAATTTATAAGTCCTATTAATTCAACATAGTCTCCTAAACTGGGACATACGAAACTTTGTAGAGCGCGATAGTTAGTAGGTAATGTCTATTCGATCCTTTAAGATGTAAGCAGGCACCGACGCTTCATTGCCACTCGGAACTAATGAAGACTGGATGGTCAGTCTAATGCTCGCCCGCCTTTATTTCCTGGGAAAGAAACATTTTACAATCACTGAAAATTCACTGATTACATAGAAAAAAATTGAAAGCTACGTATATTACAATTGCAGACTTTTCTAACGTTTGTTTCGTTTATTTTCAATTGAAAATCTATTGGAATGTGTTTTGTTGATGTTTGGTTTTGGCTTCTTCAAAAGTCATTCACTTGGTTTTATTTTGGGATGACAACAACAACGACTTTGTCGCTTTTGCAGAAGCTTTGTCTTTATTCGTAGACGAATTTAAACCCTTGAATCCACAACAACACAAAGAGCAGAAGGTATACGACAATAAACCTTTAATGTTTTAGAGGACAATGTTTTTGAATGCAGAATTTGATAATTGAAACAAACACCTAAAAAAAATTCAGTCTTATGTATTACAATTCCATTCTAGTTTATTACAGTGTCGCTGGAAGAGTAGTGCAGGTTGTGCTCCTGCATCAGGGGCCGTATCAATGGATGCTCCGTCGATCTCTGTATAAAATGGAAATCGATGCGCTGATGTATTTTGCATGTCATGGGTTTGTATAAAATGCTAATAATGCTAATGTGTCCCTAACATCAAAAACAAGGAAAAGATGTGCAGTCAAAACTACTTCGCACCAGGGACTAGACAGAGTTGGTTCGGCGCTCGTTTGTTTTTCTTTTTTTTACAGTTAGGTAATTATTAAAATTAACATTCAGGATAGATACCTAGCATTACAAGCATTTCTATTTGAAAATCGCCATTTAACTTTATTAATATCATATCTCAGTAGTTGATTTTTTTTCCCTCTCTGAGTTTACTTCCCCGTAAATTTAACGATTTAGTCAATTTTATTTAATTGGCTTTCAGAATTAAATCGTCGCTTTGAAATATAACAGTAAAATGTGATCGACATATCTACAGCATGCTCTTTATTGTCATTAACTTAAATGCATGATCCCTGTAAGATTGTGAAGAGGCGATTTTTCATTTAATGCCTGTGTAGAGTTTGTCGGCACCGTAAATGAAGTGAGAGCTTATTTGCCTACTAACTAGAGTCCGATTCATCACCGGAGGAGGCCGGGGACTTTTTCCAGGGTTATTCTCTTTCACACATTTCACTAATCCTCTGTACTAAGTTAAAGACGTTCAAACATCGGCATGACCTCTAATTCTCCATTAAGACTTGTTAAGCCATGAATTGATGGAGCTTTCCTCACTCACACCGCTAGAGATGCTGCTGGGAAGTTTTAACCGTTAAGAGTTTTCTTGGATCACGTGATCTAGGAACAAATCTGCATTCTAATTCACCAAACATGATTTTTTTTTTTTATTTTATTTGTAAGTTATTTCAAATTTATATGTACTAGGTTCCTTTCCCATGGGTTCAGGCGGACGAGCGTTGGGCTGACCATCCGACCTCATCTCACTTCTGTGTTGATGAAACTGTGGATCGCATGTAAATTTATAAAGCAAAAAAGTGAATAATATATGTGATCAAGAGAGATCCTCAAAAAAATCTTGCCTCCATTTTATGTTGATAATATTAGCACGGTTATTTGTTTGAGGACAACAAAGACATATTAGGTTTGTTTCAATAATACAGTCGCTAATGCTATCAAGAACAATATATTTTATTGGATAACGGATAGTACGGTATCTAATGAACGTTGGATAAGGTGGTTCGGTTTCCTTTAAGTCGATCGTATGTTTTGAAGTCTCCTACGTGACATATTATGGAGCTCAAGTGAATATATTGTGCTCCAGGATCTTTTAGGCATAACTCTGATATGAACTGTTTTAAATTTCAAATTTGTATGAAATTCTTAAATAAATAAATTCATGGAGTGAAACCTAAGTTTACTCTTACGAAGAATCATGGCTTTAACCAAGGCATACAGGATAAATAGAATTCAAGTTTCACGGTGACGGAATCCAGGAAAATATTGTGTTCCAGTGATATGAATTCTTCGTAGCGGAAAATTCAGAATAGAGAATTTCAGATTTGTAGTTGATCGACAATGAAGATATATCCTGCTTGGGGATTCGAATTCATGGAGACAATCGTATATCGTCAGGGCTACGGAGATTAAAATGAGAGACTGTGTTTCTACAGGCAGACATTTAATTCATCTGCAGAATCCAGAACAAGGATAAGGTAAAGAACTTTACATTACTTTTCTTCAAGTTCTAAGTGGAACGGACGAGTTCCGAGGATTAGCTAGGACTGTTGGAATGGACGAGTTCTCAGGATTAGCTAGGACTGTTGGAACGGACGAGTTCCAGGATGAGTTAGGACAACAGGAACGAACGAGTACCGAGAAAATTGGTCAAGTTAATACAAACGGACGAGTTCGAAGATAAGCTAAGTCAATATAAACTTAGTCTAACGAAGTTCAGACTAAATTAAAAGGAACGGACGAGGCTGACAGTGAAGTTTAATTTCAATCCAAAGGGAGGGCGAGCTCGATGATTTTAACTTATTATCAGGATGACATTTAATTTAAGAAGATATTGGAATGGAATTGTTCCCAAGTTTTTCTTTTTTATTTTTCGTTGATATTGAAATTGTATACAATTTATACATATTAGCAAGTTTATAAATTAGGTCTTGAAAGTTAATTTTATATGTCTAAATATTATTTATCAGAAAGTATAGAAGTGAGATCAATGGAATTATTGAACACAACGAAGTAGACTAGAATATGGGTCCTCTACACTCTCTGCTTAACAGTTGAGGACAGTTAGACAGGATAATCAAGGTAAAGTTAATGCAATCCAAAAGTATGTCTTCTTCCTCCACAGAAACATTAGGAGCTTTACCTCCAGCGTCCCACGAGCTACCAGTACCAGTATCCTACGTATTTCAAGTTTACATTTCTTATTCACAAGCTAAATATGTTTAACTTAAAATAAAAATTCTATTAAATAAATTGTTTTCAAAACATATCTCAGTCATTAGAAATAAATTTGTGAAAACTTTTCATGTGATTTTAGCCCTTCTCGAATATTGAATCCAAAGATACCGTTAAATGTGTCAATCTCTCAACATATATTTTATAGCATTACAGGTAATGACACATCTTCAATAGATGCACTGCCATGACATCACCTGTTATATCCAGTTACTAGTTCTGACGATTAAGTTTCGACGGGAAGATTGACGTCGCTGTTATATCGAGGCGATGTTTCACTCAATACATTGTCTCTGGAATTCTGTTTTCCTGGTGCCATTTTCCAAATAGAGCAACATCCACTCTAGTGATTCTAACGCCCTTCCTTAACCATCAATGATCCATTTCTCAAATTAAACACAGTCTGGGAAGCCACAATCGAAATTTGCATCAGTAACATGAATTACGCAGGAATCTCTACAAAGTAATTTGTCATCTTTAGCATCTGAGAACTATCAAAACCATGTCCTGAAGCTTAGAGAGGTGTATGTAATCAACAGACGGGATATTCCAATATGTCTGATAATGCTACGTCACTTTGGCTTCAGACTATTAAATTTAAAATTAAGTCGAACCAGAGAACGGATCTTAGCCTCAACATCTATCTCCTCTGTATATTAAAAAAAAAACCTCCATTTTTATTGTAAGAGAAATGAAATGTCGTATTTTACTTTTGGGTGAAGACATTTCAAATAATAAGGAATCTAAATTCTTTCAGGAATTCTTGTTCTTATTCAGAAAAAAGATGAGCTTAACAGTTTTCTATTTATTTGTTAGGAAGGCTTATTTATTTATTTTGAGCTTCAGACTAACTGTCGTTTATTGTCTCCTTTTCATTCTAAAACAAATAAAAAAATTGAAATGAGTTTATAACGATATGTTTAAGAGTCGTCTGTTTACTTTTGTCTGTTTTTTTATTGGCCTCCAAGAACAAGGATTAAGTCTGCGATTTCCGACCTTTGTTGAAAAATACTTTATCAGCGGAAACTGATGGGAGGGAATACAACTAAAGCCAACAATAAAAGGTAATCAAAGAAAGAGAAGGCAGGTAGGGAGTGAGGGTATCACTTCTGTCACCTTGCGCAAACAGACTCAAAGAAATAGATCCTGCCTTTCTTCTTATCAGTAGCAAAGCACAACCCCTACTCAAGATGAAGGCCTTTGTCTTTTCAGAGAAAGACATTTCGGATTTTTCTCGGAATTTATATTCAAAAAAGGAGAATTGAAATAAAATAACACCAAAACAAATCTGTTTTTGTTTTTTGTTTAGGAAGAGTTTTGTTGTAGAACAAGTCATGATGCTAAAGTGTTGATGATAAGCTTCCTTCCAGATGATGAGTTTCTGTTTCTTGCGTATTTTTCAAAAGTCTAAGCAAGCTTATATTGGGATATGTTTGATACAGTAGTGATTGGCACAACTCAAACTCTATTATTTAAAAAAAAATTGGTAACTATAAGTTTTAAAAAGAAATAATTGTCATTGTAGGCACATTTAGGAAAAATCTGCTATTAAATAAGAAATAAGCAGGTACCCTTTCATTTACATAATCTTGAATATGAAAACACTTTTTTCAAGCTCTGTCAAATTTATATATTAAAAAAAATAAACGAGTTTTCTTTAATACTTATACATTATAATACTTATACATTAAAGTTTGATAATGACATGAAAATAACAATGAGCTTTAACATAATAGAAGATATTGATATTGTTATCACTTCATAATTTTTTTTATATCAATTTATAAGATCTTTGTTTCAAATTCTTTTTTTTATATTTACTCACGTAATAATATTCTGAAAACTTTAAAAACATCCTGTAAACATTCAACGAACATTCCTATATTCCATCGATTAACGTAAATTTTAATTAATGTATACCGGTATATAAATTTGAAAGAAATTGGGATTTTGAAATTTCTAAAATATCTGGAAAAAAATTCACAGTGGCGGAATCCAAGAACAACTTGGAAGATAAATATGAATCCTTTCTTTAAAAGGAAATTTTTTTTAAATTTCTTGTCTTTGAAATAAAATTATGGATTGCAACTTTGAGAATATACCTCAAGTGTTCCAGCCACATTGATGGATTTTTCAAGTGCTTTGTTTTATTTGTAAAATTTTTATAATCTGAAAGCGTTTAGAGTAATCTAAGGATCTGCTCGCCTCCCATTGGTCAAAAAGTTGAGAACTATGAACTGAAACGAGAATTCAAAATACACCCTCATCTTTTTATCTCTAATCACTTTGTTTTCTGTTTGGCAATTGAAAAATATAACGATAAATCGCTATATTGAAATCGCTTCTTTTTACCATGGTTTGTTTTAAGTACACTGATCAGTAGGTACGAACAATAGTCCGTCTTTTTAACAATGCCATTGATGCAGGCTTTAATTTATATCAAATCACAGTAATAATGGATTCAATTATCCTTCCGTGCGCCGTTATTATCGATACCAGCCGCCAGGCGGCGACATATATAAAATTCTTATATATTTTAATCATTATATAATATACAAAGCGTGGTTTTTAATTTTTTTTTAAACATTAAATATTGTAAAACTGCTATAGTATTCGTTTTTGCTAATAGCAAGCTTTTTTTATAAGGATTACTAATAAGATAAACATTAAAGTTTCTTTTAGTAGCTTATAACAATGAGAAATCATGAAAGTAGGAAAGGCCCTGAAGAGACTCTTTCTGGATGTCCCTCGTGCAAATGATTGCAGATTCTGTGGCTTCTGAAATCAATGTGATAATCAGATTCAAACTGGTATTTGAGAATTACATTCGGAAGATAACTTTCGATCAAAAATTTCCTTTGTCACAAGCGCAGCTTCATCAGTGGCTCTGAATCGTATTATTGAGTTTCATTCATTTCCCCCAAACCGTTGCATTTTGAATCAGTTCGTGATGTTCATGTGAACAATCAGAACCTTAACGGATTTGAGGGTGGTTTCGCTCATTTTGCCGCCTTTGGATTCTCAGCAATAAATCAGTAAATGACAAATGTTTACTGTAAGAAATGATTCTTCTATTATAAACACGAAGTTAATCAAATCCACTTAATTTTGTAAATAACAAGATAAAGCGTGAATTGATGGTAACAGTTTTTATTTTACCTGTGTAAAACATAAAAATTTACGTTATCCTTACATCTTATTATTAATAGGTTTGCATTGTATTAGTGAATTAAGTCAAATCCCGATATTATTTAACCAATTTCAAAGATCGTAACGCTGAGTTTTCATTGCCTACGATTTTTGCTAATTGTAACAGTGTTCCAATAGGTAAACATTGCAATAAAAATTATTTTTTTATCAACAAATGACATCAATTTGGCTTTCGCGTGATTTGGGAATTGATTCTTTAACTCAGTAAGATGTGGATGATTCATTTGAAGTCTGACGAATCCTGGAACCCAATCTTCCCATTTTAACACCTTTAGCTCTGAAAATCCTTACACCATCTACAGAGATATGAATGCCATCATATGACGATATGAGTACTCGGAGAGGTGAACTTTGTACCGCTGTTACTAGCCATGGTTCCAGCATCGTTATAATAAATAAATTTCTAATGTTATTGTACTGTATTAAGCCATTTACCTCTGTTATTCTTCGGAAGAAACTCCCTGTTTCTCTCATTTTGTTGTCCGAAGTTGAGACAAGCTTCAGTTATTCCGAGAAAACCATTCTCCTGTGTCTTCTTGTACCATGTACAGTATAACAACATTAAAAGACATCAGAAATGTATTAGGAATATAGCAAAATGGGAGGCAAACGAAAATAAATTTATAATTTAAATCTTATGTTATTATATTTCGTATGATTTGCTCATTAATCATTCCAAATACAGTTTTTGTTCTTAATTTTGGTAAATTAACTCAATGAAACGAATCGATATCTTCCATTAAACAGTAGAATTGAAATAAATTAATGTTTGGTTTGAAATATAGCAGTAGAGAAAATGCCATTTTCGTTTATTGAGCCGTTTCATATTTTGTAAACTGTACTGTTTACAAAAGAATCCTAAAAAAATCCTAAATATTGTACTGAAAATCACAATAATAAGGAAAAAAATATGTGTACAAGAGGGAATAAATGTATAAAACTGTAAATTCTTGGGAGTATGTGATCTGTCGAATCTTTTTATTGCAGGTATCACGTGCATAGTTATCATGAAGTGCATACTTACAACAATGATTACCGATGCTGAATTAATTAGCTGATAATTTAATTCTCAGCTAATTTACATAGAAAGGATAAACTACAAATATTATAATGTAATATTAAGCAATACAACAAAAAATATTCTTTCTGTCAATAAGGCAGTTGTCAAACTCTGGCAACTTTTGTGGAATCACTTCAACAGAAAACACATCAAAAGGCTTTTATTTTTTTCTCCTTTTTTATTTTTTTAACACAGATTTAGCTAGCGTTGACAGATCGTTGCTACACTTGCAGCTTTTCTTGTTTTTTCATTGGAAGCAACTCACAACAGCTTATTTGAGCGAAGAGGTTTTCAGCACTGAGTGGGAAGTCAAAACTGTTGCCTGTTAAGAAACATATCTCTTTTCTTTGAAATCTGAAACTGCCTCAAGTCGTTAAGATGCAGTGAAATCGAG
This sequence comes from Thereuonema tuberculata, assembly GCA_023159025.1. Classification (NCBI taxonomy): domain Eukaryota; kingdom Metazoa; phylum Arthropoda; class Chilopoda; order Scutigeromorpha; family Scutigeridae; genus Thereuonema; species Thereuonema tuberculata. The sequence goes on from JAFIDM010000004.1 coordinate 60,012,223, forward strand.
AAACATTTGTCGGATGGAGTATAATCTTAACTTTCCCCTTCTTGGTTATACAAAATCAGTGATTCTTGAACGTAAAATTAAAAAAGCAAATGCAAACATGCAATTGATTAATTTAATAACTTTAATTAATATTATTGATGATACTAATTAATTAAAGAAAATTATTATTAATTACTTGGTAATAAGATCTTTATAAGAACATGGGGCAAAATTTAAAAATAATTTTGAAACACAGAAAAACTTCTATTTAAAATTTAATGCGTCAAAAACATTTACAAACAATTAACACCAGTTACGGTAGTTAGCCTTCATCAGTTCAACACTTTGGACTTTAGAATATTACTATTATTGAGAGGAGCGTTCAAATTTAAATTATAATTCCATACTGACAGAAATACATCGAAGTAAGTTATATAATTTTTCAGTGTAATCACCAATGGTCTGGTAATTCCGTATTCCACGTAAAAAAAAATCTTTTGGCTGCTGACGTACCACTCTCGAACATATTCGATGACTTCTTCATTGCAGGTGAACTTTCTTCCTTCTAAAAATTATTTTAAAGGTACAAAGAGACAACAGTCCGATGGGGTGAGATCCGGACTGTATGGTGGATGGAGAGAACAGTCCACTTTGATTTCTGAGTCGTAGCCAGCGACGTGAGGACGGGATCTATCCTGAAGGAAGCGGACAGAAATTTGGCTTTCTTAACTCTTGTTATGAATGGCTGTTTTGACTGACAGGAGACGTATATAGACTCCGCGTTTATCGATCGTCATTCTGTGAGGAAATCTAATTGCAAAACATTCTTCATATCCCCCAAAAAAGTAGTGATAACTTTGCTCGCTGGACGGTGGTCTTTGATTTCTTAGGCTGCGGGACGATGTGTGAGGCCATTGCGTTGACGCCATTCTTGAAGTAGTGCACACATGTCTCATCTGTGATGACAATAGACTGCAAAAAATGCTCACCCTCTACTTCATATACCGCAACATCTGCAGGCGTATCTGTTTTTGTAGGTGCAAGCAACTGTGGAATGCAACATGGACACACTTTCCGGTATTGCAGTTGGTTGCGAATAATAGGTCCGCACTGCCAATAATGATATTCAAACTGGAGATAATATCCCGCACAATAATTCTCATGATTAAGTTCATCAATGCGTTCAGAAATTTCGGAAGTGATTTTAGTCCTTCCCTTGTAAAAAAAATTATTAATAATGCATTGTTCCACAACTGGATGTATTTTAGCTTCATTGTAACTTTTACTAAACTTAATGCTAATGGCTGAATGCTTGGTTTAATGTTCGTCCATGTTCCAAAGCATCATGTGATAGGACTTCCGCGCATGCCTCGTTCCTGTGGCGCTCGATGTCAAATATAAGATAAATTTGAACCTCCTTGATGCTGCATTGTCCAACTATAATTGTTTGGATGATGCTCTAGGACTGAGCCATTGACTGTCTGATATGTTTGATCTGTTTTATTTGCTGTTAATAAATATAAAAGTTGGTGTGAAAGACCCGAAGACTTATCAGTTAGGATAAACATTCACAATTTAAAGAAAAACAAAAAATAATATATTTTCTTTAACTGCCCAACGTTGGCCGATTGGTCTAATCACTTAAAGAATTAGCTTAAAGAATAGACATTCAAGTACAATAGAGTGATTTAAACTAATACATATTGTTACCCGGTTAGTATATCTTCTAATATTTACTGTTATTAAAGATGTAGAACTTGGTATTTTATTTCTTATATTTAAAGTTGTATTATTTTATTATATATATATAATAGTATAATAGTTATTCAAAGTGGTATTGAATTACAATTCTAAGTAATAATTACAGTACAATTATTTATAATTTTTAATATCTCATTATTAATATTATTGCTTTACAGTTCTCTTGATTTACAAAATGATTTAAAAAATTTTTTTTTCCTTCTATTATACAAAAAAACTTATTTGAATAGGCTAATGAATTGAAAATACAGTAGAACAAAAAAGATAAGAAAAATATTTTGATTAAAAAGAAAAAGAAATTAAGGATAATGTAATTTCTTATTCTTTAATGAACGACTGTGCATCAAGTTGAAGCAAGATAATTTCTTCACGTAAGCTAAGAAATTGTGTTTCAAGAAAGAAATGATATACAATATCATACCATTAGACTAGCCTTAGATGCCAAACATTTCCGTTGGTGATGATGGTATAAGCGCTACTTACAGTCATTTGCAATTGGAGAAAGTTTATTCATTATACTGTAACTTTCATTTTTGATGCCGTATACAAAATAAGGAAAGTTACCACATAAGTAACTTAAATCTTTCTGCATTTGCACTAATTGTCCACTTCTGTAGTTCGAAAGCACATATTTTCAGATTGAACGTCATGTTAGCTTTATAACTTGCGGTTGGTTTCTCAAATGAAAAAAACTATTATTGTTTTTCCTAATTTTATTTTGAGGTAGGATTTATAAGCCAGCACTGATTGGACGAAATCATGAACAAGAATTTGGTAAAATCTCAAAATTAATATGTTCTTTCTTTGCTTTCACTGACGATTCCACATTTAGGTTGAATTCTGGTTGCTAACTAGAGAAGTTCGCGACGTGTTTTACAGAAATAATAAACTTTTGGTTTTAAGTTAGCTCATAACTTCAATCTCAAACAACAGATCAATTTAAAAAACATGAATCTACCAAACGTTCTTTTATCCTAATGCTATAAAGGTTTAATAGTTATAAGTTGTATATTTTGAAGTAGGGTATATTGCAAAAAAAACAACAACATATAAACTTCTTAAAATGTACATTTTACGAATTATATTGTGTATTTTCTATATCGTTTGTTTTTGGCTGGAGAAGTTGTTGAGGAGCTGGGTTGCTTCGCTGCGTGTTGACTCTCTTTGTAGTTACGACATTACAAATAAGTGTCTTGTCTAAGTAATAAAATGATTACCCCTTTCGTTCATTGCAGTTAAAAGACAGATTGATTTACACGCAATCAAATTGACCAAAGAGAGCATTTTAAGAGAGTCCACTCTCTCAAGATCAAAGCCGCTTCGGCTTCCGGACTTTGATGTGGGAAGGCGCCGCCTCCGAGAAAGCAGCTAAACAAAAAAACCGGCGCATTAGCTTTGAGGCAATGGCAGCTTCCCCCAAGTACAGAAGTTCTGTGTCGTTCATCATCCATGGTCACACAGTCATAACACTACTTCAATGACCGTGGCTACGAGCAGCAGACATCGACTCCATCCGTAAGGCGCTGTCTCTGTAAAGACTCCCCCAATTGGAACGAATCGGGTTTAATGCCTCATTCCCAGAGGCGTCAATATACGGTGCCTCAAGGGATGTAAGGTAGCTTATCTCCTGAGTACAATACCTCAGTTAGTTAACATGATTTTGGCGAGGCTGAAACCATCCAATGGATTCTCGCTTTTTTAATGATTTTAAAGCAGAAAAAGAGGAAATTGTAGCATAAAATTACACTTGATTTAATAAAACAAAATTAGAAAAAGTGAAATGTCCAAAAAGACTTTTAAGATGAAAGTTTCTATTTTGCTGTCTTTAACCAAGTCTGAAATCCGTTGATCAATTACGAAAGCATTTGAATAACGGTTAAATTAAACGTTTCGAGATGCGAGAGATTTGATGTAGCACTTTTTTATTTATTTACTTATTTACTTATAAAAGAAAAATTTTAATTTGTATTTTTTTGGTTGTTGCGTTGCGCAGAAATCTGATTTTTTATTAGACTTTTTCTAAACCGTTATATGACACTAATTTAAATGTAAGATTATTCTACATTCTTTGATATCCAATCCACGATGTAAAGAATTCAATTAAAACAAGGTGCTTAATACATGACTATTAAATATGATGCTTGATGGCGAATGGTAATAAGCCTCTGTGACGTCTGCAATGCTACCACATTAAGAAGATGCGCGTTATATTGTTTTCTATCATTGAAAACAACGTACTATCTCCAAGAATTAAGTATCATAAAACATCATAAATTGACTAGTTTTTTATTAACTATAGACTACTAAAAGAGACGATTCAATGATACGTACAATGTTTTGGACCAAGATAAATCCAAACTTCTCTATAAAAGAGGCTTCGGACTCTAAAAATTCTCACTGTGAAGACATCACTGGACCACATGAAAATTGGGTTGATTTATCAAACGACCAAATAAAGTAGAATAATAAAGCAGATGACAAGAGAAAATCAAATACATTTTTCATAACCAATTGTAGTTCAACGACACTTTCAACAAGTGTCTGAAACAGCTGATTGACAAGATGAAGGAGAATTGTTTCTAGTCTGTTGCTTTGATGTAGCATTTTTAGCATCCATTGCTAATATTGATTTGTTGATTTGTAGCAGACCCATCTCTCTTTGTTAGGTTTTGATTCATCAAGTGGGATTAAATATTATAGAAAATCTAAATTCAATAGAAATTTGTTTGGAAAAAAAAAGCCCTCAATGAGCCCTCATTAATTTACATGGAGGGTAATGTTGTTTCCTTCTAACTGAATAATGGAAATCATTAATATTGTAGTGGAAACAGGTACTGTTTGTTGTTATGTGCTTTTATTAAGCTAATTCGGATTTGTGCATAACTTTATCTTGGAAATTGAATTTTTACATAAATTTAAGAAGGAATTTGGAGATTTAATGTAGGCTATACTAAAATTTAATGTGGCATTTAAGAAACACATGCAGTTAACTGTCTTTAACTACTTCGAATGGGATCGGGAAACTGATATTTTTATTTATTTGCCACCACCAGTGAAAATCACTTAAAACGACAGCAACCATTGATTCTTCTGGTTGTCTGTGATGTTATCACAAATCAATCTTTGAAATATCGTATTAGTTGAGGAATACCTTTATAATGAAAGGCATGTCTCTGATTAGCCATTAATGGAATTTTGAGAACGCTTATTTACAAAATTTTATTTATTTTATTTATTAACAAAATTTACAAGAACATTTAATCAAAAACCTAACACTTTCAAACATCTTCATCATTTTCGAAAATTACTAGGGATGTCAACTTTAATTTCTCATTTACAAAAATCTTGAATGTATTTGCCGACCGTGAGAATATTTTTTAAAATATTTATTTACTTAATTACGACTGATTTGTATTTTTAACATTAATTTGAGATATTTTGCAATATTTTTTATAAAGAATTAAAGCTCATTCTTGATTAAAAACAAATAGAATACCTTACATTTTGAAAATATGGGGCATTCAATCCATAATATTTCTCCAAGGGTTCATACATTTTGCAGGGACTGGGGATATCACGTTTTTGTTCCTATATACATAGTTAACAAACCAAAACACGATATAACTGAAAATCATATAAATTCATCTTTTTTTATTTCAATCAGAACTATTCATTAAAAAAAAAAGTCAATTTGGAAAAAAAAAAATCACAAATCCTTTTTCATGTTATACTATTGGGAGCTGTTGACGTTCAGTGTCATCTCGTCTGATAAAATAATGTTATTCATAAACTATTCATTTCGGAGTATCTTGAAACCATTAGTAAAATTCATTTTTTATTTATTTGCTGATTGCTTGGAATAACGTTGCATTACGAGCCTTACGTGCTTCAGAATCCTGCAAATGGTAATCTTCCTCATTTTTGTTTCACTGGCGTACCGGCTCACGAACTTCCTTATAAAAAGCAAGGTCGACTTGCCCAGACACATTGACCTGTCCTACTTACACTGGACCCACCGCTCTTGTATAATAATATTATTTTAGCCAAATTTACCAAGATTACAACCCATTTCCTTGGATCTAAAATGAATTGGCATCTTCATCACCTTCAATTGTACACAATTCCTATTTGAATTGGTCTAGCGATACTTTTGTAAACTTTGTATTATTACATTTCGTAACAATTATATCTATGGTTTATATATTATTTTGTCAAAATTTCCTTCTTTGATTTGATGAAACTTTGCCAGCGTATTGGGATGACTATTCTAAGCAAAATAATATAATATATACCATGGGTCGATTTGACTTCGTTCCCGAGATAAGGACACTTCATTGTACGAAGCCGCAGAATGAAAGCTTTCTATTTACTATTTAAAAATATATTTATTATTTTTTATTGATTTATTGATCTGAAATAAATCACTACATTGAAATCACTACACTTTTCACATGTATTGATCAAACTGTCTACGTCGATGCTGTAAAGTATCTTCTTCCAGATGAACCTTCCAGATGAAGCAAAGCGTTCTTCCAGTGATTGCATCCGGAACCATTATTAAATGTCAATGCGGATTTTAACAGTTAAATGTTCTCGTGTTTCTGATTAGTAATTCATATAAACTCTTGATTTCTTACAACTGCACAGATAGAAATCTAATGGTAATGGATCGGGTGATCGAGGAGGCCATTTACCCCCGTCCTATCCATCGATTGGGAAATGTCTCATTGAGCACAGCGATTGCTTGTTTCGTTACATGAGTTGGGGCTCCGTCGTATTTCATTCACATCACATGCGCTTGTATTATTTCTAGCGGCTCATTTTCTAAATACAGGTGTAGGTGATTGAGAATAAAATATGTATAAGAATCTCCAGTCAGATGCCTCTCGAAGAAATGTGGTCCAATGAAGACATCATGAGGACCGATACGGTTACCATAACTTATCGGTATCGATATTCGCCTTGCAAAAACAGTACACAAGTACCGGTATCATGTAGGCAGATTCCTCGTCTAAATGCATTGCAGACATTTTACCATATGACGTCATCGGTTACACCATTTACTACACCCCTGTCGTAAATAACAGACAACAAAACAAGACTGATCTCTCATTGGATCAAACAAGGTGTTTCGTGTGTTCGCATTGTAATTAAGCTTTGGCGAAGCCGCATTTCAGTCCATATCTCGGGAACGAAACCGAACGGACCTTTTATGCTTAAAATAACCATCCGAACACACTAGCGAAAGTTTGTCGGTTTCTTGATGGAACATCCTGTATGTATTTGTTCTGGGGTGCCTTAAAATTATTAAAACTCTGCAAATGTAATAGTTTAATCTCTTTTGCTCTTTAAATCATTTTATAAGTCTTTAACTTATAAAAACGTTAACAGGACTTTTTAGGCATTTTTTTTATACGCTTATACTTTCTGCATACGGCAAGTCATAGCACAATTAACTGAAGTTTCAGTCTTTTATAGAGTATATTATATTTACTAAATCCAGCATCGTAGAGTGTATTTGGCGACTGTACTTCTACACCTGATTTGTTTTTACTACGTCAGTTTTAAGGATGACTTTATTAGCATGGAAACAAATCCAACTCAAACTAAAATCCTATATGTAAATAGTTGGACGAAATTGAAATATTTCCTATTTGTTACATGATAGCTCAAGTATCATAGGTGCTTACCTGACTTCTTAAGATTAGACCCATCAGGCTTCATTAGAGGTTCAAATTTTTCTACGGCTTTATTTTATATTTCAGTTTTTCAGTTTCTTTGAAGTTAAGGATATGGAAAAGACTGTTTTTCAACACCTTCTATTAGGTATGAGATTAGATTTATTTTCCCTCTGATAAAATCACTGGGAATCTTAACATCTTAATTCTTTTTTTCAAGGAAAAACAGGAAGATTTAATGAAATGAATGGTTGTTATTTTAGTCGCATTCTTGTTACACAAATACCTTTTTTTTGTGACCCCAACATTTAATGTTGTTTTTTTTTTTTCTCCTCCTTAAGCACTTAACTATATTTAGCTTCTACTGAACAGTTTTGGAAATTCAGCGAAAAGAACGGAATAGAAGATGGAAGATTCTCCCGTATTCTGATTCAAAAAATAGATAAAAGAAAGAAACTGAAACATAACCCGCTTATTTAATTTTCTCATATTAATTCGAAATATATTTTATTTCACATAAAAGTGTAACGTTCCGTTGTCACTGCTTAGAGCTATGATAGAATCTATCACCAAAATAGATTTATAATCATGGCTTCCATCATTTGAAACAGTTTAATTTTGTTAACACTGCAATCCTTAATATGAACGAAAGGTTGTTTCCAATAACATTTATTTACCAAATTTTAGACATTCACATTTAGAGATTTCATCCCATTACTTGCCCTTGGGATGGTTAGCCGGTTTCCAACGTAGCCTACATTTTCGGCAGAGAGTATCTTGGAGAATTTTATTCCAATCAGTGAAACTGTGTAAAATTGTATGAAAAACATATAAACTTTGACTTACATTGATGCTTTAACATGTTTTATTCAGGAGTATTGTTTTTAATCGAAATTTAAATGATGAGACAATAATAGAAATCTCAAAAGAGCATTCAAATGAATAGATAATTAAAAACTTCTCTCACTTCCGAGAGCTGGTGAAGGATCCATTGGCTGTCACGCATTCTGAGCTTGATCATCGAGGCTAATCTGGCTGATGAGTCCTAATAAGGATGAAACAGCTGTCCCCGATTGCCGTTGATGATGGCTCAAAGGCTTGAAAGCAAACGAATTTGTGCATTTCTATATTTTTTCCGTTTTCAAGATAATTAAAAAGTTTCAAGAGTTTTTTTTTTTTTAACTTTTTTATTCAAAGGTTGATCTTTAGTCGGAGGATTTTTTTTTTTTTTTTTTTTTTTTTTAACAAAAAAAATAGACTGTTCACTTGAAATAATAATAGAATATCATTTTTTTTTTGCAACTTATAATGTTATTTCTGTATTATACTCGATAATACGATGTATATAAGACATTTTTTTTTTTTTGTTCAGAATTACTCATGAAGATAAATTGATAAGAAACTTTTGCCTAAAAACTTTACTGAACTGAACGAAGAAAAGTTCCATTTTTTTTTTCAAAATTATTCTCAGAATTTTCTTTCGGAAACAATTCTAAATAATTACGAGGCTTAAATGGTAGTGCATTTGACTGAGACCTGGAGGAATTTGGGATTTTCTCAGCCAAGTGGTCTATCCATGCCTTTACAAATTATGGCTGGTTTCTTTCCCGAGGTAAGTTACAGGCGGGAGAGCATTGGGCTGACCAGTTGAGGAAGGGCTAAGAAGATGATCAGCAACCTCAGGGACCATCGTCAGTCCCTTTGGAGATGCTGCTACTATTATGGCGAGAATTTTTTAGGTCCTAACTTCAACCTCCAAATTTTTATACTTTCCTACACCGAAGTGATACCAATAAGAAAAAAATCATAAATGAAAAAGAAAAAAGATCGTATTATTTCTTTACTGTTTAGTAGCGTTAATGAACAGTTATGTTTAAATGGATTTTTCGGATTTGTTATAAGTTTGTACAAGAACTAAAATATTTATTGAATTCTGTATGGAAGCAAAAACTGAAATAAGGTAGACCAGAAATATAACATAAATAAATTTATTTTACCCTATACAAAAAGAAAGGTAGAAAAGAGATACTAAGATATTGCTACACTACTGAAAGAGGTTTTGTAAAAATAAAAAAAATAAAGACAGAAAGAATAACACGAGAAGATTACGGTATAAATTTAGGACAGTTAATATAAATGAAATTCGAGTAAATATAAGGAATTTTATAACTGATAACTTAAAAGGGTCTTAAAGTAATTTTTTTCTTTCTTTTATTTTACAGGATTTGGATTTTAAGATAGGAAGCTGCTCTCTTCCGATTGGCTTAGTTCTCTTCAACGGAGACTACAACGAAGACATAGTAAGTATTGTAACCATAGTTATAGGGAGTTATTTTGGTTCTTAATATGCCTCTTCGTTAACAAAAAATAAAATAGCCTTTGTTCAATGATTTGTGTTCGCAAATTCATCAGTGTCCACCAATAAAAAAGTTAAGTGTATGTTTTTAAGCAATGCATAGAATCTCATTAAGAACAAAGTGATCTTTATCTGCGGATTAAAAAATAATGTTTTCTTAGTATTCTTGCTATGATAATAATATGTAAAATATTTAAATGAACTGTAGACGCCGTTTACTCCTTGCTTGTAAATGTCTTGATTCACTAGAAACCAAAACATTTTGTGAATTCAGCGAATCGACTCCATTTAATGGCGTCTTGGTGTGTCACGCGATTGCTTAGATGTTAAATTAGAAATGACAAAAATTGAAGCTTCTACGTTCGATAAATTTGTAGCCTGAGGTTTATTTACAGAACATTGTAAACAACCAAGAGAACAAATGCTCCTTCAGCAAGATGGCTTCTGTCAACAAAGATGGCGTCCTCGGTAATGGCTGATAATAGCGATGAGGAGCGCGCTGTTACATCGATTGGTGCCGACAGGTCAAATCTATCCGATTGCCTTTGGTCGTCATCTCGCAACGAAGATCCCTTTTGTCATCCTGCCAGGATTATGATCCTCGTCCTCCCCTGCATCATTGACAATTGAGTGTAATCGACCGCCTGTGACGTCACTTCCTGTATGGCATGAAAAGGGTCGTCAATAGGAGAGTGCTTTAGGCCAAACTGAGGGGTGGAGTTTTGGGTTCTAAGTTATGAGTTCCTGGATCAAATGACCGGGTGTGCTTTGAGATGCTACATAACGCTATCTTCCTTGGTAGCACCTATTTCTAAATCTCCGTTCCACGGTCCGTTGCTCTCATTCTATCAATCAATGAATTTCAAATGGACCACATCACATTCGGTGTATTTTTAGGAACAGTCATTTCCCAACTCTTCCCTAAAAAAAAAAATCAGTTGAAAGTTATTAACCTATAAAACACTTTTAATAAGTCGCGAAGGATTTCTACAAATTGACAATTGTTGAAAACTGTTGAAAGTCGTTACTTTATTGAAAGCAGAATGGTAGAATGGTTGTTGTGTCAACTTTGGTGTAAGCAAAGAACATAAAAGAGTTTGGGGGAGCCACTATCGCCTATTCTACATTGATTCTATGGAAGTTTACGTTCTTCTCTTTTACGTTCTTTGGGTGTAAGTACATTAAGAAATTCAAAACAGTCGCTCACAAAGAAGAAGAAAAAATGATATTCTTCATTGACCAAAAATAAATGACAAAATTATTGATATCATTGGTGAAGAAACATTGGTGACTGAAATTTCAGAAAGAGATCAGTCATGAAGAGATCCTCATCATCATTTTCTAGGAGCTAGATTCTAAAAGACCTATAGTTCCCTTATAACTCTTGAAAATAATGTTGTTTATCCATTTCTGCCTTTGTTGGCTGACATCTCTGTTAGTTTGAAAAAACTGGTTGGTTTTTCAATATTCTTTCGAAATGATTAAACCATTTTTTTCTGATATAATTTTAATTTTCCCACTATATTATCTATTCCCAACTTTACCTGAATTTCTGAATTGCTTTAGTGATCCACTCTTATAATAATGATTATGAATAACCTCATCAGTTCTGAAGAAAAAGCTAATCTTTTCTGTCTCTATTTTGTTTGAGTCTCTCTTATTTAAAACCCACATTTCACAGCTGTTTTGCAGTAATATTATGAATGCGTAATTTGTTTCTGCCTGACATATGTTTTGCCGAACTTGTCTTCTAATTAATTCATTCATTTTATTCATTCTATTTCTTTACAAGATAAGTGGACAATATTAGAACAAGTTAAAGCAGCGGTTCCCAACCTTTTTAGTTGTGCAGACCACCAATTTGGTAAAAAAAAAACTTTATGGCCCACTAACAAAATATACAAGTAAAAAAATAAAAACACAGAAACACAAATAGACTCCTACATACGTATGAGAGTATGTATATATATATATATATATATATATATAAAATAAAAAAACAGCCGGACAGTGATATGAAATTTGAAAACCCAATTACAAAGAACAAATCACTGCCCAAAAATCTAAAATCAGATCACTGTTTCTATATAAAATCATATATATAATGTGCACATATGTCAGTAAGTAGTGAAACATACTGTACAAGAAGGATTAAAAATAATTAAAAAATAAAGAAAAGAACTTAATTGTATTCACTTAGCTGTCACAACTGTAAGAAAATTCAGCAAGTGGTCAAAGTTAAAAAACTCAATTTTTTTTTTGGCATTGTTTGTCCCCCACGAGAGAGTCGATATCTGGATTAAAACTGGATAGTTTTAGCCTCAAATCACTGTCAACATTCAATTTATTTCCCTATTTATTTGTCAAAAAAAGTAAAGTTGAAAAGGCTCGTTCACAAAGATAGGTTGTCGAAAACCCTGAAGCTCCGATAATATTTATCTTGGCTTAAGAGTCTCGACTAGCATCCACGGCCCAGTATCAGGCTGCCCGCGGCCCATGAGTTGGGAACCGCTGAGTTAAAGCATGAGTTTGGAAACTTCACTTGATTTATTGATTCATCTTTCTCGAAGAGTTGTGTGAAATTCCGATTAAGAGTCTAGAGTTTTCCTCAGTTCAGTTACTTACAACATAGGTGTACGTTCAATAAGAAATAACATTAGAAATTGTGTATATTATTTTTAAAAATCACCATAACATTAATGACCGTAATAAAAAATATTAATAGCAGTGATTTGAATTTAAGACCAATAAAAGTTCAATGTTTTTGTTTTGTTGCTTTTGCTGCTAATATTAACATATTGTTTTTATGATGCTGTTTCAAAATTACATATCGTAATCTCAAATGTATTAAATTACTTAAGCAGTTTCTAATACGTAGTCAATAAATTAAGGTGGTTCATTAGATGTCTTTGAAACTTTTGGTAAATAGTGTAGGTGGCCTAAAACAAACAGAACGTTAGCTTCTAATCGTCTGACTCCACTTTATAACGATGATCTCACAGTTACCTTTATTTCCTTTTATCGTTTGCTTTTTTCCAATGTAAAAAACTGGAAACGGATAAGTTAAATTTGTAATTGAGACCACAGGATTCAAACGCAGAAACTTATAGCTACGAAAGAGCAATTTGCAGCAAAAAATTTATATTACCTGGTTATACATTAACTAATATGTCGATTTCTGATTAGAAAAATTCATAATTTCAATAAATTAACTAAGAGTCTTTAATACATTAAATTGGTTGGAAAAAAAAAACCCAATATTTCTTAAATAAAAAAACAAAATAATTTCAGTTTATTTTTTTTTAATACTGAGAAAAATAAAGATTGAATTAAATATAATTTTTTTTTTATTTGCTTTATTAAGGGAAGGAAGAAGTGATGATCTTCAATTATAAAAAAAAAAAGTAATGAGAAATAATTGAAACAATCATTTCGGTTCCTTTGTACAAGCAAAGTACGACAGCAATGAAATCATTAGCACACGAATCGCAGTCACCCAACTGAGATTTATATCCCTGTGCATTTTGAGAGCAGAGGAAGCAGCGACCTCTAGCAGAAATAATAGACGTTAACTAAGAAATGAGCATCACTCAATCTAAAACAAAACAACGTAGCGCCAATTTCAATAACAGTCAAAAACAGCCATGTTCGTGATTTTTTAACGCATCATCCGAATTTGGAAGAATTGCCTTTAAACTAACAAAGATACAAGAATTTCCAATGTTAAATTGCTCTTGGTGTTGTTGATGGCTGCCTTGATATCTGAAGGAATTGAAGGCTGCCTTGTATCTGACAAACTTAGACCTATCATAAGTTAGTAACTTAAATGATAAATACAAATAGAATCCTACTTATAATCCTCAAAATGTGTGTAATATAGAAATGTTAATATCAGTTGTTCTCGAGAGAATTCCAGTAATTTCGTTACTTACCTAATAACAAACAGATGGAAATTTTTGTAATACAAATGCTATTCATCGTATAGTTTATATCAATTTTGTGTAGAAAAAGGAGTAAGGCTTTTATTTTACTGAAATTGTATGGTAATGCAAAATGCTAAAAAAAAGTATTTACAATTAATTATTCATTTAGGCCTACCGTGGCATAGACTTTTTAACTGAATGATTCAGGAAACACATTTTCAGGAAAGAACACGTGGCCATCGTCAACTTGAATTCAGCTGATGATGGCCGCCTGGTTATAACGGGTCGAAACTGTCCTATCAGGTTTTTTAAATCTATTTATTAAAATAATTTTAACGAAATGTGTGTCCTGATTTACTTACTTAAAAAAGCTATAATGGGGAAAGCAAAATCAACATGATTTAAAGTACAAAATATTACAATAATGGCAAATCCTTTTTATAATATATATCCTTATTGAATTAGGAAAAAGAAAAGTTAGTTAATTGCTTATTTAGAATTTGGAAGCAAGGAACAAAAAATAAACACTGGTATTTTGTCGTTATCAAAAATTATCAAAGTATTTGTTCGATTTATAACTCTAACAAGAATTTTTATACTGTAATAATGATAATTATTAATTACTAAGTACCTTTCCTATATTAAATCTAAGTAGAATTTTAGATTTTTTTTCTTTTAAACATTTAATCATTAGTAGTTCTTAGTTTGATTTGATATTGTAGAAATCCTTTTGTTTTAATATTTCATTCTAATTTATTATGGAGTTACTTTTAGGCGTATGTTTCAATACTATTTTGACTACATCTAAGATATTGATCTTATACCTTACATCATCGACTTGAGAGCTAATCAATAGTTAAAGTTAAAATTAAAATTCCCTATTAGATGGTTCTGGAGGGAGTTCGAAGGCTCGTAATAAAGAGAAATTTGGACAACAGATACTGCAAAGGATGCGTCGTCATTTATTGAAAACAAAAAATAGCTACAAAACTTTCTCACCAGATGACGCTGTGGCAATACACATCACTTGAACGACGCCACAATTGTTCAATGTGTCCTCACTGTGGTTTTTTTCCGAGAATGTACTATTTCAGCTGCAATAGTCAGCACATGACATCTAATGCTGTCCTTCCGATTTGATATACCTGGTTCTACAAAAAAAATCGAAAAAAAAAACAGAAAACGCATAGAGTGAGTCCGGTAATCGGGATGGCCAAGATGTCTGGAAACAACGACCCGTTCATCTGTAAAATGGTGCCTTAATAATCTTTGGACATAACGGTAGATGTGGGTTTGCGTACCATCTTGCATGAATAGGATATCCTGAAGACAACCGCATTGTTGCAGCTTCGGTATTGCAAAATCTACCAATATGGAATATGCCACTGTCAAGTGACGAACAGGTGCAGGGCCTAGTCGGTGTTATCTCTTCAAAAAAAAAAAAAAATCTCTACTCAATAAAAGCAAAGCAGTTTTGAAGAGACTCCTTTGTTTTACAGAGTAGAGTTTTGCTGAGTAATAAACATTATATAAATAACGTAAGTTATTGCCATAGCGCCAACTAATATTTTTTTCCCAATAAATGGCCAGCGGATCCTTCGAAGTACCTGTTGTCCAAATTTCGAACTCGCTACAGAGTCCTCAGTAGAGATATTGTAATTTTAAACAACTGTTACATAACCCTAAATGACCATTGCTTATATACAGTTCCTGTAGCTGCTTATAACATGGATGTAATCATTACACTCCAGAGCTTACAAACAAATAAATACAATTTTGAAACGAATTCTACATAAAAATACATTCGAGAGACTTAAAAATTTTAATCTTTCAGTTTTAATGATGAAATCCCACCTTCTCTTTTTAGAAAGATATTCTGTGACGATTCTCGAGTTTGAGAACACTGTATTTTACAAACGTTAAATATTGAATCTATGGAATTTTTTTTTTTTTTTAATTTTTAAGGAATTCTTTTGTTAGAAGATGACTGTGATTTATGGGTTGAATAGGAAGGATTCACCAGTTTTGGAAATAAGCATTAAAAGAAAACTTTCTTACCTTTGAATGAAATCCATTTTTTTAATCAACTCTATGTAATTATTGTTTCACAGAAACAGAGAAAAATTTTAAAAACCTACAATCTGGAGAATACACAGTATCATCTGTGAATAATGTTTTACATAAATGTTTTTTTTACTTTTTTTTAAATGTAGATCCTTTCTATATTATTTTTTTAGCCTACAAATATTTAACATCAAACTCGACATAGTAATTAAACTCTTTGGGTTCGCAAATTCTTTCTTTTATCCAAACGAATCACTCTCAAATTGGCCACGCATTCGTAAGACTTTTGTATCCCGACAAATCAGAATTCTGCACTTCAGCTGTTGCCTTTCAGTATCTCTGTTATCAGATGATGAATGACTGTCAGCGCAATGGTTATTTCTAATGTATTTATAGAAATTCGAATTCAGTCCATATTTTTTTTCGCATCATGTATTGCTGCTGTCTGTATGTTGTCCAGTGCTTTGAATAAGCCTTTGCATAAATTTCATTTCTTTATTAGAGACTTTGTTATAAAAGTTCAAAAACTTAAAAAAAAATCGTACACAAATTAATAACCCACTTTTTCCTAATTCATTATTTTACAATTTTTTTATTATATTAATTCTTTTAAACTCATAATATGCTTTCTGCAGTAATTGTTTCTCCATGAAGCTATAAGTCCTTCCTTTTCAATAAATTTGATTCTGTGTATTTTTAAATATTAATTTCATCATCCTCTGCTATTCCGCAGATCTGCGGAATTTCTTGCAATTCCAGTATACGTAGCAAAATTGTAAAACAACCCCAATCCGGTAAAAAAAACCGATCAGATCCCTGTGGTCTTAGGCTCACTCAGAACAATCCACCACAATCCTCTATCTCACATATTACAAATACACGTGGAAGGCTAAAGGTGCCTGTTGAAGAGAATAATGTATTACAATTTAGACCATTCAACAATGAATATAAAAATTCACTATTTCACTTTAAGAATAGCAGACATACTGTATTGCTTTAGTTTCGACAGAAGTGGTATATCACTTTATGGCTTCTTACGCTGTATTTTGTGAGAGAGATCTGTTCGCCATTTTCCCCAAGTTATTTTTACTAGGCCTGTATGAAAGCTCGAATTTAATATGTATCAATGACAAGGCTTAATCAACAAAATCTGTACCTGATTTCTTTCTCATGTCAGGGGGTAAGTGAAGAACATTAGATTGAGATTGATCTCCATTTCTTGCCATTTGGCTAATGTTCACAATCTTCGTATTATCCAATCTCATTTCAAGACTCGGACACGATCCACAACAAAAATATAGTTTAAGTCAAACTGTGTAATCGATTTGAGTGCATTTCGATTCATGCCACTACTGAACGACACAAGATGCCATAACTTCACATCATAAATTTTAGAGAGCTTTATTGTTATAACCATTAGAATTTATTTTAAAAGATTGACTTGAATTACTTTGTTTGTTTGTTTTTTTTTGTTTTTTTTTTAATGTAGCCCTATAATATAATTTTCTTTCGTAAGAAATTTCTTACAAATTGGTTATTTTTTGTATCCTTACACTACATTCTTGGTGCCTTTAATCTTCAGTTAAATTTTAAACAGTTACAGTTCAATCTTCAGTTACAATTTTGGATTGTAATAATTCCTGTTTTCTTCCGATGAGAAAGTAAAAATGCACGATTTTTATTCATCCCAGTCTCTGTCCTTGTTGTGTATGATTGTACAAGAGTTGAGGGTCTCTCCCTTCCCACTTGTTAAAAGCATTTCTAGGTTCTCATCCGCTCTGACCACGTGGTCTTAGCCAGGAGTGACAACTGCAGCTCACCGAGCAATGCGATTTCCTGCTTAAAACTAGGTGATTGTGATCGTCTGTCTCAAGCATCAGCCTCTTCTAAACCAATATTCAACAAAGAAAAGGAAGATATTGGATAAGCGATTCACTCACGGCTGTTCAAACTTCGATACAAGTGTTACTGAAACTTATTGTTGCCGATTCATCAAGAGAACAGGAGCAAACAGACACAGAATAACACTAATTCAAGAACATTTACGTTCAGTGACGTCATTACAAAGCCTCCAGAACATTTGGATTGATAGCTGGAGACTACAAATCCTTGACATTCAACAACTGTGTCTGTTACAGCTAAAAAAAACTACTCTATCCTCACTCAGTTTTTCTGTTTAGTGGAATATTTGTCAATGACAGACAAATTTTGGATCTATTTTGCTGCGAAAAGAGTATATTTACAAGATGTGTAATGGAATACATTGCAGTTAACATAGTCATTGTCTGAAGTCTTATTTCTTCTGAGAAATATTATGTTTTTTTCTGGCCAACAGAGAGCCAAAAGCAGTCCTCATTATTAACTTTGGATAAAACGAAAGGAGTGGAAAAGTATAAAAAGACAAGCAAACAGAAAATGTGCCGTCAGTGACGCATCTTGGCTGGTCTAATTCATCTAGTAAGCATCTTGTTATTGGACTTGTTGCCATCTTTGACTCTTCCGAAATGTCTCTTTTGGCCAGGGTCGGTGAGTGTATGGAAGACACTTTCAATATTCTCGCAGAATTTGTTCGGAACTGTATAAACCGAATTGCTGAATTATTCCGTTCTTTTCGGAGCACGAATGATAACACCTCCGGAGAAACACCAGCCCCAACACAGGAAGGGTAAGTTGCAATCGAACGAAAGTTCAATAGGATTTTGTTTTGAGTTCAAGATAAAGAAATAGGAATTGGGTTTCTTCACAGTTCCATTATTTAGCTTATTCTAGTTATTTTTTTATTAAGCATTTTCTCAGAACATTTGGAATTATTTCATTATTAGTTTACAAAAACAGAACTTTATTTAACTTTATTTAGTGTCCTTCTAGGACTGCTCTTTTTCAAGATTATCTTTTCTTTATCTTGCTTTGCTTAGCCACAATGTTTTGTTTTTGAATTTTTAGGTTTTTAGGTTGATTCTTATGTTTCCGTTCATTTTTCCTAACTATTCATTTAGAAGAGCAACAACTGTTAAGATAAAAGTTAACTTTTATGGTTATTAAAAAGAAAAATTTCAAGATTGTATTATTTTGTTACCAAAGGTTAGGTTTCGAAGTTCGGAAAACCTCTGAGTAGAATCTGACTAGCAATGAATAACTCCAGCTGATGAGAGTTAACAAAATCGTTTTCTGGAGTTTTATTTATATACTAGCTGTATCCGGCATGCGTTGCAATGCCACTCAAAGAAAGAAAGTGTTTGTGTTTTAATTCTGTTTATTGCAGTCCTTTTGGATACACAATATTTTTTATTTTTCCGTCTAGTGCATACACGAAGAAATCAGAAGGTTTTCCGATACGTGAGCAGGCCACATACAGCTGTCCATGTGTTGTCCCTGTGCTTTGTTGATGGTCATCGCGAATGCGAGTCGCACCGGAAACTGCAAACGTTGAAACCGGAAATACACTCATTTGTTGAAACGACTCACGCACCAGATATTGTAAAATGGTTCTACTAATTCAGAAACCTTCGCGGGCGTGCGCACAACAACTCACCAAAGTTTCATCGCAATCTGATGAATGGTATAGGAACGCATACGGGAGAAACAAACAAAAAAACATTCATTTTTATATATTAAGATTAAAGATTCATATTAAGCAAAAAAAAACCTATTTCAGTTACTAAACTTGCTCTTTTAATTAAATCTAAATTAATTATCTTACTGCTTATTAATTATCTTATTGCTTGAATAATTATCTTACTCTAATTTTTTATACATTTTATTGAAAAATTTTTAGAGAATGTATAATTTATTTGTAAACCCAAGGAAATCGAAAGAACCTTCTCGAGACGTTTACAAATCAGAAAACTAACAGTTGTGCTAAGAAGTGTCGTAATTTAAGGAAATGAAAAGCGATTGAGATTTATTTAACAAGATTCCTTTCAGCTTCGTCAACTGACAGAAATCATTCGTTTGCCAATTATCCTCAGAAGCTGAAGAGAATCTGAACAAGTTCATCTACTTCAATTTCTTTTGAGTTTTCATGGGCAGTTTATACATATTTTTTGATATATTTCTTTGGGAAAAAAAATCTGCATTTGTTTCAACTGGTTCTGATTCCAATTGGTTGAATTATTAAGGACAGCTTTGCTTTTAGTAAATAATGATGGTTGCTTTATTGGCTCATTTTCCTTTGAACGTGTTCCAAACTAAACAGCTCAGTATATTAAGAGAATTAGATTTATTTTAAGCTCGTATTCCATCACTAGCAATGAGTTTAAAATTGATGGACTCCCCTGACTAATACTTTAAGTCTCGTTTTGTTACGAAATTCATTCAATAAGACAATTCAATTCAATAAGATAAATTAAGATCGAAGCAGATGTTCTTCAAAAAAATAAAAACAATGGATGAATATTATTCTTTATAATCGTAAATCCTGAAAGATTTTCATTGCACTTAATGAAATGGTAGCTCCTCACTGGGATCTTTATGGGGAGAGTTTACGGTTCTGATCCATTCCCGAAATAACTTGAAAAGTTGGTGAGAGAAGCTCGGGTAAAACTTCAGCGCAGTCACTTCTCAAAATAAAATCATAAATACAAATAAAAATAATTTTCCAAAGTTTTGTTCGGCAATTAATTTACTTTAGAACCGATTTCTTACTCGGAACCCAATCTATTCACTCAATCCATGTAGTTATTCGTATTAAGTTTCCTGATAGCAATATTAGATGGTGAACATTGACATTGATTTACGATTTCTTGCTACTAAATCAAAAATGAATAGCGATATCTAAAATTCAATGTTATTATGATCCAATAGAAAGGCAATACGTTTCAGTGTCCTCGTTAGTCACCTAATAAAGGTCTCAAGAAATTTGAAACTGATCCTAGCTTTGAATGATGGAGGGTTTTCAACTTTGATTTTGCGGCCGCCATGTTTACGTCTGACACTTAGCTGTTGAGATGAAACATGTATCTTCAGTCGAATGCGATACAAATATCTTTCAGTTTCAACAGAGGATAATATTTAAACATTAACCAACAATGTAAGTAGCATTGCTACTAAATAAAATCGTTATTTATCACAAGCAGAATTGAAAGATTTCCTTTGCAATCCCAAGAAATATTTAATTTCATGAGCATTTTGGAAAAGAAAAAAAGAAAAACAAATGAAAAAACAGACGACTTATTGAAAATAAATTCCTAATTCATTGAGTAATTCATTCCGAAGGTTTTTTACAGAAGTAAAAAAGTCATCTGAATCCAAAAGGTGCTTAAATACTATCTATTTTTGAAATATTTATTCATTTCAAAGCTTCTGTTTGTGAAAAGAAAACTTTAAGAATAAGAAACTTTATTCAATACTCTCTAGAGAAATACAATAAACATTTTCAAAATGGCGCTTGATAGGTGGCACTGCTAATCGTAAGTCGAATCACATCTCGGAATCCATGTAAGTCAATGGCTTTCTTTGCTTAATTTACGAGCAGTAATAAGAAACAATCCAAAAAAATCCTAAACAACAAAAAAATTGTTTACCAAAAAAATTGAGACCAAATTATTTACCAAGTGACATCCTGGAACAGCTGTTTCACGCTCGTTGGCGATCATCAGCGAGGAGCAGTCACCAGTAAAACAACAAGGTCTCCATACTGAGGCTATATGAATGATCATCGGAAGCGCAGTGGTGCCTCAATACGGAGACCTTATTGTTTTACTGGTGACTGCTCCTAGCTGATGATCGCCAAAGAGCGTGAAACAGCTGTCCTAAAGTTTCACTTAGTAAACACTTGGTCTCACCTATTGTTTTTATTAGTAATTCAAATACGCAGTTTGAATTTTTATGCTTTAAAAATATTCAATGAGGTCGGCGAACGGCTGCATATGAATTTTCTCACAATATTGTTCATTAGTGAGTTTTTTATTGTTCATTTTTCTTTTGAGGCACCACTGCGCTTCCGATGAACAAATTTTTACTTTTTAACTATTAAGACAAAATTTACATGTCTATGCTTATTAACAAAACATTTTCATACTTTTTACTCTTTGGTACGTTTTGTAAACTTTTCAAAAAATGTTTTGAATTTATTCATTTATTTAAATTGTGATTTAAATTGAATCACTATACTTTAAGGTAATTTTTTTCTCCAGTAAAATTCACATTATATTACGAAGTAATTATAAGACCTTAACGTAGATTTAATAGTTTCATAATAATTTAGAAAAGCGATTCTAGTCTCTCCATTCCCAACCAGATCATATTTTGTTAACCGTTTTATTCAAAATCTACAGTAACTAGAAATAAGAAATTTTGAATGCCCACATAGAAATCCATATAGAAGTGCACAATCACTTTTTCAACACCTAAAACTGTGCATTTTATAAGAATGACAAGGTTTTAAAGAATGGTAAGGTTTTAAAAACCTTGAAAAGCCATAAGAAAAGCGCCATTAGTTCTAAAACCGAAACAAAATTATCTAGTTTCTAATAATTGTACAGCGTCGTAGAATTAGTCACTTTAGAAGGCCTCGTCCTACACTCACTGGACGAACTGGCTGCTTGCAAACCCACGTAGAAATCCACGTAGAAGTGCACAATCATATTTTTAACACTTCAAACTGTAAATTTTATAAGAATTATTTGTTTTTAAAAACTTGGAAAAAGCCGTAAGAAAAGCGCAAATAGTTCTTAAACCGAAAAACAAAACAAAAAATAATTTCTAATAACCCGACAGCGTCGTAGCATTAGTCACTTTTAAATACTTTCAATCTTAACATGTGTATTATTATTTCAGAAGGGATTTTAACAGTACGCGAGTCTACTCAAAGTCTGGATTTTTTGATAGTGCTATTATTATGTGTACTATTATTATTATTATTATTATTATTATTATTATTGTTATACTAAAACAATAGTGGTAATATACAAATACGGAGAGTCATTCGCTTTATATGATGATAGATTTAGTTAGAAGTTAGATCTATGAAAAATCTTAGCGCTAACATCTATTATGTTTTATGTGACCTCCCTTATTCTCTAACAATCACTCTACCTCGAAGTTTCCATTGTATTAGGATGGAATCCTGTTCCACTGAAACGAATGGGATCCTGTTCCACTCCTCTTGTTTGACTTGGCCTGCAATGGTCTTGCATTGGACGTTTTGCGAGTGCACGTTTTAGAAATCCAAAGCCACAAAAGTCCAAGGCATCCGAGGACTTGATTGAGATGTGAATAAAAGGGATGGCCTGAATTCCGGTCTCGGCTTTCATGGCAGCGTAGAAATCGTTTAATTTCGAAGTCTTTGCCGTGTGACTTGAAAACGGTACATTGATGAATGAAGACTTTATCTGTATCGTTTTGGTACAGGTTTGCAATTTCTGTGCAGTGAAATTGGTTCTAAGGCGTTAATCTGATAATAAGAAGCATTGATTTTAGTATTGGAAGATGACGTCTACCAGTTTCACAAAAGCCAGCGGCAACCATTAGGAAAGCTCTCTTTGCATTGTCGTACAAAGTCAGAGCGCCCTTTTTCGTCACGTGGGAGGTATGAAATGGCTCAGGGCTTGCCACAGTCGCTTAAATAAACCAAGCTTCATCAGGAGTCACACTAAATTTCCGTTTATCACCAAAATAAAGAGAACCTCTCGTAAACTCACGACAGCTGGTCATGCATATGTCGCCGTAGAGTGCATGAACCAGTGCCTTGTGATATTTTTTTAATTTTTTGTTTTTCAAATTTATTGTCAGTCAGAGTTTTCTGTCTTGGTGGGTTTTCCCCTAGATGCCGTGAAACGTATCCGATGAGCACCATGGGATTACCTTTGAGGCTTGCCATTATTTTGGCGAATTCTTGTCATGTAAGCAGCCATTACTGCACCGTACTGTAAAAATATTCGAAATTCCTACTTGCAGTCCATTTCCTTTACACTGTTTTAGGATCATAGAATAACTGAACTGAGGAAGATATCATATAACCCTCCTAGTAGGCGGATATTTTGGAGTCATAAGAAATGAATAACTATTTAGTACAATTATTACGAAGGACTAATCTTTGTTTTCGTATGTGTAGTTCTCCGAGTGCTCGCGTAGGGTTAGAGGTCACGTTCTTAGCTTTTGTTGTCATGTAAGGCTAATGACTCTCCGTAGACAAGTACGTATTCTATGGTACAAGAGAAAGGAATTCGCAGAAGAAAACGGAATTTTTTTTCTTAAAATTTTTTTTAACATGTCCCCATCTTTTAATCAATGTGTTTTAAAGGTATTTTGAGTCAACTATAGTATCTTTAGTCGTAGTAAAAAAACAAACAGGACCGTCACCCACAGCAGGTTTTGGTGCATGGGCAAAAACATATACAGTTAACCAAGGACAAACATATAAAAAGAAAGACAGAAAAAAAAAGAGGGTGGGGGTGGGGAATCTAAATTTTGTAATTTCTTATTAGTACATAATTAAACCAAATAGATAACAAAGTGGAGGAAATTCAGGAGCAACTAGAGGCTTGGGAAGAAACGGTGGGTGAATACGGGATGAAATCCAACATAGGTAAACGCGAGATTCTGTTGACGACCAGGAAAAAGAATAGACCAGTGAGTGGGATTACACTTGGAGGAGGACTGTTGAAGAGGGTGGAAAGTTTCAAGTAGTTGGGAAGCGTGGTAGAGGAAAATGGGAGAAATGACAAAGAGATTACGGAACGTGGCAGACAGGCAGAAGCTTTCCTGAGATGCATTAGGAGTTTGGTGTGGAAAAAGGATGTCCCTCAAAAAAGCAAAGACGTATTGTACCGATGCTACTATGTCCGTATACTGACATACGCATCGGAAACGTGGATAATGAAGAAAAGAGATGTAAGCAGGTTGACGGCTACTGAAATGAAATTCCTGCGGGATAGGTTAGGAGTTACTAGAAGAGATAGGGTGAGGAATGAAAGGATCAGGGAGATAGTGAAAGAGGAGCCCCTGTAGGAAAGGATCGAGACATCTAGATTGAGGTCGTATGGTCACTTAAGCCTGTTTTACATTTACCATTTCACTCGCCATAAATGCAAGCCATAACGGAGGTCATGTCAGGGTAGATTGCGAGTGATTAGTGCATCGCTTTACACTTACCATAACGCCTTCCATCAAACGGAACATTTACACTTCTCAATTGTAATCATGCCTACGTTTTATTTACGGAAAAAATAGCATTAATTTATATAAAACCATTTAGCCAATGCATCGGATAGGTGAAAGAATGTCTTTAATTAATTAAAATAGGAAATATTCATGTTTTTTTTTCATCGTTTTGTGTTCTTTGTTTTCAGTTTCGATAAATCAGTTTCGATAAATAATTCAGTCTCGTTAAATCTCGATCAATGGCGAGGTCTTTTCGAGATGTCGATCGCTCGTCTCGATTCGAATTTTCAAGCCGAAATTCTGAAATGATTTTGATTAACAATGTAACATTTTATGAAAGCATCCACGAAAACATAAGGAAAAGATGCCCTCCGATCGTGAAAATCATTTTTGTAATCGGTAATTTCGAATAAATAGATACAAATCGATTGGACTTCCAAGTTCTACAATTCGTCACCAGGAGCGCTATTTGAAATGTCCAGCCATCAGATGTCTAGACATTTCTTCGAAAATAGCCCAGCCTCTAACTGGGACAGATTACTGGACATCTGTGATGTCCAGGTGATGGCGAGTGAAATGTCCAGGTTATGGCGAGTGAAATGGTAAATGTAAAACAGGCTTTAAAGAGAATGGAGGAGAAGAGGATTCCCAGGAGGATGCATGAGATGAGGATGCAGAAGAAAAGACCAAGGGGACGATCAAGGGATAAATGGATTAAGGGAGTGGAGGAATGTGTCCGAATGAGGAGGGAGGACTGGAACAGGGTGACAACGGAAAGATGGTGGGAGGTAAGGACTAGGTGGAGAGGCTTAAGATCTAAACAGACCCAGTCTGAGGTTGGAAACTGTACTAGATGAGAGAGAGATAATAAGGTTAAAAAATATTAATAACTCCTTGTTATTATAAATTAATTTATAACAAGAAGTTTTCCAGGCTAATCATACGATAAGGTATGATCTGGTCGGCAGGGGCCCAGCCCTGGACCACCACAGAGCCGGGTACAGTTCGAGACCCACCCTCCCCATTCACCCATCACATTAGCAGCCCGAAAAAAAGAGAAATAAGAACAGAAAAATCAGAGAATAACAAAATGTCCATAAAATTAAAAAAACAAAATTATATAAAAAAATTAATGTTCCTTTAAAAAAACAAAAAGCGGGAAGGTCTTCGCGTCCGAAGACTACTTCCGGACGACAGATATGAGACGTAAAAATATAGGCCTTCCCCTGAAAAGTTTTCTATGTAGTAGAAGCTACAGTATCTATCGCCCAATTACCAAAACCAAAAAATATCCAACTGCAAACCTATTTGATCAAACACGGCTCGTCCAAGCGTTTGATCATTTTATCATATGTTAAGGTTAAAAATGTAAATTTCTTTAAAATAGCATGTTATTCTTTATTTGTTTTTAAAGTAATAGTAATTTTGGATTTGATGTTTAAAGAAGCTTGAAGACATTGCAAAAACGCCAAAACTAATATTGTTAGAAAAATTTTATAGTTGCCAATAGATTACAAAATTGTGTCCCAAGCTGACACCATTACTTTAACATTATGAGAACGATGTATGTTCTAGAATCAAATCCACGATAACTTTAAAGTTATATTCAAAATTAATCAAACGAAATTTTGTTTTAGATGATTTACTGTGCTTAAAACATTTCTTTTATATTCAAAGACTCGTTTTTTCTGTAACGTAATCTGTGGTTTCTTAAGTTACGGTAATAGGAAAAACTTAAGATCATAAAAGATTAAAAAATGCCATAGTAAATTCAATAAAAATGCTGGCATAGTTTGAAGCAGGTTAATTCGTAATTAATAAAGAAAAAAATACACTTTACCTTGACTAAAGATATGAAGTTTGTTTGTTGAAATCGGTGCGTGAAATGATTTCTGAAAAAGAAATGAAAAGAAAGATATTATCATTCTTAGAATGTGTTTGTCTCATTCAACTGGTGTTTTCCATTGTACAAAGCGTAATCAGCTCATGGAAAATCGAGACCTGTGTTTTAGTTGGCCGTGTTTATTACAGACATGTGTTGCATCAGATGAGACTGTACTAAGCGTTTTTATGAAAACAATGACTATAAAATCAAATATTGAAAGACGTTCCGATCAGAATCTAAAATTTTCTACAGAATGGTATAGAGACAATTAGAAATAAGTCTGAAACTTGGGTATTTGAACTCCGCTGTAATTCCGTAAATCATTCTGAAAGTTTTTTTCAGTTTTAGAAAAGATCATCAGAATAAAGGGATATGTTAGAACGTAACACATGAAATGCGCACAGGAATTGCGATGTTTCTGAAGAAAATAATCATAATAAAAATTGCTTGAATGTTGATGTTTTGAAGCTTGAATTCGTGAAACGTTCAGATTTGGACAAAAATTATTATAAATAAAATTACAAAAGTATAAAACGACTTAATGGCAAATTTAAAGTGCGTGATACAAATATAATAATAAAAATAAGCAAAAAACGCAAACATTTAAAGGATTCACTGAAGTATTTTTGGAAATTTCGTACTGGGAACTGAAGAAACTCTCTTAGGTTCTCGGTACGAAATGTCCAAAAATAGTTCAGTGAATCCTTTAAATGTTTGCGTTTTTATGCTTATTTTTATTACAAAAACGACTTTTATTGAAAAATTTAAACTAAATTTGATGAAAATTCAACTTGACAAATGACTTCAAACACTTAGAAAGAAGATTTTGCAGCATCTTCTAATTTAGCCAAAACATTCTTTGAAAAACTGATTAATAATTAAGGTTATTTTTTTTTTTTAACTCTTGAATTAAATGCACTTGTAATGAAACTGTCTTTTGAATCTGAGTTTTGCTATATTAGTCTCAAAAAACATGCTAAAATGAAAAGTTTTGTTTGTTTTTTGGTTATTTAGTAATGTATGATCTTTGAACCATATTCAAGGACCTTCTGGATTATTGTTCCATTTTCAATTAGCAATCATCAGCTACAGTTATTCAACATCGAATAGTTTAGATAAGAGATATTTGAATCTATGATGTCAATCAGCATAGAACAGTTGAAAATGACAGTCAGCTTTTCCGTTTAGGTAATAGGGACATCAAAATAAAAATTAAAAATATAGTATATATTAGTGTATAGTTAGTATATAATATAGAAATGTAATTTCCATACATTTTTGCTATCAGTTAACTTTTTATAACTTAGTTCTTATTTCTTCTTCAAATAAAATAAAACAATGGAAGGGAAGCACGTACCTTTAAATTTTTATTTCGGGGCAGAAGGATTTTATCCGGCTCTTTCACAACTTTTTCCATTGTTATTTTGCAAAAGTTATATATTCGTCGGTATTTTTCTAATTTCTAATTAGCAACGATTTCAACGATGTCAAAAATACATAAATTCTCAAACATTTAATGTTGATGTTAAAAATACATATGTTCTCAAACATTTAATGTCGATGTCAAAAATACGTAAATTTTGAAACATTTAATGCCGATACTGAATGGTGTAAAGAGAATCACTCGATATCGTTACTTAGTTCAGCAAGTTCAAAGATAGGTTGAAGCCTAGTAAAACATGCACTTGTTTCATTTTTAACATTCAATTAAGTTTAATTGGGAAAGGGGTTTTTTTCTGCTTTGTTATGACTGGAATTTGTTTTAGCTTTTTAATAGCTCACATCTTTATCTCTAATTCGAGCGATGAATTGCGATTAATAATTCAAACTACCAATTATCAAATGGATAAATTCCATTGCAATCCAAAGTAGACATAATAATGTTCTGTTTAATTTAGTATTATCGTAGGACTGAAACTTGGATTAAGTCTTGGTTCTAAGAACAAGGTTAGGACAATCGAGTAATTACAACTCTTCATAAATCTATTGTAGCACGTAAACTGCTTGACAACTAATGCGTAAATATGCTTTTAAGAAATATTTGTTAATGATAATAAATATTTGGTAACCAAAGCTAATTCTAGTAACATATTTTATATGTGTGATGTTTTCTTTAAGATGTTAAACAGAAGATGATCTGTTGCTGTAGGAAAAGCAAGAAGAGATGTTACTTCATAGAAACATTAATGTGTTTCAGGGTGCACTTTTAGTATGGTAAGATAGATCCGGTCCTAGGGATAAGAAAAAGGATAAAAGAATGGGTCGGATATTTTTCTGTTTCTGCACTCAGACCTCCGAGTAAAGAGTCCATTGTCATAAAAGCCATGATAAGATGAGTGGTGCAAGTGCAGGGACTCCCTTCATCCAGAAAAAAAAATAGTCATTCATTTTCATGATTTATAGTAGTGAGTTAGGGTTGGAAAGGGACTTAGAATTTCTGTTTAACTTTAACTAAGAAAATTGGTCTCTTTCGGAAATTCGTTGATTCAAAAAAGACTTTTTGTTACTGATTGAAAAAAATAAAATCTTGATGCCGGAGTAAAGTGAAGAACAATTAAGAAAAAAAAGTTATATGCCTTAATGGCTAGCAATACCAGGCCCTTCCCGATTGTATATGTCTTCTCGACTTAAGTGTGGTAAGGAATATTAAGTTCATATTAAATAGAAACTCATAACAATAATAAGTAACTATTCAAGAAAACTAAATAGTAAGCAAACTCCGAGTATCGATATGACAAAATGTTTGATACTGTATGATTGTAGAAAGCAATCCTAATGTATACTCGTATCTCAATTCATTTAGTTTCCAATCTAAATAAAACTGAAATTAACGAAATACAAAGAAGAAATAGAGATTTTGTGTTATTTAAGACAAACACAGTTCACTCTAGAAATGGACTCGTAACTGACGACCGTTATTGGAAACTTAATAAATTGGAAATGGGGAAATTTATTAATAATGTGACTAGCGTCGTTCACATTACGTTCGAAAATCGCCTACCACATCATAAGCCTTTTAAATCAAAACTTTAAATGGGCAGCAAAATTATTCTGATTTAATTCAAAATGTATCTTTGATAGAAATTTATTCTATTGAATGAAAAGAGTCGTTACTTTCAATTAGATTATATATTAACAATCCCTAATCCTCTGAATTTAGTCTCCAGTTTTAAAAACTTAAAATAATTTTTAGTTAGCCTAAAGGATCATTTCAAAATTCCTTTTATTTACAAAATCTGCTTAGAGTAAAATTTCCAGTTATGGAAAAAGAAAAAAGTAAGATAGCTTCTAAGTCAGAGAGCGACTTCACGTTCTTATATTTTTATTTGCTGATTTTTTTTTATTATTTTTGAGAGTTATAAGGCGCAAGATGAATATAATCATCAAACAAAATAGTTTAGAAACTGAGTAAATAGATCATCTTAAAACTAAGATAAAAATCTAACATTCGTAGTAAGATTTCGTACTCCGTGTCTATTCAGTTAACAATAAAATAAATATCCACCTTGAAAGTAATATTTTCTACAATGATTACAGCCAATCAGTGTCCTTTCTGGACAAATAAATGACAATGCATATGATGGTATATTCCTCCCCTTCTGTAAATCTACTTAACACGTTGTTTGAGGTGATTTGTCTGAAAATGAACGTGAATTTATGACCGGTATACTTCAATACATTGAAATCAATATATTGTTGTTCTGTCATCATGGCCATTACAGTGACCAATAAAGAAGCCTATTACATGATTTAAAAGCACAAACATCTTATCAACATTTAGCCAAGGGCGGTAACCTTGCTTTTGTTATGAAGAGCCAGCCTTCATAATTTCAACGACATTTCCGTTTACGAAAGGCCCCCCCCCCCCCCCTCCCCCCCGTATAACTCCCCCCCCGCACAAACCAAAAAAAAAGTTACACAACTAACAAAAAGAAGAAGTTAATGCCATAGAAAGATGAAGGAAAGCCGCAGATCATCCTTCAAAGAGCCGTGGATTGGCGACCCTTTAGACAATAAGAATAACAACTTCTTAATGTCTTAATCGTTCGGCTCTAGGTGCAGTGAATCAGTCATTAAGCTTTTATTAAATAATTAATCTATCCATTGATTTTCAATCAACAAGTCATATAAACTGCTCATGAAAGCAAAAACTTTGACGCAGCTTAGCCGCAGCTGCTTTTGCGCCATAAAACACCAACCAACCAAAGCAAAAACTGACCATCATTTAGGGAATCCTAAAAAAAAAAACTCAGTTTTTCTTATTTCGCATGTCTCTGTCCATCCATCGGAATTTTTTTTTTCCACAAAATAAAAGTTGTCGTATTAAAAAATGGCCGAGCGGACTAGGTATTTCGGTTTATAGGTAGGGAAGAAAGTGTTTTGTAATCAAAAAGGAACACAAATAATAAAAGATTAAAACTATCCACAACAATTACATAACAGTTTTTCATGTTCTATTGAAATAAAGAAGTTTTGAAGTTGGAAAAATGAGCCTTTTTTTTCAACAAAAAATTTCGATTTTGGATGATACGAGAAGATTAATTGAGACAATTAACGATTAGAAAATGTTTTCGAGAAGTTTTGTTTCAATAGTAAAAAAAACCTTTTTACATAAATAGCTAAGATTATTGAAGTTTCTCTCCACCATCGTTGTTCTACGTTTTCTATACGTTATTCTAAATATTCTGACATTTGGTTTCGAGGTCTGTATTCAATAGAGAAAGAACTATTCCATTACCTATTTCCCTGATCCCTAATCCGGAATGCTTGTGACCAAGAATATTTCGGATTTCCGATTTTTCCGGATTTTGGAATATGATATGGTGGTGTTGAAGAGAAGTGAAAAATATTTACTTTCATAAAAAATTATTATTTTAATATAAAAAAAGGAATGAATATAAAAAAATGTTAAATGAAACAAACAAAGATTAGAGGTTAATGATTAAAAAGATTACACCCGTTAAAATATATTTAAAAAGGTTAAAATGCAACATGTTTCATCCCCGTACGTGGATGACTTCGGGCAATATCTTCGAATTTTAAATGTGTAAAATTGAGGTACATTGACTTTTATATTGTATCTCAATTTTAATTGTGTATCGCCCGAAGACATCCACAACAAAGTTGATTCCTTGGCTTTACACAAGGAGAGACGGTTTGTAAAAAAAAAATGGATACAAAAGGTAATCGAGTGGGAAAGGTATCTGTGATGATTTGCTAATCATAAGCCTATCTGTCAGTACTATGTTGATTCAGTACTATGTTGATCGACTGCTTTTAGTTCAGTATTAGAAATTTAAATAGGTCTATTTCTTCAAGTTTGTTTAAAGATTGTGTCTGTTGTAACAAGTTCAGAATTAATTTCGAAGTGACTTTGTTAGGAAAGTCTGTTCAATGATATATTCACAGTTGTCAGAAACTGATTATTTAATAATAATACAACATTTGATTGAAATTAAAAAAAAATCTCAGTTATTAACATTAATCCAAGCTCGTAAACTCTAATATTGTCTTATCCAGGCATCATATCTTTAATTTATGCAGATTCTTATTTTACTAAATACCATCGATCAGAAAAAATATTTAAGTGATATTTCACTTGTATTTTTATAAAAAAGATTTGATTATTTCTTTCATATTGTCTTCATATCAATGCGTAAGAAAATGGAAAATGAAATTAAGGCTTTGAAGAATAAAGAATTCTTTCACTTCCTGAGTAAGCATTTACTAAATCCCAAGATTTGTCCAGGTGCTTCCAGATAATGACCTACTAATAATTCCTTGCGAATATAGTTATTCTTATTTGACAGATTTTCTTTTCTTAGCAAAATTAACAAGAATAGAAACAGAAGTGTGTGTGTTTGTGTTTTCCACGGTAAACAAAAATAAAAAGCGCCTTATCTAACGAAAATGAACAAAGCAATTGTATTAGGATTTACAGTTCCACTATGGACCTCTGTGTTCCTTGGAACCGCTGGAGGTGAGGCTCCTGTCGTTTCTAGATCTACGGGATTAAGCTGAGGTTGAATGGTCAACTCGACACCCGCCACATATTAGGATTTAAATCACTTATATTCGTTGATATTCAAACTACAGTAGAACCTCATTATAACGGACTAATAGGGGCTAAAGGTTGTCCGTTTTAATGCAGCAGGGTGTACATCAATGAAAGTACAATAGTTAGCTATAAAAAGTGTTTATTATATATCAAATAAAAAACAGCCATCAACATAGTAGGTTGATTTGAAAAAGATGTGTACGTATACACTGCATTAATCTTTAGAACAAGAATGTCCTGGTTCATGTTCATTGCTTACATTCATTGGTTTGAAAATAATAATTATTTTCTGCTGGGTTTGTTTGCTGCTTATTCCTTTAGTTAATAATTGACGGAAATGACGTAAATGTTCATAATATGCAAACACATTTTCATTTGCCGATTGTTCAACATATTGAATAACAAAATTTAAATGGTCTTTAACTTCGCTCAGCTTAATTCTAGGCTGTCGATTTTTTTTTTAAAACTGTCCATTATAAGCGACGTCCGTTATAATGAGGTTCTACTGTACTTAATCTCGATTATTATTAATTTTTTCCCCTATTTAAAAAAAAAAAGAAAAAGAGAATGACTACTATTTTTCATGAGAAGCAATTTGTTTTCTTTAATATAGTAATAAAATTAACTGAAGAATCTTTTCCTGTCCATTTTTATTTCAAATTAATAGAAATTAATGGTATTATTTTATTAAATACCATCGATCAGAAAAAGTATTTCACATATATTTTCATAAAAAAAAAAAAGAGTATTCAAAATACCTTTTTTAATTTTCAGTTTTTAACTTTGAAAGTTATTGGACTGCTTCACGAGAGAAAAAAATATCATTAACACTTGTCATTTTTTTATTATTAAAGGAGAGCACTTCGTAAATGACCTCTAGTTATCCTCCTCCCTGAGCTTTCCTGTTCTATTTGACCCATTGATAAATCCTCAATTGCGCAGGCGCGATCTTCTAAATTGATCCATAGCTCAACCAATCAGCGTCAGTATTCACCTTTCATCCGTGCCGCTTTTAGTCAATCAACATCGCGACCTCTGATGGCAAGATATAGAACTAGAAATTGATTTGCTTTCCTGTTTTTTAGCGTCGTGATTTTAAATGCAAATATACTTGAATGACCTTTAGCCTTTCTCTCTCTTCAACGTTTATTAGCTTCTCAAGAGAACAAAAGTTTAGATATGTTTTACGAATTTTAAGATTAAGAGACACTGATTTAAAACACTTAGAATGGAGTAACCGTTATTTTTTTTATAAGTAACAACTTTGCTTAAAAGTTAGATTCTTTTTTTTATTTTATAAAACAATAATATATTTTGAAAAATGTGGGAAAAAGACACAGAAATAAAAAATATCTGAGCATTCATCGGTGAGAGTTTGGGACGGCCCGTTTCGTCCTTTTTAGGGACTCATCAGCCAAACCCACTCACCCGATGAAATGCTCAGATAGTGCAAAAGTAATAAGACGGATGAGGCAAAATCTCATATCCACATTCGTGAAGATTCCTGCGGGTTTGTTCTGCCGGAAGCGGTCTTGCATTATCGTGAAGCAAAATTGGACATTTTGATTGATCAGTGTAGTCTTCCTAGCTTCGGTGCAATTCAGTCAATTCTGACACGTACACCTGTGCTATAATGATTTGTCCCCAGGAAAGAAGGTTCCAATTAATAATTCCAGCCCTGGACCACCAGTCAAAAGAATTTTCGTGGATGAAGAGGCGGTTTAGGAGCTGCTGCCGGTGGCTCGTTCTTATCCAGCTACGATGACCGCCTCCTATTGTCGTTCATTACCCACTTTTCGTCGCAGGTTACAATTCTGTCCAAGAAAGGCTCTTTTTCTTCGCGAAGATAAAGCATCACTTGTTGAATATCCAACGTCTCCATATTTTGATTCAAGAGGACGCAGAATACAGAAAAAAACCTAATGACCAGTCGATATCAAATGTATTAGGGGGGAGAGGGGTGATTCTTCAACCGACATAACTGCACACCTAAAGCAGGCTTTAATTACTTTCCTGGAAGTGGGTGGTATTTTCAGGTCAACCAAACGATATTTTAAGGTTTCCAATCTAATATAATTCTGTTTTAATTTTTTGCAGTTATTATGTTTGCCATTTTTCTTGCAAACTAAGCAACAACATATGTTTTTAATTTTTAATTGATTAATAATGCTAGATTAGGCTCTACTTAATTAATACAAAAATTATCCTTCAGACGACAGGAATAATGCTGTTACTGAAAAGAGAGTTTCAACGGTATTTATGAACATTTAAAAAATATAACTAATCTTTATATGAAACAACGAGTCAAAGTCAGGATAGGAGAAAAAATGTCAGAGGGAAGTCTCTATCACCTACGCTGTTCAACATCTACTTAGAGGAGTTAGTGAAGAATTGTTTTCAGAACATGGGAGGGGTGATAGTAGGAGGAAGAAGAATAAAGTGCATAAGATTTGCTGATGATATGGCATTGTTAGCAGAAGAGGAGATGATACTAAAGGATATGCTACTGCAGCTGAATGACAGCTGTGAACAATATGGAATGAAGATAAATGTAAACAAGACAAAGACTTTGGTTATCGGAAGAAAGACAAAGAAGATAAACATAAGTATTCGGAATGAGACATTGGAACAAGTGAACAACTTTAAATACTTAGGGTGTACTATAAGTGGTGATATGAACTGCTGCCAAGAAGTCAAGAGGAGGATAGCAATAGCAAAGGAGGCTTTTAATAGGAAAAGGAGCATCTTCTGCGGACCTCTGGAAAAAGAACTAAGGAAGAGACTAGTGAAGTGCTTTGTGTGGAGTGTGGCATTGTATGGGGCAGAAACATGGACATTACGACGCAGTGAAGAGAAACGACTAGAAGCATTTGAAATGTGGATATGGAGAAGAATGGAGCATGTGAAATGGACAGACAAAATAAGAAATGAAGCTATGCTAGAAAGAGTGGGTGAAGAAAGAATAATGCTGCAACTGATCAAGAAGAGAAAAAGAAACTGGTTGGGTCACTGGCTGAGAAGAAACTCTCTAATGAAGGATGCACTGGAAGGAATGGTGAACGGTAAAAAAGTTCGAGGCAGAAGAAGATTTAAGATGATCGACAACATTATGGTAAATGGATCTTATGTGGAGACGAAGAGGAAGGCAGAAAATAGGAAAGATTGGAGAATGCTGGGTTTGCAGTGAAGGACCTGCCTTTGGCAGAGAACTATGTATGTATGTATGTATGTATATAGAAAACTATATGATGGAAGCCGTTCCGGCGTGCCTTGTGGTTTAGAGGCGGTCTGCCATGAGGCAGATATGTCGGAATCTGGTTTCGAATCCAGGCGCGGGGCTTAGATGTTTCATTCTTTCTTCTTCAATATTTAGTCCGTTTCTGCGGGTGTAAAAGCAACTTCGCCTCCTATGGTGAACCCTGGGTTACGCTAAAGAACTAGCAATTCTGACAGCCAGACAATCGTCTCCCTCTCCTGGCTATGAATGCCATACGATAAATAAACAATCAATACACTGAAGCTCGGTTATAACGCGGTTGTTTATATCACGGATTCGGATATAACGCGATTTGGTCTTGGACCTCGTCTTTTTTCGAAAATTGTAAAACTGCAAAATTTTCCGTTTTTTCGCCTAAATCAAATCAAAGGTGTAAATTAATATGCTTGTTTCCTTATTATTTACTAATTGAAACTCTATACCCACCCTAATGTCACGAAAAATGCGTCAAATACAATATATTTTTTAAAAAATACCAGAATCGCGGACTTTTTCGTTTAACCAAAATGAATTTCGAGATCTATTTTTCTGCCAATGACAACCACTGAAGAGGCCCATGTAATCTAATAGGCGTATGAATATCTAGTTTCGATCCACGTGACTCGTCGTTAGTTTAAGATGTCAAGATGGCGGCGCCAAATCGATTTTGGCTAATATAACCCATCAAAGTGTTGAAAAGGTAATGATTTACATAAAATTCCCTCACATAGCTCTGAATGATGTAGGTAATCGCGACATGACCATTTTAAATCGATTTGGAATCGTGTGGGCGATAATAGGGTGCGATATACGACATTTGACATCGCGAAGTAATAAAAGTTCGATTATATCGCGATCTTCGAAATCTTGGATCCGAAAGTTCGCGTTATAATCGAGCTTCAGTGTATATGATGGGAATCTGTGCAATTTTGGTAATTTCACTTTCCTTTTGTAGGATATTTTCAGACAAAGTGGAAGATGGTTTGTGGATCTATATAGCAATTTTAAATCAACTAACATTCATGATCCACGATTACATGCAGATAGTTTTCGATTTAGAAATTTTCTACTATGAATATTCATTGTAGCGAACAACTACCGAACGTGCTCAACTTATTTTTTTAGCGATTTAGTCAAGTGATTGAACAAATGTGTTTATGATTGTCTAGAATGCTACAGTGAATTTTTGAGTCAGAAAGCAACAACTCCTCTAAGATACACATTTAAAAAAAAGAAATGATCAATTCATTTGTTATCAAATCCTTTTCCATCTACTTCTCTGCATCCACAAATGTAGAAAAGCTGACTCAAATTGATAATAAAAGAATTGACTTGTAAAAACTAATCAACATTACGTAAATGTATATATTTGCCTTATTCTATTTTATGAAGTAATTATAGTGTATTAATGGAAATCTTCCTAAATTTCTGATCAACGCTTAAAATAAAAATGTATAAATTAGCTTCCATTTTTAATTTTGCGAAAAATTATTAAATGTTTTGAAAATGGAATTCGAAAATTACTAACCTGAATGTTTGATTACTTTTTTCTTCTCGGTTTCTTTCTCTCAATTAGTTTCGTTTCATTTGACTCAACGGATCTAAATTCCTTTGCGCATCTTCCAAACCACTGCTTCCTCTGTTAAGCAAATGCTATAGAAAACACAGCGAAAACTACAGAAAAAAAGTGCTGAGGAAATTCGAAATTTTCCGAACGAAACTGGCAAAGGAATTACGAAGCAACATATATTTTTTGATTATTTCATTTGCTAATCTTTTTAGAAATTATTTTTTGCAAAGGACAATGAGCAAAACTCAATGAGAAGTTGCCCCACCCTGTATAGTGATAAAATATATATAGCCTACCTATAAAAAGATCTCCTTAAATAGAACATATTTTATTATTACGACTCGTCTCAATTATTAGTCCGTTCGGAGTTATCTAATTCTTGAAATTATTATTTAATTAACTTTTAATAATTATTGTACGTAATTATTAATTAATATTATCATTTATTTCAAATAAATAATAATTATTTACGTGTAATAAATGAAAATAATATTTACTGTTACTGAAAATAATTATTAAATGATAATTAATTAATACTCCAGGAATTAAGATGTCAATTAGATAAGTCATATCTAGACGTATATAACTCCGAACGGACTAATATTTGAGACGAGTCGTAATAATAACATATGTTCTATGTAAGGAGATCTTTCTACAGGTATATATCTTATCGCTATACAGTGGTGGGGCAGATTTCCTTGTTTATGTTTCAAACCAATAATTTCAAAACTATTTGTTGAAATTTTTACCCAGTGATACGTTTGTAGGCCGCTTGATAACAATTTACTTGAGATCTGACATAAAGGTTTAAAAAGTAATTGCAGAAAACGCAGAAATTCGTTTTTCTTCTGTTGTATTGCTCGAGACACTTTCCCGAATAAAATCTCTTTGAGAAAGTTATTTCTCTGTTTTCTTTAGCGTAGACGTCGAATTCTGTCCTCAGAATAAATGTTTTAAATTTGAAGCAACTGTTTTTTGAAACATCTTCGTAGTTTTTCGTACCGGCAAGAAGTAATTTATGGGTTTATCATAGTCTTGTTGTTTTTTTTTTTCTTACCAGAAAGATTTAAGTTACTTTAATTAGAAAGATATTCATGGCTTTCATCCAAAAGGTTAATTACAGTTGAAGCTTCAAGCTTTCCTAAGCTGAGAAAATTTCCTAATTTATAATTCTGTACCACAGGAATACTCAATTGAAACTTGTAGAATTGAAATCATGTGTTTTATAAATACAAATAGTTTCGTTGATATAAAAAAAAATCACGTGACCATTTTCATTCTTAATTTTACCAATTGGAAGAATAAGTCACTTTATTTGTCTTTCTACTATTTCTGTTTTTATTTTCATTTTCAAAAATAATTGATTTTTCTTTCTTTTTTTAAATGATTTCCTTAATTCTCATTTACTCTTATAGATAATACAACAGTAATACAAAAAGTATTGCTTTCATTGCTTTGATAAATCAGTGAAGTTATTTCAGGTTTAATCCTTTTTTTAAAGAAATTTTGTTATTTTGTTATTCTTATTTCGACCATCGTATTATAATAGAATCCTGTATTTTTATTATTATTATTATGTAAAAGTTTAAAACCTTGGGTTTCCCCGGCAAAGACAACATGGCGGATCAAGGAGCAAACCACATATTATTATTATTCACGATAATTCCCATTTAAAGAGAACGTTTGAACTTGAATTCCTCTATGATGACTGTTTGTGTTTTCTCTGTGCCCAAATTTTCTTCATGTGTTCACTGTGTTGTTTCTTACGCTTCGCCGTCCATTTACATCCCAGCCTCTTCTGTTTTTTGATGTCAAATGTGTGTTTTTTGATAGTGTTCCTGAATTTCTTTCTATCTTCCGCATCATCTATTGTCATGTGTGCCTGTCTGAGATCCTCCTCGACTTCTTTTATCCATTTCGTTTTTCCCCTGCCTGAGTTGATGACCTCAAGAATCCGTCTTGAAATTCTGTCTTCATTCATCCTGTGAATATGTCCGTAGAACTGCATTCTTCTTTTCCTGAATGTATCCGTAATCCTATTAGTGTGTTTATAAATTTCTGATGCTGGTCTCTTCATCCAGATTCCCTGTTCCTGTACCGGTCCCAAGATTTTCCTGAGAATTTTCCTTTCTTGTTTCTCTATTTCTTTGATTTTCGCTTGTCCACCAATTTGTGTCGTTTCAA
Organism: Thereuonema tuberculata; assembly: GCA_023159025.1. Lineage (NCBI taxonomy): Eukaryota > Metazoa > Arthropoda > Chilopoda > Scutigeromorpha > Scutigeridae > Thereuonema > Thereuonema tuberculata. The sequence continues at coordinate 60,052,039 of JAFIDM010000004.1, forward strand.
CAGCATACAGTGCCTCAGGAAGTACGACAGTGTTGTAGTGTCTTAATTTGCATTAATGGATATGGAGTTTTTATTGTAATAGTTCCACGTGAGTTTGTTTGCTAAGTGTATGCAAAGCAATTATTATTATTATTATTATTTGTTATAATAATACAAGAAAAGTTGATGAAGCACTCGAAATTGTAAAACAGCAGATAACAGCAACAGCCAGAAAAATAGAGCGTTACGAAGCACGAATTATTCAATTTCGACAAAACCAGCTTTTTCAACTAGACCAAAGACGATTCTACCAAAGCATTAACTGCCTTATCCAGCCAAAATGTAAAAAACCTGATAAGAATGAAACCAATCAGTTTTGGAAAGATCTGTGGGAAAATGAAAAACATTTTAAGCAAAATGCTGGATGGATAAAAGAATTTGAAAAAGATTTTTGTGAAAATCAAATGCAAGATCTTATTATTACTACAGAAATGATTAAAAAGCGAGTAAAAAAAGTCAAAAACTGGACATCACCTGGTAATGACCAATTGCATGGCTTCTGGCTCAAATATCTGACTAGTCTACACCCGATAATAGCCCAGCAATTTAACGAAATTTTACAAAGTGGAAATATAAGCGAATGATTAACAACTGGCAAAACTTATCTTATCCAGAAGGATCCTGCAAAAGGTGCGACACCTGAAAACTACAAGCCTATAACATGCTTGCCAACATTATTTAAATTGTTAACTGGTATCATTGGTGATAATAATCAGGACTTTTTGGAGGCAAATAATATCCTGCCTGTAGAACAGAAAGGAAATAAACGAAATAGCAGAGGTACAAAAGATCAACTTCTAATTGACAAAATGATACTAGAAAATTGCAAGAATCGAAAAACAAACTTACATATGGTCTGGATTGACTACAAAAAGGCATTTGATTCATTGCCTCACAACTGGATCATAAAGTGTTTGGAAACAATAGGAATTAGTAAAAACATTACAGTATTTGTTAAAAAAACAATGAAGAAGTGGAAGACACAACTATTTGTTGGAAATGAAGAATATGGACTAGTTAACATCAAAAGGGGAATTTTTCAAGGTGATTCATTATCACCACTATTGTTCATCATTGCTATGATCCCTCTTTCAATGATTTTAAAGAAAACAAACCTTGGCTATCAAACTTCCAAAAATTCATCAAAAATTCCACACTTACTTTATATGGACAATTTGAAGCTTTATGGAAAATCAGACGCTGAAATCCAATCACTTGCTAATAATGTCCGCATCTTTAGTACTGATATCTCTATGGAATTTGGACTAGAAAAATGTGCAAGTTTAGCAATAAAAAAAGGAAAAATTTTGCACAGCGATGGAATTGAAATGCCAAATGGTCAACTTATTAGAAACAAAAATGATAAAGCTTACAAATACCTTGGCATTTTGCAAATGGATAATATCAAGCATGGCCAAGTTAAGAATATCATCAGTAAAGAATACGTACAAAGGGTCCGAAAGCTTTTAAAAGCACAATTAAATGGTGGGAATACTATCAAAGCCATCAACACTTGGGCAATACCTGTTATAAGAATACACTGCTGGTATTATAAATTGGACTCAAGCTGAATTGGACATTTTGGACAGAAAAACAAGAAAATTAATGACAATTCATCATTCGTTGCATCCGCGCAGTGACATTGATAGACTACACCTACCCCGTCAAACTGGAGATAGAGGATTACTGCAAGTTAAACAAACAGGAGAAGAAGAAAAACATGCCCTGGCAGATTATTTACAAAGCAGTCAAGAACAAATGCTTATTGCAGTCACAAAACAAAATTTACTAAAAGTAAATAAAACAAAACAAGATTATCGACAAAATGCAATTAAAACAAGGATAAAAAGCTGGCAAGATAAAAAATTACATGGCCAATTTCTTAAAAACATCAATGGAAAAGTAGATATGGATAAGACCTGGTATTGGCTTACGAATGGAACATTAAAAAAAGAAACACAGGGCTTAATTCTAGCTGCTCAAGAACAAGCTTTACGAACAAATGCAATTAAAGCAAAAGTTGAAAAATCGTCAACGGACTCAAAGTGCAGATTGTGCAAAGAATCTGATGAAACAGTGGATCATATTCTCAGCTCATGTAGAAAAATTGCACAGACGGACTATAAGATGCAGCATAATGCAGTTGCAAAGATGATTCACTGGAACATCTGCAAAAATTATCACATTGCAACAACAAACAACTGGTGGGAACATACTGTAAACAACGTGACTGAAAATGATATCGTGAAAATACTGTGGGACTTCAGAATTCAAACGGATAAGTTCTTAGCACACAATACGCCAGATTTGACAGTAATAGAAAAGAAAAAGATATGGCTAATTGATATAGCCATACCTGGTGATAGTAGAGTGGAAGAAAAAGAACTAGAAAAAATTACACGTTATCAAGACTTAAAAATCGAGGTTCAACGATTATGGCACAAGCCGGCAGTGGTGGTTCCAGTGGTTATCGGCACACTGGGTGCTATACCAAAAAACCTTGGTAAGCATTTACAACATCTAAATATTGACAAAATCTCCATCGGTCAACTCCAAAAAGCCGCACTGCTTGGATCAGCACATATTTTGCGCCATATTTTGATACATTACGACATCCTAGATTCTTGGGAAGAATTCGATGCGTTTGAAGGCCAACACCAGCTAAAGAACTGGCAGCTGTGATACACATTGTTTTGTGCATTATAATAATAATAATAATAATAAAATTAAAATTTCTTAATTTGACTATAATTTAGCTTATTTTTTCTTATTATTTATTTTTCTACAATCCTTTCGCCAATACTAAGCGCTTAATGTCTGAATAACAGTGGTTTACTGCATCTCTATAAGAGCTGTCATACATTATAGAATGACATCGCTTAGCAAAAAAAAAAAAAATTAAAATCTTAACTAATAATGAAAAACTGTAGAAAGGTCATTTTTAAGTATCATTTTGATGCAGGACATTAAACTAATTCTAATAATACAAAAGTCTAAGCTTACTGACAAACAATTTCAAAATGACTGTTAGTAATTTTCAAATGTAAACAGATTATATATCAGTTAACCGCAAGTTCTCCCATTCTAACCTGAACAGGCTTTAGGGAAGAATTGGAAACTTTGTCATTTCGACTGATGACTGGGCCAAAACCTGTCGATCCAATATTCAATCATCAGACGTTGTTTTAGAATTCTAAACTCACTTCGTGAACTGTAAAAGATAAATGAGCGTTGTTAAGGTTAAATATTTCTTCAGTATGAAGATTACAGCAACTTTTAACCTCTTCAAGGTTTATTCTGATCTCTTATTCAACTGCCGAGCGAAGACAAAGCTGTCAAGATGAATTGTAACAAATGGAAATTGCAATTAGGTGATATTAAGGATTGAATCATCAAATATTTATATATTCTTTAAAAACCGTATTGTTAAATTCCCTTCTATTTTTCTTGTATTTTATTTTAGTCTTTGATGGTTGACCATTAATAACCATATCAAAATTATTAATATAACAATGTTGTTTGTTGCGTAAAGGAAAATAAAAAAGATTCCGTAAGAGTAAACAGTTATCTCAATGAACCACAGGTTGATTCCTGAAGTCTGTTAGAAGTGAATTAGAGTTCTCATTAGCGAGAATAAAAATAAATGAAGGAATTTAAATTACATGAGACATATGATATAATTGCTAATTCTACAATAACTTAAGATTAATATTTTAGAAAAAGAAAGTTTGTAGCCAAATTCTTTATTATTTTGTTACAGACTTTTTTTTTACTTTTTTTTTTAAAGCATATATTGTTTAGAAATTGTTTATAATGAACGAATAGTAAATGCTTCAGTTTCCTAATAAATAAAGAGAATCCCTAACAAATTAAACATAAACCTTGTTATTATTGGTCAGAAACCATCTATTGTTGTCTCTTTCATTTGGCAGAACCCCTCTCCCCCAACCTTTTTTTTTTTTGTTATTTGAAATATTTATATCTGGAAAAGTCACACTAGTGATGAAATGCTCTGAATCTCATCTTGGAAGTACAGTAAGAAGCTTCTATTCTTAGTCCTTGTTTTCTTATAAGATGTCTAAGGTATTAGTGCTGACAAAGCTGATCTCCTGATGTGTTCACTTTTCAGATCTTGTTATAGGCTTATGTTGCTTTGGAGATAGGCTTTGTATTGATATTCAATAACATAATGCATATAGTCCAAGTTTATTATATGTAGAAAAATAATGTATTGAAAATTAAATTGAATGAATAGAAATTGGAAAGGCAGATGCAGAATCTCAAATTTGAGCTCTTTTATATACCTAAGGGATGAAACAGAAGAAGCTGTTGAGTGAACACTTCTTCGAATTAAAAACATTTGGGTTGAAAATTAAGATTCAATTATCGCATTTTCCGCAGATATTGTGTCTACTTATTACATCTGTTTTCAGCATTTTATAGTTACTACAGAAGTGAATCATTCTTCAGAGATTAGCTACTTAAAGATTTAAACTATGATGGATGAGTGTTACGTCAATTTACAAGCGAAATAAATAAAATTAAACAATATTAATGCTACTTTTTTGTTTGTGAAAGGCCTATTAATTGCACTGTAGTGTATTTGGGTGTTATTTTTCTTATATACTTTTATGTCCAGTTTTGTCTTTGGAAAGGTCGAGATTTTAAGAAAAAAGTGACAAGCGTGGGAGTGAGCATCACAACGTCAGACCACAGTGGTTGTCATGGTAACGGAAGCAAACTGATTTTTCCCCTTGGTAGGGACAAGATTGACTAATCTCATTTTGGAGATAGGGGTGGAGAGAATGCTATTACTCGCATCCCACGACAAATTGCATTTACAACCCAGGGTATTGTTCCATCTTATCCTGGAACCGAGGAACAACTTACACGGTGGTTTTCTTCTTCGCCGCAAGGGGGAGAGGATCTCTTGCTCTAAAGACTTTTTGCCTGAACAAAGTGAAAACAAGATAATAGGCCTCGAGAATGGGGTTAAAGACGGGAAAAGACACAAAAGACTAAATCGAATCAATAATTGATTTTGTCAAGTTTGAAAGAATCTTCTTATTAAAAATAAGGAAATAAAAGTGATACCTTCCAATTCAAGGTATAGTTTTTGAATGAAATTCAGTTCATTGCTTTATGTGCATTAACTTAATAAAATAATACAAAATATATTTAGATTTATCAGGAAAAAAACCTGTTCCAAAATGTGGATTAAAAGCAGTAAGGGGACATACATTTTAACTTAGAATAATTCCTTAATAAATTCGTTACTATGTTTAACTAATGAATAAATTATTGCGATAAGTTCTGAAAGAATTCAAAACCTACTAAAAGTCCAATCTACATTGTTATTGAAAAAAAAAAAACAGCTAATGTGCATATATTCGCAACAATTAAATTTCGCACGTGCGTTGCCAGGCAACACGAGTATTGTTGCCTGGTCAACTCAATTGCGCAAATTTATATTCTGTAAAATTAAACTTTAATTTATTGAAAATGTATAAGGAGCCCAGCACAGACTAACAACAAACAAATTG
>JAFIDM010000004.1:60061175-60076071 GCA_023159025.1 Thereuonema tuberculata
GGAATTAATATGGATAACACAGGAATTCACTGTTTAATGCTACTTGTTTTCTTCATGTCAACCTTCACCTCGATAGGATTTACATTGAAAATTTAGATAAAAAAAAAAGTAGTTACATCCTCGTAAGTATCCATGCCAAGTTCAGTAAAGATTAACTGATCTAAGTTTTTTAATGTTTGTTTTTTGTTATTTAGGGGTGATGGAGGTGGAGACACACCCACTGTCTGGTGTATGACCCTTACTTTCTGAAGAAATTAGCTAAAAATTAATAACCATCAGTAATGCTACATTGTTTGTTGGTTCACTAACAAAGAACACCATATCAAATAGTGAAGACAATTTGAAACAAGTTCACTAAATTTGCACTACTTCATCAAAAATATCCACAGAGCATAAAAAGTCATCCATATAAAAAACTTTCTTCAAGATCTGTGCCTTAAATGGAAATTTCTTATCTTATTATCAACACGGTGAAAGATGGGCCTCCCAGAATGCAAAGCAGATTATAGGTTGTCCTTTCCTGGCCTTTCACTAACATTGAAATAGAAGAGAAGCTACCTCTTCTCTTTCAATGTTAGCGAACGGCCAGGAAAGAACAATCTATAATCTGCTTTGCATTCTGGGAGGTTCATCTTTCACCGTGTTGATAATAGTTATGCACCAATTGGAGTAAAGTGCGAATGGCTATAAACCATATCATTTGTTACCGTATTTAATTCGTATACAAAGATATGTTTATCAGGTGAGTTTCTCCAAACCGTATTTCATTATTTTGGCTGACCAGGGAAGTGCGTGACCTCGAACGCTGAGAACCGCACGAAAATGTGTGCTTAAAATATAAATAGCTCATCCCAAAAAGAGTGGTATGATTCATTCCCATGCAAACCTCAGCTGTGGTCTGCTAGCGCACTTTGAAGACTGAATAGCTGTGCAACACTATCAGGTCAGTAGGAAACGTTTGTTGTTCAGATAGCGTAATATAGAGGGAAATACAGTCACGACATTGAAATGTCTGTGTTTTTGGTCCTATTACATCGATATTTTGTTTCTTCGCGTTACCAAAATTCCTCTCTTGGACCTTCAATAGGTGATCATTCAAATGTCTCTCGTGGTAAGACGGTGCAGTTTTGCATGAGAATGACTCATACCACGGTTTTTTGGCAATTTATATTCTAAGCACATTTTCGCGCGGTTCTCAGCATTCGAGGTCACGCACTTCCCTTGTGAGATGGATCAATTGATATTTGACGATATATTTTTACAAATACATCCTGATAAATAAATTTAAATCTAAATGTAATTAAATTTCATTAATATTTTGGAAATTTGGATCCGTTCCAAGATAATGTCTGAATTAAGTGAAACATTATTATAAGTCTTACACGACGCTTCATTTTGGTCGACATCACAGTACCCTTATAAAGGAGCAATGTTTTAAAAAAATGGACTCCATTTTTCGCATCAGATTTCACTCATTAAAACATCTTTTACCACATAAAATAATTGGCAAAACGATTACATCTTTTGAAGGAACAAATTTGGATTTTAGTTTTAAATCCAACGCAGTAATCTGTTCTAAAGTATCTTTGAACAATTCGAGAATATTTACATTTCTTCATGCCTCCTTATTCTGTTAAAACATCAGAGGTATCGTCAATCCAAGAACATTTTCAATTGAGATAACATATTAAACTCAGTGAAAACAGCCGTCTCTGCTAAAATTAACAACTTCAATTCCATTTCAATCCATGGACGTAACCATTTTTGAATTAGGTGAAAAGGTAGTACAATACATCAGGTATTGTTAATTGGGCAATACATTGTCTACGATGGATTCTTTTGTAGTGTAAGCAATTAAAATTACTAAAAAATACTAATAAATTTTATAAGAGAAAGAAAGAAATAAATAAGCAAGGGAAAACGTACTTACAGGACTCTCGAAAGGTATATTCTTGTCCCGGACCTCCACAGCAAATGTAATTTTTCTATTAAAAATAAAGTCCTTTTATAACCTTTGATGATTCTGAAAAGCTTATTGAAACTCGACGACCATGATGGAGCAGAAATAAACTAAAGAAATGGGTTGAAAAATAGGAAAGGAAAAAAATTATAAAAATGGAAACTTGAAGTTGGTTTTCTTACAATTATATGTTATGGAATTTAAAGTAATTAATGCAGAAGATATTTAAAGTTTAATACATCTCGATTGCCAATTTTTTCCATACTATTTGTTTGGAATGTATACAATGCTCAAGATTTCTAATGATTTCTGAAGTGAGAAGTGTTCTGTGTGTATGAACAGTTTACGATAATTCTCAAAGCTAATCCTTAATCACATTTTTATTACATATAAAACTTACAGTGTTTGCATCGCAACGTTTCACAATGGAAATCGTTGTGATTTCCGCCAAAGCTTACACTTCCGCCAAAGCTTCCGTTTACTTCCTTGAAATAATTAATCCTTTAGTAGAAGCATTATCAGGAAACTAATATGTTTCATAGGCCGCGCGGTTGGGGATGTCGCTATGAGATCGGCCTCTCATCTCTGAGTACCGGGGTTCGGTTCTCATGTGGGTTTCGTGATGGTGGACGATCCACGCTGGGCAGGTTTTCTCGGGGTTCTCCCGTTTTCCATGCACTTCTCCCACCATACTTTCTCAGTCTTTCTCTCCATCTGTCCTTATTTCCGTGGGATAGAACAATAGATCTCCAGTCGCAGTACTTGGCTTCTCTGCCACCCACATTCACTACATAACATAACATAAATACGTTTCATAAGGAAGCTGCAATGATTGCATCTACAGTCTATTATAAGAATGAATCTTACGTCTGATTCTTTAAGACTAGGGTGGGATCATTACCAAATGGAAATTTACTGGCGACCTACTCTGTTCATATCATTTAACTGACTTTGTCTTTAGCGTTTCAAAAGCATTGTTGGGATAACAAAACAATCTTAATTTATAAATATTATTAAAAATCTTCTGCTTAAATGAGTGTTTAATTCATTTATTAAAAAAAATAAAGTAAACAATATTTTGTATTCGCAATATACATAAAACCTGAGTGTCCATAACATCTGGACACATAGGCAAACACTAAAGATGCACATATTTAATAATTATAATTCTATATTATTAATTCTACATTGTTAATGGTCTAAGGACAATTTAAGGAAAAGCTTGTTGTGGACGACCATTCCTATCGGATGAAGTGAAGGCAATGGGGATGGTGAAAATTATGGCAAGACCAAAGAAATCAATACGCCAACATCTATGGAAGTCAGGATACCCTGAACTATGGCCAAAAGATTTTGAAGACAGAAAAATTTCAATTTTAGTGCAACCACAGCAATCTCCAGTCTTTTGTTAATTGCTACCATGGAACGAATTATTGCTTCGTTTAATGACAAATGGAAAAGAGTTTTTAAGCCATCTTATATAATTTAGTATAAAAAAAAAAACACAAAAAAAACAACAACATAAATTTTTAAGACATGTTTATTAATTTATTTCAACATTCAAATAAAGTGGAAAGTAATACAAAATAATATTTTACTGATACAAGCTTTTAATTGTACATCTGTCTGAAAAAAAATAATTGAAACAAAGAGAGGGTTTGAACCCTGTTGGGCATCCATGTTAGGAATTTTCGGAGCTAACTCTAAAAAGGTGCGTCAGCACTGTAGCAGGTCTTGCCAGTTGGCTACGGTATAGTGTGGACGCACCTTAGTTCTTACGTAGGTTTAAATAATAATTCAATTTGAAATAGCTCGGACATTTTAACAAATTTATATACTTTAAAATAGGTTACTAAGTTTTCATTGCATATATAAATATTTTTATGTATTTGTATAACATCCTACCATATATATATAAACATATATAAATATATATGTATACATATATTTATTTTAAGCTCAAGCGAATATATATATATATATATATAAATTTTTTTTTGAAAAGTAGTTTACAAATAAAGCAGAATAACATCAAAGAAGCATAAATTTAACTTACTGAAAGTACAATTATACACCCTTATATAATATAAACTGGTACAACAAGTTCTTTTGAAGTAACTACTATATTTATTAAAACTATTTTTTTTTACTGTAATATATAATAGTCTTAAACTATTATAACTATTCAACAACAATTATCTTAATTTTTTCAAAATTTTTTTAAAAATTTTTATGAAAAGATCTTTTTTTTTTTTAATGTTAATATGATTACAGAATTGCTCTAACTTCCTACGACATGTATATTTTTAAAAAATATTTATTGTCATTTAATACAACAGTACAAAATTCGAAAACGTATTCAAGCAATGCTAATTTCTCCCTTAAATACCATCCTCATAAAATAAAAGCTTCAGAAGCAGTCGTAATAATGGGTTTTTTATTAAAGATTTTTTTTTGTTTGGAGGGGATTCTTTTTTAATAGGGACCTCATTATGAATACACATCATCTACTTTGAAATTCAGTTTTTGTATAAAATAAAGACTCCATCCCCCACTCAAGAGATCGCAGTAAGTTCAATTCTGTTGAGATAAAAAGTATTTTTTATAAAAAATAAAGGAAAGAGTCGAGAGAAATGCTACGAATCGATATGTTTGTTTATTAATACTGTAATGGAGCACCACAGCGTTCTGTTATAGAATTATTTTTCAAGAGAAAGGGAGATGCTATATGAAGAAGAAAAAGTGCTACTTAGAGGACTTTGTAATACACTGGTTCTCAAACTCTGGGGAGTGACGGGAGAGGCATGAGAGTTTTTGATTGCTCTGAAAGAAAAGATTAATCAATTCAAAACTTAATTTTAATTTTTAATATCTTTTGAATGATTGTATTTTGTATAACTCATTTTAGAATTATGTTCACTTGTTTGTAATAATAAGGAATGACATCTGGTGAGTAAATTATGAAACAACACGAAGTCATAACTAGATGCAATTAAATTTGTAAGGAAAGTCTAAAATGAAATTTTAAAATAAAAAGAAGGTTTCAGATTCACATATCTAAATATATTTCCTTTGTGCTGTATTTTTGTTTTAAAGAAAATATAGAGAAGTTGATGTTAAGACAAATCAAAAGGGAGGCGCAACGTTTACTACAAAAGTTTGGGAACCACTGCTGTTATAGATGGAATTTCTTTGGAAGATGATTTGTAAGAACCAGCCTTTAGCTTTTTATCATTGGATGAATTTATTTTTCTGATTCATTTTTTTAGACATTCAACAGGACAGACTGAAAAACGGAATATTTAGTAGTGTTTTGGTGGAAGAATACAAATATGAATTAAGTTTCTATAAACGTGTCTCTGATTGGTAAATAAAAACGGATTGGTAAATTGTGAATTTCCCAGACGTAAAACAAGTATTTCTACAAGAAATTGAGAAGTATGAGAGATATGTTGATCAGTTTCTGTTGTTAATAAGATATCCATTGCTTACTGAGCTTAATCTAGCTATCACGAGGTATTTTTGTAGTAAATATAAAGACCTATCAAATTTATAGAGATTTCGTTGATATGGTGGACGTGCTCAGGTTGATCTTAGGAGCAGGTATTTAATAATACTGTTTCTGATATTTTGGGAAGGGTTTTCGAAAAGAAAAATAATTTAAAAATTAGGTTTGTCATAGAATAAGACTAAAATTTTCAACGTAATGAACATTAAGCCACAAAGCACATTATAAAAAAACACAAACACACACGTTAACAAAGTGGCCACAAAGTCGTTGATTTCACTGAAATATAGCAACGTTAATGATATTAAATGAAATCAAACCATTGCTACACGCAGGATTCTACTATCTTTTAAGTAGGCTTATGATTATAAAGTTAATAAGCCTTTGTGTACTTTTTTTTTTGCAAAAGAAACGGCAGAAGAAAATTAAACATTTAGTTTGACGATACGATGAAAAATACTTTACAAGATTATTTTTTATACCAACTCCGACATTAGTTCTAAGTTGAAAAGAAGATATTTTATGTTGTGTTCAGTTTCTAAAAGCTTAGAAAACCTGTCTTTTAAAAGTATTGCAACACTTCAAATAAAATTTGCCAAAAATAATTGCTATTAATATTTAAAATACTGTTTATTAATAAACGTTATTTGTAAGATATTTTTTTATAATACTGACCATTGTTTGATTGGCACTTGTGATATTAAGAAGAAAGTTTTCTAAACTCACAGATATATCATCAATTAATATAGTCAAGATTCAAAAATGAAAAGGTAAAAAAAAACCAGTAAATCAATAATGTTTTTAAATGCATATCTTTCATTGAAATAATTCAAATTAGAAGACAGTACGAATTAGTAAAATCTAGCAAAGTCGCAGTAACTGTTCAGGTGTCCTGGGATTTGTTTGTTATCCGTGAGTACATTCTGTAAAACTCTTTGGATGAAAGTGAAAGAATAACTGTGGAATGTGCTAGATATCCAAAACCTATTAGTAATTGTTTATCTATTAATAATTGTTTCTTCTTTTATTTTTAAACAAATTTAAAATTGTGGATTATTCAAAATAAATTGATGAAAATTATCTTTCTTTTATTTTTTTTTAAATTTGTAAAAAGCATAAGAAAACCAGGAACAGGTCTTCTAAAAAACGAAAATAAAAATTCTTGCGGGGACAAAACAATTATATGTATTATTAAAAAGCCAAAAATTTCTTTCAAAAACACTTATCTCCTTGATTTCTCTGTTAGTCGAATAGAAGATAAAAAGGTACAGTTTTAAAACAATATGTACAACATTGCAAAACATTTAAAACTGAAAAATCTGTTATCATGATTTAGTTCTGAAAACATAAAACAACTTAACCTAGACAAAAGGAAAACGCTTTAAAATGTTATTATCCTTAACGAATTAGCTTAACTACGTTGTTTACTCTAACAGCTAACTATTTATACATTGATATTTATATTTTTCAATTAACAACCGTCCTTCCTGATCTAAACTTTGAGTTGAGGGCGTAGATATTAACATCTAATCTTTGTAATCTTTTATTAATGGTGAATTAATGTGATTAAATCTCCGAAATTTGAATAAAAAGTTCTAATTAAGAATTCTTGATTTAACTTACAATTTGGGGAACAATACATCTTTACTTTTAGATGACTACGGTAAGCTTATTTCCCAAAGCCAAGATTTCCGCAATTAATTACCCACTAAGATCCAATGAATTACTCAAAGATTTGGACATTTATTATCTTTGAACCGCCCCTATTTCATGAAATGAATTAATAATGAATTTCCAAGGATTTATTCCAAAGATATCCGTGTGAATGAATAAATGAAGAAAATGCATGAGTTCACGGCATTGACTGCTCTTCGACAATTACAGTAAAACATGTCGTCATCAACAAAACAAGCAACGTTACAAACAACAAAATGAACACACTACAAAATAATTCATTGAAATTCTCAGGAATATCAATTCTCTTTCATTCCCAAAAATTTTAATGTTTATCCTGAATCTAATTACAGTATATTATATTGTGAATATATTATAAATATTCTTTTTACTCACCGATCAAAATCTTAATTAAGTTAATTATTTTAATTTAAATATTCAAAAAAAGCATAGGTACTTTTCGATGTAGTTGAACAGTAAATTATTTCCTTAAAAAATGATAAGAAAACCAAGAAGAATTTTGTAACTTTAAATTTTAGTATAATTTAATTTTTCCCCAGCTAATTCTTGATTTTAAAATCTCATGATTCAGGATTTAAATCATTAAATCACGATTGAGAATCGTTAACTACCTTTTGATGACCTTTTGTTTTGTTTCTTCATCACGATCCAATACTCCACATTTGCAAACATTTTGGATTCATTTTGTTTCAGACAATATTTCCTTATCACACGATTCGTTCTGGGTTTCACGGTTATAATCGAATGAGAATAAGGATATGTGGGGGATGAAATGGAGTGTTATATCTGCGTTTCGGCATTGTCGTCTGCTGACCCTTGACCTCCTGGTCCACCGCTGACGTAGTTCAGGCTCCCGTTGCCCTTGTCGGGGTTGACGGAGTCTTTTCGATGCTGCCCTTGTTCCGATAACTCGAGCTCATGGGCTGCTTTATCAGCGTCCAACTTCTCCAGTTCTGCCCTACAGAGATGGTTAACAATACCCGCCCCAAAAGCATCGCCCACGACGTTCAATGAGGTTCTGAGACGGTCCCTGAAACAAACAAATCATTTCCCAGTTAGAATTCGAAAGCATCAATAAAACGATTTACAAAATTCGTGAAGATTTTTGGAATTATCGAAAATTATAGAATCAAATTCATATTCGAAAAAGCAAACAATTTTAATCAATTAAGTGATTGACCTAGACATGGTAAATTTATTCATTAAATGATACTAAATCTCTCAATTCAGGGAATTTCTATATTTTTCGTAATTATGAACATTTTCTTTTTTATGTATATTATCATTGCTAAACCGTAACCACTTAATTCATTTACCATTAGTATATTACACAAAAGAAATGTATTTGTTTTATAAAATATTAATGGGTTCGTATGTGGATAAGTAATATGAAACTTGTGTTCATAAATTGAAAAACTTTCTTCTTATATTCAATGTGTATTTAATAAATTTAAAAAGAAACTGGTAATAATCTCCTCATTAACCTTATCGTAAACATTCATAATAAAAAGGATTACATACTTCAAAGCTGTAGGTTAGATTTATTCCCTTCTTGAAGGGAACTTGAAGGAGATTTATTTCCTATATTTCAAAGTGGGATTTCAAAACCTATGACATTTTATATATTTTACTATAAACATATGTTTTAAAGGTGAATTACGTGATTACTGCGGAGTTTGGAGTGAAAACTTCCTAAATTTTAATAATCCTTTATCATTTGCCTCTTTTTGACTATGTAATTATTTCATTGGATACATAGAAGTATGTAGTTAATTTTTAAATACAACATGATGAAATAAATTTACCAGAACCTTTTACCAAAAATTTTAAAAAGAAATACAATCTTAGTCTCAAAAGTAAATCATTGATACTCTTCCTAAGAAATGCTAAATTCCATTTGAAGGTTTTTATCTGAGGTTATTCTAATACTACTCGTAATTGATTCCTCACACATCAAAATATTTTGGACAATAATATTATGGTACGAAAGAAACAAGAATCATTTCTTTAAGATAGTAAATTATAATGTTAAATGAAATGCTTAAGGAAATTAAACTTTTAATTGTAATTGCAGCATAGTTTAGATAAAGAATCCCATTATAGGAATACAATAGGCCTATGCAGGTCCTTGGAGTCGCGGGAGGTAAGGCTTTCTGACCAACTGCACAAGATTTGAGGTCGAATGGTCAGTCCGACGCTCGTTTACCTTTAACCTCCAGAAAAGAAACTCTTACACATTCTTCGTGGACCCTAGGACCCTTCGTCTGGAGGAGAATCACATGGAAAAATCTCCGATCTCCGCCGGGGTCGGGGAGTGAATTTGGCTCTTGCAGCGTAGTGGTTCTATTATTTTTCAATTAGTACCAGCAGACTTATAAGGAACACCTTTGGGTTCAAACAAATTTCTGACCTAATTCAGTGGTGAGAGTCGTTTTTGATAAACGTTTGCAATTGTCCAATAGAGGTTTTTGTTACCCCACATCTCGAACTCGTCGCTCGCCTGCTACTACGCCAGTCGAGACTCTACTGGTTCCTCTATTGCATTATTTAAGGTTGTATGTTTATGAAGATTGGTGATCAACCTAGCTAATGTATTGAAATTGGTTGAGATCATGTTACGACAAAAAGGGCTTCACGAAGATGGTACTGGTCTGGAAGACGAGTCATTAGCATGTTTTCTGGTTTCCTTGATTGTTCCAAAATAGGAAAACCTTAGATACAGATAGTGACTTTAGAGCGCAGGTATTGTGATGTTGATGGAGAGCAATTCTTTGAAAGTGAATAGAAGAAGAACCGCCTCCAGTAAAGAAGACTAAAGTCCAGGGTGTCATTTTATTGAACATCCTCGTATTTGCATTAGGACATTTGCACAACTTCCGCGTTCTAAAGAAAACTGACCGTATTTTGGATTAGCGATGATTATGAAAGGAAAAGATAAAAGAACATTAAAAACCTTTATTTTTACTTAAAATATTAATTTAGAATAAAGAAGGGATGAAAGTGAAATGAACTAAAGTCATTTGTTCTTTCAAGTGAATGCTACTCAAATTTGAAAATCGAACAAAGAAATATCAATTAATCACTTACAACAACCAGTCGACAGCGAACAGCAGCGTGACGTCATTTGTTGGTAGCCCCAGAGCAGTTAAAATAATCAACATGGTGACCAGTGCAGCACTGGGAATACTGGCTGCTCCTATACTTGTCAATGTGGCTGTTATGCTATAGAATAAATAAACGGGAAATTAAAATTAATGAAGACGCTAAACTTAGCACTAAACTTAAAATTTTAGGAAGTTTAATACTATTGTTTTCAAACAGAAAAAGAAAAATTTCCAGCAGGCATTTCGTGAAGTAAATAATATATTTTCATATGTTGATGTATTTTGCCAGACCCAGACTGAACTTTAATAGGTTTGGAAAAACTTAATAATAGAATAAGTTATTTAAACTTAAAGACATGTTTATATGTATCAAAGATGAAGCTTGTACATCTGGTTAATAACTGAAATAAAATTTAATTACAAAAAATTATTACACGACCATAGTTTCAGTTCCAAATACAGCAACCATTTTCAAGTCACTTGATTATCACAAACTATGTACAGTGCACGTAAAACGTTCTGATTTTGATTTAGAGATATGCCTTTCTTCTTATGGCTATTTGCACACAGAAACCACGTTATAATGTAGCCCTTAAGTACATCTACTTAATTACATGAGAAAAATTATAATGAAAAACATGGAAAAAATTACGAAAATTATAGAGATTGGTTTAGTTGTCAAAGAAATGAGTTAACCTGACTAATATTGGTTAATTCTTAGATTATTTTCAAATAACCAATATAATTTATTAAAAATGTAAATGTTGATAAAATTAAAAACTTTCTTATTGAATGGAGGAAAACTATGGAATTTTCATTTCATCCTTCTTTTTATATATCGAATTTTCATTTCATATATATATTTTATTGTTATTCTTAAAAATAATTAATTTTTCTACCTTTACCTTACTGTTATCACTTCACCTACACCCAACTTGAAATCATTGAGTTGAGCAATGAATATTGCTGCCACTGCCTCATAGAGGGCGGTACCGTCCATGTTGACTGTAGCACCAACCGGAAGAACGAAACGAGTTACTCTTTTGTCTATCTTTAGATTTTCTTCTAAACAGCGGAAAGTGATGGGGAGAGTAGCAGAACTATGAAAACAACAATGAAAAAATAATGAAAAGTAATGCCAAGGAATAAAACATGAAACGAAAAGCAATACAAGGAAAAAATAATTGCAACGGGTTTAAATAAATTTACAATAATTTATCAAATTTTAAATAAAATTTACTTTTGTAAATTTTATTATTACTGATATTATAATAATGTGGTAATTATTGTGTAATATTAACGTTTTTCTTTTAAACAATTATTAAAGATTAATCTTTCCTAATTTTTATTTTATTAGAGTTGTAAATTTGCATTTCTTTCTTTTTATTAAATTTGTGATGTCATGCCGTAAAAGTTATTGAACAATTTACAATGTCCATAATAAACGCTCTCCATTGTTCTGTGTGCATTTCTTTACTTTGAAATTAATCAATTTCATTTGTGTGAACTTATTAAAACTAATCATGAATAGTTTGTATGCTTTGAAATCGATTCATTCCCGTGCCAGCTTTTTATCTAAATACATTTCCGTCTCTCAAATCAGAAAATAGTTCGGTCGCCACTTTAGCAATAAAAGACCCATGTATCACTAACCTGGACGCTGTACCGAGAGCAGTGACCCAGGCCTGTAGCATTCCTCGGAAGAATCTCGCCGGACTCTTCCGCGTACAAATAAAGTAGATCCCCGGTAGCGTGATGAGACCATGCACTAGGAGACCAGCTATCACTGTCACCATGTACATTCCAAGCATCTCAGCTGTCTCAGTTAGATCGGCAATGGCCATGATTTTGCCTGCAATTAAACACATGATACCGAACGGGGAATACCTAATGAAAAACAAGAAAAACAAATATCATCAGAACTTTTAATTAAACACAAAAGTAGTTAGTCATTAACGAATGTAAAAAATGTCAGAATATGGAAGTAAATAAAAACAAAATCAACAAATAGGAAGAAAACGTACAAAGAATTTATTGAAAAAAAAAATATTATAATAACAAGCAAATACGTAGTTGGGTGTTATATCGAAATGGATTTTTTGCTTTCCTTTCATCATTTGGTTTTGAATTGAAACTTTCGAGAGATAGCGCCAACAAAAGCAGAAAAGGCAGAAAACAAGTAACTCTGTTGCAAGTTTTTAACAAAAGGAATTTTAAATGTGTGAATTCAGGGCATACCAAGATACTCGGCCCGACTGTCCAAGACAGAATCTAATATTCTGTTTCTATTCTAAGGAGGGATGAAAAATTCTTATTGTTTCTTACTAATCGTTGTTATTTTTTTTTTGATTAGGCCAACATACTTAAAAAAGTCACTGTAAATAAATAAATAAATTACATTTACATGTGGTGAAGGTCTGGAGCCTTTTGAGACGGCCATCATCTAATCTGATATTAGGGCCTCATCAGCTAACCTGATTCTGAAGGATTCTGTTAACTATTTTAATGATTTCACATCAAACTATGAGGTTGAGTCAAATACGAGTGAGAATGAATTTAATCACGAAATACATTAGGCAGGGTCCAGTCGATATGGTCTTTTTCGAAATAGTTCCCATCGAGTTGTATGCACTTGGCCCAAAGTGTCTGTCAGTTTTTGAAGACGTGCTGGAACCCGTCGTTTGACATCGTCTTCAGAACCGCCTCCGCCTTCTTCAGAACTGCCGTTGATGAGCCTGTTTGCTTTCGGGGTCGTAGTGATGAAGCCAACTCTCATCATCAGCAATGATGGAATTCAGAAGACCTCGCCTTGATCCGCTACCAGATGCTGAAGTTCCCGAAACACCTTCACTCGCACCTGCTTCTGTTCTGGCGTTTGCAATCTCGGCACCCATCTTGCTCATGTGCAAGCGATCTGCAAACGATCATCTGCAAGCGATATGATGGTGAACGCACTACCTTGGGAAATGTTTAACATATTCGGCAGTCTATCTAGTGTTATTCGGCGATCTTCATGAACAATGTGGGCAACTGTTTTAATTATGATCTCAATCATCGCCTTCACCGGTGGCCGGAGAGCCCGGACTGCCCTGTTTTGTGGTCAAAACACGGTCCTGATTAAACACTTTGAACCACCGAAAGGCGATTGATTGTGAAAGAACATCTTCGCTGTATGTTTGCTGCATGTTCGTATGTTTCGTATGTTTCCGTGGCGGATTTCTGCAGACTGGCGCGAAATTTCAAAGCCGCGGACTGCTCATGACAAACCGACTCCATTTTTCCATAGGCACTACTGACCACTCTTGCTTTGTTGACGCAATGCTGTCAGACTCAAGCGCGTACGCACTTACAATTTTTTTCTCCGATCCCACGAGACTCGTTATTCTCACGAAAAATTGTTTCATAACCGTATGTCCACTGCACGATACAAAAAAACAACATTGTCACTCTTATTTGACTCGCCCTCATAGTTCCGATGCCCGGATTGCATTATGTGGGAGGGCCTTTGTGAATTAATAGTTATTGAACAATTTTAGGCCACCACACATAACAATTAAAAATAAAATTTATATACAATTAAAATACAGAAGTACTTTCGAAATGATCTACATTTCTTTGTCAAGTTTATCAATTTTGAAAGTACTTGTGTATTTTAATTGAACATAAATTTTATTTTTAATTGTTTTATGTGTGGTGGCCTAAAATTCATCAATAATTCAATTTACACACGTTACTTACTTTGAATTAATAGTTGTTGTTGTTTTTTTTAACAGATATATGCCCAGGTGCACCAAACTCCAGTTAATTTTGATGACTGCTTTTTGGACGTAGCTAAAATTATTGGGGGGTGCTGCCTACGTTTTAAAAAAAAAAATTAGCCTTCGTTTTACAATTGTGTGAAAGGAAACAAACATGTATAAAAAGAAAATTTATTCAGAAACTTGATAAGTTTCTTTTTATACGTGTTTATTTCCTTTCACACAATTTTAAAACGAAGACTAATTTTTTTTTTTTAAAACGTAGGCAGCACCCCCCACTAATTTTAGCTACGTCCAAAAAGCAGTCATCAAAGTTAACTGGAGTTTGGTGCACCTGGGCAATAGAGTTCTAATTTACGAAATGAAAGAAACTGAAAGAAGGTTTTTGGAGATGTAGATGTTAGATGCCTCCATCTTGGACTTGTCTCATTTCACATTTATATCAAACTACTTGCGTAAATAGCTTTGTGCGAAGGTAATGACAGGTGTAACTCTTAATAAACACTGATACATTGATTGATATATATATATATATATATAATTAACACACATAGAAACATATGTTAATAATCAATTTCATTTCTGAATTTGACAATTTTTGAACATAAACTTACCACATGATGAGACCAACGATCTTCATAATAATTTCATTGAGAATAAGAAAGAAATCTACCATCAGTTTACTTTGTTGTCCCATTTGTCCAGCAATGAGACCAAAAGCCACACAAAATACGATTAATCCTAAAACAAAGAAAGCAACACTGTTAACTTATTGAAACATATTAAAATTTAAAATAATAAAATATTGAGAAAAGAAGCTGGGTTTTTTTCTTTTTTTTATATTAATATTCTTGGAGAATATTTTCTGTAA
>JAFIDM010000004.1:60076171-60092504 GCA_023159025.1 Thereuonema tuberculata
GTTTTTTTCTAGAATTTTCTCGTTTCTATTTATTTAATTCGAGTAAATGACTAGTTAAATTTTATAAAATATCGGAATATCAGCATAAAATATCTTTCAAACTCAAATTTTCTCAATTTTTTTTTTCACTGAAATCATACAAAGAAAAGTCAGTTCACTTAGGATGAAAAAGTCCTTTCAAAAACAAAAGCAGTTCAGTTTTAACAAATTGCTTGTTAAAAGTGACAATTTACATGAGTTTTGTTAAAGCGCCTTTGAGAAAACACATTCACTGCTGGAGGTAAATAACATTACAGTATTAGTTAGTTATAGTCGCATGTGGGAATAAATGCCTTTCGTTTTCCAAACTAGCTTAAATCTTTGCTTATAATGTAATAAATTCTTTGTAATAAATTCATGAATTTATCTTCTTTTCTATGAATTAGAAGATGAAAAGCATCATCTGCTGATTTTATTTCAACTATAGCTCGACATTGCTGGAAGTGGAAAAATGTATGAAAATTATTATTTTCTTTCACTTACCCATAACATTAGTTCCGTCTTTATATACAACGCTTCTTTCTATAACTTCATAAACGGTTTCATTTCCAGTAACATTGAGTAGTGTCCCTTCTTTATGCCGCGGTAACGTAGTGTAATTTTTGGCATAATATTCTGTCCCTACTTGCTGAAAGCATGCTTGCATTAAGTTTTCTGGTAACATATTCCTAGAGGGAAAAAAATCAATTATTAAAAATTTAATAGCACTTAATTTTCTATTCTTTGTATAAATATCTTCATTACATTTTCGAAATTTTAGAACTTTCTAATACAATGCTTTACAAATAAAAGAATTATCTAAATTACTGTCTCCCCTCCCCAACCATTCAAAATACTGAGGCATAAGAGTGGGTTTTGATGCAATAAATTACTAACGACAAAAACAAACATCTTTTCAGCATCTTTAAAGGAAGGGTTACATTTAACTTTGCCCTTCCCTCTTTTGTTTAAAGAATTGGAGAATTAGAGCCACATCAAAACTCATCCATTAGTGCCTGAAGAAAAAAAATAATTCCATACAAGAAGAGATCGCTGCCTCGCACCATATTACGTTCGAATTTGAGGAATTACATCAATAAAAGTATGGCTTTTCGTTATTTATTAAAATAAATAGCATAGTAATTGCACAGCTATTCAAAAATTATATGAAAACATTGTATCTGTTGAAAAAAATAACATATTACAGGAATTATGCAGAACGCAAAATTCGTGTGTAATATTCAACCATGTTTGTTTCAATTGAAACACACAAAAATAGCACCCCCAGATAAATGTGTGGGCTCGGCTGCAAAACATTTCTTATGGTGTAGCAAAGGATATGTTCTCTCGGAAAGGCTCACTTTAGGACCATCTAGCGTCTTGATGGAGCGTTTCCGGACATGGGTTCATTAGGAATATATTGATCCTTAGCCATGCCCCTACACGTGATTTGAATATTACACACGAATTTTGCAACATCCTGGATAAGAAACAAATATGACTCACGCACGTATATATATGTTCTTTCGATATCCAACGAATTATCTGGATTAAAAAAACAAACAAAAAAACTTAGATTAATGGCCTAATAGCTCAAGTGCTACGGTGCTACCGCGGTGATGTCTTACTGCCCCCAGGGTTCGACTCTTTGGCGGTGGATTGTTCCCTAAATATTTCTTTTCCAATATTCTGTCTTTCTTGGAGGTTTAAGTCTTAAGGCACTTCCTCCCGTTTTGACCAGAGGTCGATAATACTTTTGCTAGAAAGATCTACGTTTTAAAAAGTTCACTCAACTCAAGATACAAAGGAACCTACACCTGTGATGTCAAACACAGCAATAAAATAAAACAAAACAACCAAACAAACGAAACCATCAATGTCATAGAAGAGAGTCGCAGCTCATCCCTGGAAGCCGGATGAGTTTTTTGATCTTCCTATCGGTCTCAGAAGCCTCTACTTCCTTTGCTGTCCACTTTCCTGCTTAATTATTAGAATTCATAGTACTAATTATGATTATAACTAGTTGTTATGTAATTAATACTAACTGATTTACTTGAAATGTAAAAATCGTATTTTATGCTTATTTTCCTAAACAAATCCAACATTACCTCATGATGTCCATGATGGCGTCCAGTGTGCTGACTTTTTTGTGGGAATCTGGTGTCATTACGTCCGTTTTGATGGATGGGTTGCCCGGATGGATAGACATTACCATGATGATGCCCACGAAGGAAGCAAGTACTGTGGTAACCATGTAATAGATCAAAGCTTGCGAGCCCATCTTACCACTGGATTTCACATCAAGTTGAGACAGACCTAGTAAACATTAGGAAGTGGAATGTGAGGAAATAAAAGTTTTGAATACATAAATTTAACGTGCGTACAACATGATTAGAAAGAAAAATGGCAGTAAAAACGCACAAGACAAAGAGTTCACTGATCTGCTTTTGGAAATTGCGATACTGAAAACCCAAGATGGACCTTTTCTTTCTAAAAGTTTTGAATATTTAGTGAAGTAATACGGTTTCTTTGTTAAATCCCGAAAGAAACTCTTTTACGAAAAAAAAGTGTTAAACCTTCTTGTCATGGCAGATCTCTTCTACATCTGATTTCACTTCAATCACCTACAATACACATTTATTTTAAGAAAGTTTCCCTTTTCTCTATTATTCTGCAATTGCTTTAATATCATCGGTATATTTCAGTAAAGGAAATTCAATTCAATTCTACTACATATTTCTTATGATTTTGACTTTATTGTCATTTTTAATATTAGTTGTTAATTAAAAAAAAAAACTTTTTTTTATTATAAACACTGTGTTTTTAGTTTCTTTTAAATAAAAGCGATTCAGGAAAATATCTTACAACTGCTGAATCACGTGCATTTTTAGAAAGACACGCTAGAACACAAAGAAATGCGTCTTACACTTGAAAAATAACTTTTTTTTCTGACACAGAAATTTCTCGAAGCAACTTTGCAACTTCAGAGTACAGTAGTGTATAAATTAAAGAAATAAATTTTTAAACATTTTATATAATAAACCATTTACGCCAACTTTTCTTTTTTAAATATGAAATCAAGTTGTATGTAACTGTTTCCTTCAGAAAAACAACCAAAATATCCTTTGTGGGAAAGTGAGGAGATATACTATAAAAACAAGTGACTATTCTAATACTACTAATCTTTTCTAGATGTTTCGATATAAGAATTTTCTTCCTTAATTATTACGGAATGACTTCTTCTGCAGATCTAATTTCTCACATTTTAAATCAAGAGAACTTGGAAATTATAATAATGACTCATTTCCTGCCAAAAGTTTATGAAAGATCTTACAGAAATTAAATATATGTTAAACTTTTATCTTTACTTAAACAAACAAAAGACTATTATATCTACTCCACCTGTTATTTCTAAACAAGCCATTGATTTCAAGATTAAAGAAATAATATATGTTAATGCTAATGACGTAAATGATTTTAACTATTTTATTTATATTACATGCACAGCCAACATTTGACTATTCTTAAAATGTATATTATGTAGAAGTTACATCTCTCTGTAAATTATAACATTTCTTTTATCTTTTCTTTAATTTTATCTCGATCTGCTTAACGTGGCCTACTATAAATGGTGAAACCTTGATGCATATATCAAAGATAAGTGAAATATTTATTATTCTTTTTCTATTCCTCTTCAGTAGATGATGAATACTTAATGATCTATATACATGGTGTTTCGGAAATGGTAGATAAAACGAAAAGATACGGGTTCCAAGGGTCATTTTGAGTCGAAAATGTTCTTTGACATTTTGTTGTACAGGTCGTAGTTTTAGAGTTAGGAAATGAATGCTTTGGGAATGGTCCCTAATCAAAGAAAGCTCAGTTCACATTAGGAAGTGTAAGTAAATAAGGTAAAGGTTTGTAACAGAAAGCAATCTGGATAACAAATGTCATGACTGAAAACAAGTATGATAATGAAAGAAAATGCTGAAAATGGCCAGAACTGAGCTTTCTTAGGGACCATTCCCAAAGCATTCATTTCCTAACTCTAAAGCTACATAACAAAATGTATAACAAAATGTCGTAGAACATTTTCGACTCAAAATGACCTTTGGAACCCGTATCTCTTTGCTTTGTCTACCATTTCCGAAACACCCCGTAAATAACCTGAAAACTTGTATTTAAACTAAAATAGGGAAATTTGAATAATTAAAAGATATGAAACGGCAACAGTAAGAGTTATTTAGGCCTGTCTTTCTATAACTGACCAAAGTTTGATTATTTTTTTTTTCTTCAAAAGATTTTGGTAGAAAATGTCGAAGACGATGAGTATTTTTGCAGAGAATAAAGAGAGATTTTACGACATTATCTCTGGGACTGATTATTCTGAAAACTATTTACCTGAAAGCTCATTTGCGCGCCTATTTTCTTACCTTGAATCCCAATTTCTTTAAACTTTCATTTGCGTATTTTTTTTTAATATTACGAGATTTTATGGTTATAATTTCATATATTATTACTATACGAAGGTAATGACTAAATTATTAGTTTTAAGTGCTACTATTAGAAACTTACAAATAATCAAAAATATATCTTATTAGAAACTTTATATATTAAACCTAACATTAAAATTTATTTAGTTTAAAACATTTTCTTTTCCTCTGTTTAAAAAAATGCTCTTAGTTTGTAATTTTTGGGAACTTTATTTTTCAAGAACTTATTTGGATAAGAAAAAAAAAATGAAAACCCGCTTAAAATTGTTTTCCAAGATTAATGTTTCTATTTCTATATTTACCTGCAATCATGGACGAAATGATAAGCGGCAGGATGAGCATTTTGAGCATGCGCATGAGCATCTCTCCTGGGAAGGACACCAGCATGATAACATCTTGGTTATAGGAACCCAAACGAGCTAAAAATCCAATTAAGAATCCAAGAAAAACTCCGAGGATCGTCAAAACTAGAAGTAAGTTTTCTTTTCCCCATATTATTAACTGAAAGAAGAAAATAATTAGAGAAATTTTAGTGAAATCAAATCAAAGATAATGTTTCTAAAACATTCCAAAAATTAATCAATTATCCGAAATAGTTATCAAATTTCTACGGAAAAAGCTTCTTTGTCCTGCCTGGGCCAATCGCTATCGCATTTATTAATAAAAAGTAACATTTCTTTGTTTCATTATCCTTCCGCTCACCTGGGTTCCCGGTAAGTTTTTCTAATGTTAAATTCCCAAGGTCTAAATAGTCCAGTAGAAAGAAGATGAGAGAATTCGAAGTAAATAGGGGAGATCTTGTTGGTTGACATACGTACATCAAGCTGGCATTGAAGATATCACCATTGGTGTTCGACGTAAGCGGTCTGCTTTGAAGGCCCATGGACAGAAGCGTTCTGTTCACAGTGATCTGAAGCAACACCAAAGAAATATACGCCAACGTCTTTGCACAAGCAATTCCCAGGTTTGTTTTCCTTGGTTATCGGTTCGACGGTCGTACAGCTGGTGTTGGATATCATTCGTGACGGACGATGGTCAATGGCGATTGATCCGGCCACAGTTGCCTCGAGCAGTTTCCATGTTTCCACCAGGTATTGTATTTCCAAAAGAGTCCAACTGCAACACAAGAACAGTTCACCAGTCATGTTTCTCTAAGTACTGGCACCGTTTAGGCAGCAGCCTACGGTCATCCTGTATTGGAAATCCTACATTAAATCGCAACTTCTTCCATTTTCACAGCATGCATCAACACTGATGCGGCAATATCTGCTGTGGTTGTATCTTTTATGTACTTCATGTGTCTAGTGTCGCGTCATCTGCTCACGTGATAGTTGAATATTAGATATTCCACAGGGACAGGAAATCGTAGCAATTTTATGGCACAGATTATTTTTTTTTACATTTGGTATCATCATCCTTGCGTTCAATTCTTTTGAAAATAATTTTCTTTAACTAAATTGCTTCTTTCTGTATTTTTGAATCCATCATTTCTATAAAAACAAAGCTTTCGTCATTGTTGTTATAATTTATAATCTTTCATCTTTTATTATTATTAGTTCTTTTTTGAATATCACCGTTATTTCTATATTTTGGCAATTTTAACCCACATCAATAAACGAAGCAACGAAGAAATATAACAAAATATCTCTTATTAAAAACAAGCAATAATTTTACATGAACTATTAATTCATTTTATTAATTACTTTTAATCCATTACTTAAATCTAAATAAATACCTTTTGTTTAAAAGTCTTGGGGGTGTCTGTGAGTCGTATTGTATTTGCAGCTAACATTGGCTCCTTTGTATCTGTCATTGCAGTGGAAGGTCTAAAAAAATAAAAAAAGACAAGTTTTCTATCAAGATTTCAATTTTATTCTTTAACATATATTGGAAATAGAACAAGATATACCAGACAAAAATCCTTTCAGTTGTTTTAATACAAGATATTTCAGTTTAATGAAATTCTACAATATTTGTTTCCATATTAGTTTAAAAATTTTAAGGTTCCTCTTAAGATGCTTTGCTTACTGAAAATATTGACAATAAATCTTCGTTATGACAACTGATTTACCATAGTTCGATGAAGAATGGTGTCGGTGATTTCACGAGAATGATATAAAAAATTTTCAGAATATTTCTAATAACTTAAATCGGAAGCCACCACGAAAACATAACACACACAAAAAAAGTTATGTCCATGAGAAATCATCACATACATACAAAACACCTTTTCTTTCAGAAACTGATGGATAGCCGTTGAAATGTATCTACTTCGAAACTACACGTCCAATTACACTAATTTTGTTTTACAGCTGGTAAGGACAAAGGTATGAGTTATAATTAAATCAGACTGATAAATTGAGAAATTAGCAGCAATTTAAAAAAAAAATATCGATTCTTTGAAAACTTGGTGCCGAGCTGCCTGTACGTGACATACCTGGTGACGAGTTTAATATCATCAACGCGGAGTTTCATATACTGTAGACCTTAACAAAAGTAATGACTAGCATTCCTAGATGTTCATTGTTTCAAAGGAAATAAGATTTAAATCTTTTACTCAAGGTTTGCAATTTTTGATGCGACAGCGACTGCTTTTATTATATGTCTTTATTTCTTACGCTATTTTCTTATTTACTTTGCTTAATAAAAATGCCTTCAAAACATAAATAAAAGACGAGAAATAAATTCTGCGTATAGGAAATTATTATCATGAATAGTAAACGTCTTGCCTTTGAATATAACAGTTACACAAAGCCTCGTGATGAGGCGAAACCGGATGTTTTTTAATGGAATTTTTTTATTCTAGTCTAGTGTGTCGGTCTAAACAAAATATTTTTAATTCACTAAGCACACGTAAAAGATTTTAACGTTCCTAATTATTTTAACCGAAATAAAATCTTTATTTATTTATTTATTTACTTTGGTAATTTATGCAAAAAAAAAGTATTTTCCATAATTACTAGAGACTTTAAAATCAGTTTGCATTCGATAATACATGAAATTACCTATTTTTATTTTTAAAATAAAGCTTTTAATTTTTTTTATCCCAAAACTGCATTTTAAAATGAAGTTTAGGTCAATTGGATAACAGTAAGTGCGTTTTCTTTTTATTGTAAACTATTTTTCATAACTTTTGCAGCAGTGAATAGATCATCAAGAAACTTGACGTGCAAATTTATGAAAAAAGAAATGGTCTTTGTTTGTATTTTTAAAATTCTCCCTGTGGTTCCCTATCAAGATACTTACTGGCAATTGACATAAATACGAAACAATTGGTTCCTTCTTACAATAAAGCATATCTAAATAATTCTACTGAATTCCAAATAATGCATTAAAGTCCATTTTGTAGCTCCTTTGAAATCTGCATGGGCTTAAGTAACTTTGTTTAAAACGGTTTCAGTAACAGCAATTTAAATAAATGTTTAACAACTTAAAATCAGTTTTCAACAAACGAAAAAACGTTTTCAGGTTTTTGGATTACGTTACAAATTCCTTTAATTTCACGACTAAGAAGAAATTTATAATAATAATAGACACATATGGGACAGAAAACATTTTATTTATTCAAAAAAAAAGTAAACAATAAACTACAACTTTAAAACTGAATTAAAGTTTAATTTTACAGAATATAAATTTGCGCAATTGAGTTGACCAGGCAACAATACTTCTGTTGCCGGGCAACGCACGTGCGAAATTTAATTGTTGCGAATATACGCACATTAGCTGGTTTTTTTTTCATTAATAATGTAGATTTGACTTTTAGTAGGTTTTGAATTGTTTCAGAACTTATCGCAATAATTTAATCATTAGTTAAACATAGTAACGAATTTATTAAGGAATTATTCTAAGTTAAAATTTATGCCCCTTTACTGACATTAATCCACATTTTGGAACAGGTTTTTTTTTCCTGATAAATCTAAATATATTTTGTATTATTTTATTAAGTTAATGCACGTAAAGCAACGAACTGAATTTCATTCGAAAACTATACCTTGAATTGGAAGGTATCACTTTTATTTCCTTAATTTTAATAAGAAGATTCTTTCAAACTTGACAAAATCAATTATTGATTCGATTTAGTCTTTTGTGTCTTTTCCAGTCTTTAACCCCATTCTCGAGGCCTATTATCTTGTTTTCACTTTGTTCAGGCAAAAAGTCTTTAGAGCAATAGATCCTCTCCCCCTTGCGGCGAAGAAGAAAACCACCGTGTAAGTTGTTCCTCGGTTCCAGGATAAGATGGAACAATACCCTGGGTTGTAAATGCAATTTGTCGTGGGATGCGAGTAATAGCATTCTCTCCACCCCTATCTCCAAAATGAGATTAGTCAATCTTGTCCCTACCAAGGGGAAAAATCAGTTTGCTTCCGTTACCATGACAACCACCGTGGTCTGACGTTGTGATGCTCACTCCCACGCTTGTCACTTTTTTCTTAAAATCTCGACCTTTCCAAAGACAAAACTGGACATAAAAGTATATAAGAAAAATAACACCCAAATACACTACAGTGCAATTAATAGGCCTTTCACAAAAAAAAAAGTATCATTAATATTGTTTAATTTTATTTATTTCGCTTGTAAATTGACATAACACTCGTCCATCCATACTTTAAATCTTTAATTAGCCAATCTCTGAAGAATGATTCACTTCAGTAATAACTATAAAACGCTGAAAACAGATGAAATAAGTAGACACAATATCTGCGGAAAATGCGATAGTTGAATCTTAATTTTTAACCCAAATGATTTTAATTAATTCGAAGAAGTATTCCTCAAAGCTGCTTCTGTATCATCCCTTAGGTATATAAAAGGGCTCAATTTGGGATTCTGCATCTGCCTTTCCAATTTCTATTCATTCAATTTAATCTTCAACACATTATTTTTGTATATACAATAAACTTGGACTGTATGCATTATGTTATTGAATATCAATACAAAGCCTGTCTCCAAAGCAACATAAGCCTGATAAGTGAACACGTCAGGAGATCAGCTTTGTCAGCACTAATACCTTAGACATCTTATAAGAAAACAAGGACTAAGAATAGAAGCTTCTTACTGTACTTCCAAGATGAGATTCAGAGCATTTCATCACTAGTGTGACTTTTCCAGATATTAATATTTCAAATAACAAAAACAAAAAAGGTTGGGGGAGAGGGGTTCTGGCAAATGAAAGAGACAACAACAGATGGTTTCTGACCAATAATAACAAGGTTTATGTTTAATTTGTTAGGATTCTCTTTGCTATTCGTTCATTATAAACAAAATTTCTAAACAATGTACGCTTTAAAAAAAAAGTAAAAAAAAAAGTCTGTAACAAAATAATAAAGAATTTGCCTACAAACTTTCTTTTTCTAAAATATTAATCTTAAGTTATTGTAGAATTAGCAATTATATCATATGTCTCATGTAATTTAAATTCTTTTGTTTATTTTTATTCTCGCTAATGAGAACTCTAATTCACTTCTAACATACTTCAGGAATCAACCTGTGGTTCATTGAGATAACTGTTTATTCTTTCGGAATCTTTTTTATTTTCCTTTACGCAACAAACAACAATGTTATATTAATAATTTTGATATGGTTATTAATGGTCAACCATCAAAGACTACAAAAAAAAAATACAAGAAAAATTGATGTATTAGAAGAGAATTTAACAATACGGTTTTTAAAGAAGATATAAATATTTGATGATTAAATCCTTAATATCACCTAATTGCAATTTCCATTTGTTACAATTCATCTTGACAGCTATGTCTTCGCTCGGCAGTTGAATAAG
Source organism: Thereuonema tuberculata (assembly GCA_023159025.1). NCBI lineage: Eukaryota > Metazoa > Arthropoda > Chilopoda > Scutigeromorpha > Scutigeridae > Thereuonema > Thereuonema tuberculata. The sequence goes on from JAFIDM010000004.1 coordinate 60,086,456, forward strand.
AGATCAGAATAAACCTTGAAGAGGTTAAAAGTTGCTGTAATCTTCATACTGAAGAAATATTTAACCTTAACAACGCTTGTTTACCTTTTACGGTTCACGAAGTGAGTTTTAGAATTCTAAAGCAACATCTGATAATTGAATATTGAATCGACAGGTTTTGGCCCAGTCATCAGTCGAAATGACAGTTTGCAATATCTTCCCTAAATCATGTTTAGAATGGGACAACATGCGATTAAGTGATAGTAATTTACAAATGTAAACAGATTATCTAACAGTCATTTTGAAATTGTTTATCAGTAAGCTTAGACTTTTGTATTATTAGAATTAGTTTAATGTCCTGCATCAAAATGATACTTAAAAATGATCTTTCTACAGGTTTTCATTATTAATATTAAGATTTTCATTTTTGTTTTCTGCATAGCGATGTCATTCTATAATGTACGACAGAGATGCAGTAAACCACTGTTATTCAGACATTAAACGTTTGGTATTAGTTAAAGGATTGTAGAAAGATAAATAATAAGAAAAAAATAAGCTAAATTATACGCAAATTAAAAAATAAATTATTAATTATTAAAAGACTAATAAGCCGTGCCGGCGTGGTCGTGCGGTCTCAGGCGTCGGTCTGCCGTGCGGCCTGTGTGCCGGTACCCGGGTTCAAATCCTGGTCGAGAGCATGAATGTTTCATCTTTCTTCTTCTGTGTTTCGTCCGTTTCTCCCCTGGCACTTACTATCTCAGGGTTATTTCTCGACGGGATGTGAATCTTGTTCTCCTTCTGGAATTTCCTAGCCTCACCCTGACGTTGTCAGGTAGGGCTAGCCCATGGTCCATAGTTGGTCAAAGTCTATGAAAGGAAGGAAGGAAAAGACTACTACTACTACTAATAGTCTAATAATAATAATATTTATAATAATATGTGCTTTGGTCTTTGACCCGCCATTTCGTCTTGGATGGGGAAACCCAAGATTTGAATCATTAAAATAATAATAATAAAAATACAGGATCCTGAATAATACGATGGTCGAAATGAGAATAACAAATTAACAAAATTTCTTTAAAAAAAGGATTAAACCTGAAATAACTTCACTGATTTATCAAAGCAATGGAAACAAATACTTTGTATCACTGTTATAGCGCCTATAAGAGTAAATCAGAATTAAAAAAAGAAAAAAAGAAAGAAAAATCAATTATTTTTGAAAATGAAAATAAAAATAGAAATAGTATAAAGACAAACAAAGTGACTTATTCTTCCAATTGGTAATTATAAAGAATGAAAATGGTCATGTGATTTTTCTTTTTTATCACCGGAACTATTCGTATTTATAAAACACACGATTTCAATTCTACAAGTTTCAAATGAAGTATTCCTGTGGTACAGAATTATAAATTAGAAAATTTTCTCAGCTTAGGAAGTTTTGAAGCTTTAAGCTTCAGCTGTAATTAACCTTTTGGATGAAAGCCATGAATATCTTTCTAATTAAAGTAACTTAAATATTTCTATTAAGAAAAAAACAAAAAAAACAAGACTATGATAAACCCATAAATCACTTCTTGCCGGGACGAAAAACTAGGAAGTTGTTTCAAAAAACAGTTGTTTCAAATTTAAAACATTTATTCTGAGGACAGAATTTGACGTCTACGCTAAAGAAAACAGAGAAATAACTTTCTCAAAGAGATTTTATTCGGGAAAGTGTCTCGAGGTATACTATAGAAGAAAAACGAATTTCTGCGTTTTCTCCAATTACTTTTTAAACCTTTATATCAGATTTCAATTACATTGTTATCAAGCGGCCGACAAACGTATCACTGGATAAAAATTTCAACAAATAGTTTTGAAATTATTGGTTTGAAACATAAACAAGCAAATCTGCCCCACCACTTATAAGTATAAATCTTATAGCGATAAGATATATACCTATAGAAAGATCTCCTTACATAGAACATATGTTATAATTACGACTCGTCTCAAATATTAGTCCGTTCGGAGTTATATTCGTCTAGATATGACTTCTTTAATTGACATCTTAATTCCTAGATGTATTAATTAATTATCATTTAATAATTATTTTCAGTAATAGTAAATATTATTTTCATTTATTACACGTAAATAATTATTATTTACTTGAAATAAATGATAATATTAATTAATAATTACGTACAATAATTATTAAAAGTTAATTAAATAATAACTTCAAGAATTATATAACTCCGAACGGACTAATAATTGAGACGGGTCGTAATAATAAAATATGTTCTATTTAAGAAGATCTTTCTATAGGTAGGCTATATATATTTTATCACTATACAGGGTGGGGCAACTTCCCATGGAGTTTTGCTCATTGTCCATTGCAAAAAATAATTTCTAAAAAGATTAGCAAATGAAATAATCAAAAAATATATGTTGCTTCATAATTCCTTTGCCATTTTCGTTCGGAAAATTTCGAATTTCCTCAGCACTTTTTTTCTGTAGTTTTCGCTGTGTTTTCTACAGCATTTGCTTAACAGAGGAAGCAGTGGTTTGGAAGATGCGCAAAGGAATTTTGATCCGTTGAGTCAAATGAAACGAAACTAGTTGAGAGAAAGAAACCGAGAAGAAAAAAGTAATCAAACATTCAGGTTAGTAATTTTCGAATTCCATTTTTGCATTTAATAATTTTTCGCAAAATTAAGAATGGAAGTTATGTTATACATTTTTAGTTTAAGCATTGATCAGAAATTTAGGAAGATTTCCATTAATACATTATAATTACTTCATAAAATAGAATAAGGCTATTATCAATTTCTAAATATATATATATCTTTTGTCATCTTTTGCTTTTAATATTTTGAAGTATTTTTTAGGAAATTTTCTGTGTATGTATGAGGAATAAATGATTTTTCTATGTATGTATGTAAAATAAATGATTTTTCTATGTATGTATATAAAATAAATAATTTTTTATATGTATATATATGTGAAAGGTTTTTATACATATAGACAAAAAAGCATATAATTTAAAAGATAATTTAAAAATAAAAAAATAAAAAATAAATTTAAAAAAACCTAAAAAAATATTAAAAAGAGAGCAATCTTCTTATAATAAAGCGCTTTTGTGATTTCTAAATTTTAGCTTAGTTTCAAAATTCAACACCAGATGCCGCTGATGACGTGTTTGTATATTCGAATGTTAATACTTACACAGAAACAGCTTTTTGAAATTAATTTGGTTTTTAAATTTCAGAAAGCTGTCCGGCAAATTTTATATATATATAAAAATATATATATAAATATATATATAAATATATAATATATAAATATATATATATATTTTATATATATATTTCTGGCCACAAGAGTCTACAATCATCTAACAACAAACAGTATTTATCCTGTTGAGCAAAAAGGAAATTTCAAAAAGTCAAGAGGCACAAAAGACCAGCTGCTAATTGACAAGATGATACTAAAAAACTGTAAACGACGCCGAACGAATTTGAACATGGCTTGGGTTGATTATAAAAAAGCTTTTGACTCATTGCCACATTCTTGGATCAACAACTGCTTGGAAATTTATGGAATAAATGACAACATCAGAAAATTTGTGCAAAATAGTATGAAGCAATGGTCAACAACACTTATGGCAAACAACATTGAATTAGGCAAGGTGCAAATACGTCGTGGTATTTTTCAGGGTGACTCACTGTCTCCCTTATTATTCAGCATTGCCCTTATACCCTTGACCTCAATTTTACATAAAACTGGGCTTGGCTACCAAATTTCTACTCAGGTTGGAAAAGGCAACCATTTGCTTTACATGGATGACTTAAAACTTTATGCAAAAAGTCCAACTGAGTTAGAATCACTACTGAACACTGTGAGAATCTTCAGTGGAGATATAAAAATGAACTTTGGACTGGATAAATGTGCAATGCTGACAGTACAACGTGGAAAAGTTCAGAAAACAGAAGACATTGAACTGGCAAATGGAGATATAATAAGGTCACTTAATAAGGAAGACCCATACAAATATCTCGGTATTTTAGAAATGGACAACATCCTGCATGATAGGGTCAAAAACCTTACTAGATCAGAGTATTTGAAAAGAGTTCGAAAGATTCTAAAATCTAAACTCAATGCTGGCAACACTATTCGTGCAATAAATACATGGGCAGTGCCCTTAATTCGATATCCAGCGGGAATTATTGACTGGACAACTGCTGAACTGGAGACACTCGATAAAAAAACACGAAAACTTCTAACTATACATCACTCATTACACCCTAAGAGTGACATTGATAGACTGTATTTGCCACGCACCATTGGAGGTCGTGGTTTATTACAGATACAACAAACTGTTGAAGAGGAAAAATGTGGCCTCCGTGACTACATCAACAACAGTAATGAAAAACTGCTAAAAGCAGTTAAAACTGAAAATTTCCTGAAAGCCACCAAATCCAAAATAGAGTACAAAAAAGACCAGTACAATACTCGACTAGAAGCTTGGAAAAATAAGCCCCTTCATGGGGCTTTCTTCAAAAAAATCGAACATAAACATGACAAAAATATCATCTGGACTTGGCTAAAAAATGGTACATTGAGAAAGGAGACTGAGGGTCTGCTCCTTGCTGCACAGGAACAGGCCCTTCAGACCAATGTTATGAAGGCCAAAATACAAGGCACAAGCACCAACAGCCTTTGCAGACTGTGTAACAACCGAGAAGAAACTGTAAATCATATAATCTGTGAGTGTTCTACAATTGCTAACACAGAATATAAAAAGCGACATGACGATGTAGCCAAGAAAATACATTGGGCACTATGTCGTAAATTTGGATTCCATATATCAGAAAAACCCTGGCATCACAGTATAGAAAAGGTCTTGGATAACGGGCAAGTTAAAATCCTCTGGGATTTTCGTATTCAAACAGACCAGCATGTAACAGCTAATACGCCCGATATTACATTAATTGAACAACAAAATGTGACCCTAATTGACATTGCCATCCCTGGGGACTGTAGAGTCCAGGAAAAAGAACTGGAAAAAATCAACAAATACAGGGCTCTGGCACTTGAAATTACACGAATATGGAATAAAACAACTACAGTGTTGCCAATCATCATTGGTGCACTAGGAACACTATCACTTAAATTTATGGACTATTACACCAGACTTGGAGCACCAGCAATAACAACAGCTGAATTACAAAAGACAGCCATCATTGGCACTGCGAACATTTTACGTCAATACCTTAGCAACACTTAGGCCCCTGGTTGAGGCCCGTCTTGCCTAAGAAAATGCCAGTGATTAAACGTGATTTTTTGTGTTTGTTTGGGTGAACGTTTACACTGTGTAACTATTTTTTAAAAGAGTAAATTTGTTATATATATATATATATTACATTTACTTACTGTTGATTAGTTTTTACAAGTCAATTCTTTTATTATCATATACAAACAAACCATACTTCTTCCTTAAATCTTCTCTTTTATAATAAATATTATTAAACATCATAACACCAGAAAATAAATGTCAAACTACATTTATTAACTGAAAAAACGAATTTTCAAGGAGATAACAAAATTAACCGTCTCCTCTTTTTCAAGCCTTTTTTACAATAACAATAAATTGACGAGATTCTATTACAACAATGACCTCAAAATATTGACATTAACAGTTAAAAAACGTCAATACAACAATAATAAAAGATCATAATCTACAATATAACAATCACACATTATTAATAATCACAAAATCTGATCAAACGAATACAAAAAATTAGATGGATAATAGAAAGCCTATTAACACTTTAATTTTTCGATTATTACCTTTTTGTTAGAGGTTACGAATTTTTTGTTAATCATTACTCTAGCCAATTTTACTAAATTTTCACTAACTTTAACTCCATCACATCTATTGAGATTTTTTTCTTTCGAATTTCGAATACATAGGCTTTCTATTGTCTTTCTAATTTTTGTATTTGTTTCATTATATAAAATGTTTACTTCACAATTGATACAATGTTGCTTGTCTTTACAGTGTTCAGCAATTTCAGATTCCTTTACTAATTTT
>JAFIDM010000004.1:60108609-60119980 GCA_023159025.1 Thereuonema tuberculata
GGGGTGGGCGGATTAGCATCTTTACTTGTTTATTCTTCTTTAGCCTTTTGTTTAAGTCTTCTTCATCCCTTCATTCTTCGATACTTTTATTTTACTTCTTGATTTCGAGGTCTTTGAATTCCTTGTTTCAATTTCGTCGTAATAAATTAATTTCTGCATAATAGAAATGTGGGAACAAATGGTCCTAATCCTCATTCTTTCTTCAAACATCGATCCATTTGTTTTATCAGTGCAGCAAAGAATCAACATAAATCGGAAAACTACAAAAGAGTCATATTACTTATTCGAGAATTTTCCATTCACTTATTTCAGCATTTAATTACTTTTATTTTGGCTTTTAATTAAAGCTATCAAGGTTAGTTTTGTCTCCAAGAGCACTTCAGAGTCTCACTGAATTAATCTGAAATTATTTAAAAGAAAAACTTTTCGGGGAAATTAAAAGGGTGATATTTGAAGCATTAGAAGATGCATTTTATTAAAATTACAATTAGGGATTGACTTTTGCAGTTTAAAGTATGTGTGGGAACTCACACGAATTTAAATCGATAACACATGTAAAGAAACAGAATATTTTCAATCTTTACCAATTAACATTCATTAGTTTTTCCATCAATATAAGATACATCTGATTATTAATCTTATATTGTTAAGATTCGAAATATTCTGTCTTTATAGTACAGTGACTTTATTTAGTTAATTATAGCTTTATTAAAGCTAACATATACCGGGTGATACAAATTAAAGAGGTGGTGTTTAGACCTCTCCATAGGAAAAACTACTGGGCGAATCGCAACTAAATTTCGTACTCATACTTACCTGAGTATATCGTTTCGATTTCTCAAGAAATCGATTAGGAGTTCAAATTTCGGCCGCTAATGGTGAATTGTAGCGCTGCTGTCCATTTAATTTGCACATAGCTACATAATCGAACTAACTCCGCCTATAAAAGGAGACACAAGGCATTTTTCACAAATCCACGACTAGCGCAGAGTCATGTAGCTCACCATAGTGGATCGTGCTTTACTAGTTAAACCCGATCCTTTTTTTATTTACAGTTCAATAAAAATTATGTTGTTCATAAAAAAACTATTTTTATGCGTGAAATCGCTTCAGTTGTTTTGTGAATGGTAGCTCTCGAATGAATTCAACAGAAATCTATTCCTAAGGTCTCGAAACTTACTTGAAGCGTGGTTTTAGAAAATGAGAGGTGATTTATTTCCTTATTTCATAAGAAAACACTGGATGTTAAGTAATTGCAGATTGAAGGAACCCAAAAGCTTGATTCTCCAATCGTTGCAGCCATGGTCTTGATAATGACCCACCCAATAAGCCTAGAAAGACATCCTTAGAAGATCGGTTCTGTATCGTATTGTTTTGAGGAAAGAAGATTTGAACCTTCTATAGTGCGGTAATATATAGCGGCGAAGAACTAAGCAAATCCACTGAAGAGTCATGTAATAAAGTCCCACCCAAAACACTTCGTGTAAAATAAGTTGCCAAGACTCACATGTCATAATGCTTTCACTGTTAAAAAGATATGAGATCTCAAGTAGAGCCAAGCCCCTAACTCTACAAGGCCTAACTCTACAAGCCCTAACTCTAAAAATCCTATATCTTGGTCAAAAAATATGCCTTGGCCGTTTCGTGGCTGTCACACAGACAATCCCATGGAGTTATGTAAAGGATATGGAGTATACCAAGGCACACTTTTTGACCAAGATAGTAGGGTTTTTAGAGTTAGGCATGTATAGTGAGGGGCTTGGCACTATATGAAATCTGATAACTTTTTAACAGTGAAAGCGTTATGAGCATGCGAGTCTTGGCAACCCCTTATTTTACATGAAATGTTTTGGGTGGGATTATCTATTACAACTAAATTTAGTTTTAAGATTATTTAGAAAATGGATTTTTTTTCAATACCCTACTTTTCTGTTTATCTATTGGTCAACTTGCATATACAAGCTGTTTGCACTTTGGAAGAAATCACATTATTACACAGTATTATTTAGGCCGAAGCATTGAGGGTATTTCAGATCTTAATAAAATCCAAAGTATAAACGCTAGATAAATGAAACTAGCGTATTTCATTAGTGTGGTAACTGCATCTTATCCTGAAAATTTGAGCTCTCTAGTATTATCCAGGCCGAAGCTATGAGGGTTCAATAATACATAACCAGACCCCCCCCCTTTATGAGGGGTTGGAATGTTAAAGTTACGGATTTCTTAATTTTTTTGTTATTTGTGTGCTAATCCTAACCTGCATACCAAATTTCAGCTTTCTAGGACTTCAGGAAGTACCCTAGAGGTTTTGATGATCATGAGTCAGTCAGTCAGTCAGTGAGTGACGGAATCGACGTATTTTAGGTATTAATAAAATCCAAAGTATAAAAGCTAAATAAATGAAACTTAGCGTATTTCATTAGTCTGGTAACTGCATCATATCCTGAAAAATTGAGCTCTCTAGTATTATCTAGGCCGAAGCTATGAGGGTTCAAAAATACGACGAAACACTTCCAGAAAAGGTACGTAGTGCCCTTCCTGCCTTCGGCTCGTCTTGGCGGGGGCACTGCCGTGCCCCCAGATTAACATTTGCATCATTATGTTTATTTTTGATCTTTTGTCATTATTTTAATTGCATAATACGGAAAAGAAATTCCAGTGTACGCAAAAGTACACTGTTTTCCATTCATAGTAATTCTGTCCAGAGACAGGTCAACATTCCTATGGAATTCAAGAATTCCCATAGAAGCACCTGGGGAAGAAACTGAGGTGGGTTCCCGTGGCCTTCCTCAGGAAGCTGTTAAGGAATGGCTTCAGACCGAAGAGAAAGTGAAGAAAAGGCTAACAAACACAGGAAAGGAAATTGAAACAATCAAGCCACGCCCGGGATTCGAACCCAGGTTCCGACACAACGTCCGCACGGCAGACCGCCGCCCAGACCGCTCGGCCGTGCCGGAACGGAACACTGTTATATAGACATTTATTAATTATTTATTTTTTGCATTTATAGCTAAAACGTTTCTCTATTTATAACGTATTGCTCAGTAAGACCTTCATAATTTATGTTGTTTTTGTGGCTTATCCCTAGGTCCATTTTTCGGATCATTAGTCATACAGATCCTCTGTATTAATGGGAAATTAATGCTGCTGTGTCGTTTGGATAACTATCTAGGATGCACGTGTAAGGTGACAGTCAGACTTTTGTCAGAAGAAAGAAAGACACATCCAAGCCCATTCTCATGGGAGGCCGTCGCATTGACCACAAAGCTGTACCCGAATGGCAGAATTTCTCAATGGGCAAAAATAAAATAGCACTGATAAGTCTTGATAAAGATATTAATTATCAATTGCTGTATATAATATTCTTAATTGCATCAAGAATTATATTGCTACAGAATTAACAAATTTTGGAATAATTCCAATGCTTTTTTATTCTACATCATTACTAAGAGTGAAGAAAAAAAATCTTTTATCATTCATTGCATTTATTCTTTCAGAAATTCTCATTTACTTTTATTTTATTCATTAAAAGAATTAGAAAATGAAATAAAAAGAAAGAAGAAGTTTTCTGTTTTAATTTTTCTTCAAACAATAGCCAGTAATCTGGTAAAAAAGAACAACAATTTAATATGAGTTTTTTATTTTTTAATAAAACGTACTATTTAAAATCTAAAATCTATTTTTCTTAGGTATGTATGAATATATTTTTTTGAATTTGACGAAAGACGCTGTACATAGAAAAGATTTCTTTCTTTAAGCTAATTTAAACTATTAAAAACGATTTCCTTGGCCTCAGTTTCACTTTTTTTCTTCCCTTTATTTATTCAGTTGCTTGTCCACTGCATTTGTGAAAGAATAACCGATTATAAAAGTATCTGATTGGTTGCTTTCTTTTGTCTTCTGAGAAGGTGCTTAGTTTATGCTTTCGTAGTTTATAACTGCCATTCTTCGTTTTGTTTTGTTTTCTTGTTTTTGTTTTTCTGTTTTCAGTGAAAATTTTTCTTAGGAAAACTAACTGATATGTTAAGATACATTCAATTCTTCTCAAATGTCAAATTCTCTTAATAATAATCAATTAAATTTTAGTGAAAATGAGTCACCAGTCAGGAGTTGCCTGATTCTCTTCGTTGGAAGATAAGCCGATTAGTCAACGGAAGACGAAGAAGAGCAACGGGAACAGCAATTACAAGACAACAGAATAGATGCAGAGCTAAGCCTCTCTTCTCGCATCTTCCTGGAAAAGCCTTTCTATTCATTAATATTTGGATAATGTTTAAACAAAGGACTGTCGAATACCAGTTTGAAGTTATTAGAAATAATTGTTTCGCTGTAATACGCATTCCCACAAAGGTGTAATTTTTGGTTGGTGCCAAATAATCTTAATGGAGGTATTTTTGTGTACCATATGGGAATTCACGGCGTAGAGTATTGCAATGTCGATTCTTAATGACTTTGTTAACCATCCACCCTAGAGCTAAAGTAGATGGGGTTTGGAACTGAAAACTGCCAAATTACATTGCTAAAAAAGACAGTAACTGTCATGGTAACTGTCAGAGAAAACTATCAGGGAAATTTAGAGATAGATTAATATTGATAAATATGAGACTTAATGATTTTGATGAGAATCTAAGACCAAAAACTACTTATTCAGAGTTCCACAAGAGTGTTATTGTCTTGGTAAGCACTTATTACTGAAAATTTATTGATTACTAATCACTTTATTAGAAAAGTCTAAAACTCTCGAACTAATATATACTCATGGACAAAAAAATTAGCGAACCAAGAAATAATTGCGGGATCGTAACGAAACTTGCAATGAAGGTACATGTCGGGGAGATATGCAAATGATTAGAAATGCAGCGTGATTGCGCATTACGTATAGCCGGTAGAGGGCGTTGAACATCGTACTCTGTGGAGTATAAAACAGGTAACCAAAGCTTGTTTGAGTGTGCTGAATCATTTACAAAGGAAGAGCTGAGGTAGACATGCCATTACGCCGTGTTCGAAGACAGTATACGCAGTTGTCGCAGTTTGAGAGAGGGAGAATCGTCGGAATGATGGAAGCTGGGTGGTCAGCTAAGCGAGTAGCTCGTCAATTAGGCCGCTCTGATTGTGTTGTGAGGAGGTTTTGGGACCAGTGGACCCGAGAGATGTCATGTACACGAAGACCAGGCTCAGGACGCCCTCGACAGACCAGTCGTCGAGAAGACCGCCACATAGTCAGAAATGCACGCGTACAGCCAACTGCTTCATCGGCCGCCATCCAGGCACGGGTAGCACCTTCACTAGGGGCCGCTGTGTCTTTTCGAACCATACGAAGGCGCCTGGCTGAAGGACAGTTGGTATCACGGCGCCCATTACGTGTGCTGCCCTTGACGCCCACCCATCGACGCCTCCGTTTGGAGTTTTGCCGCGCACGAGGAAACTGGACTGCAGCGGAATGGAACCAGGTCGTCTTTAGCGACGAATCCAGATTCAATCTCGGCAGTGATGACAATCGTGTTCGTGTGTGGAGAGCCTGTGGTGAACGCTTCAATCCTGCCTTTGCTGTACAGCGACACACCGCTCCCACAGCTGGTGTGATGGTATGGGGTGCCATTGCCTACAATACACGGTCACCCCTAGTATTGTTCCGTGGCACCATGACAGCCCAGCGGTATGTTCATGAAATCCTGCAACCACATGTGTTGCCACTCATGCAACGGCTCCCAGGAGCCATTTTTCAACAAGACAATGCTCGGCCTCATACGGCAAGGGTGTCACAAGACTGTCTCCGCACTATTACTACCCTTCCTTGGCCTGCCCGATCCCCAGAATTGTCTCCAATCGAGCATATCTGGGATCATTTGGGACGACGAGTTGGGCATCCCACGAGTTTGAACGAACTAGAGGCAAGGTTACAGCAAATATGGAACGAAATGTCTCAGGCCTTCATACAGAACTTGTATGACTCAATGCCCGATCGTATCGCATCGTGCATTCGCGCTAGAGGGGGTCCAACGGAGTATTAACTCCTCTGTTCTTTTGCCTTTTTCTCTGAAATAAATTATCCTTTTTCTTTGATTTTCTAATCATTTACTCATATCAAAGTAGTCGTTACGTATGTAAATTTTCGTTTCATTTTGACGACTCCTTCTTGGTGCGCTAATTTTTTTGTCCATGAGTGTATAATTATTCATCAATCTAATGTTATTCATTATTTGAAAGAATATTTTTAATTTGACGATGCTGAACTAAGAAAATAATTATATGAACATTTTGTTGAAATGATCTAACTTCATTCAATTTCTTTCAACGATTTTAGTACTTTTAAAGTTTTATGTATGTATATTAATAATAAATATATTTTAAAAACTAGTTAATGAACGTTTTCTCAGTATGTTACAACCGAGTTTGTTAATAAATATTTAAATCACTTAGCTCCGGCGTGAATCATTATTTGCCTTCCTACGATAACACCAAAGATGATTTAGTCTCTCAAAACCTATTTCTCTGTTATCAAATTGCATACCTGTCTGATCAATAGTTCTATCGTATTTTCTCAATTCGTTCTCATTAATTCGTGACAAACTTAAAATACTTAAAGAATACATAGTTTCCGAATGTAAGAAGTTCCGAGATAATTCTATTTTAACATAAAAATATTTAGGTATAATTGACAGCAGATCTCTTGAAAAGTAACCTTAATATGGCCATAAAAATTTAAAATTTCATAGTAGAGGATTCTCATACAGATATGTTATGTCTTGCCACTTGAGAAACCTGTGGGCACCTGCAATTTGGCCTACGCGTCGACTGTGACAGCAGCAAGCCAAAACCAAGATGGCCGCACAATTAGAAGGATTCTCCAAAGAGGAGCAGCATGCAGTTATCCGTTTTTGGGCAGTAAGGGTGAAAAACTGGCAGATATTCATCACAGGATACAAAGACAGTATGGGGATAGTTGTTTGTCGCTTTAGCAAGTTTGAAAAGTTTGAAGTGCCGCGTCAAGTACAACTGATGGAGCTCGCTCCGGCCGGCGTCACACTGCGACTGTGGCTAACATTATCGTTGCAGTGGAACGATTGATATGGGAAAACCGGCGGATAATAATCAACGAAATGGCTGAAATAGTGTTCATTAGCCATGTATTGGCATACCACATCATTTACGATATGCTAAAGTATGACAAAGTCTCTCTAAGTGGATACCAAGACAACTTGCCCAAATGAAAGAACGTGTGGATGCTTGTGAAACGCTATTGCGACGCTATGAAGTTGGTGGGGATGACTTTTTACGATGTATCGTCATTGGTGACGAATGCTGGGTCCAGTATTACTAGCCAGAGACTAAGTGAGCAAGCAAGGAGTGGCGACATTCATCATCGCCGAAACCAAAAACATTGTGCACAACTCCATCGGCTGGCAAAAGTGATGCTCACGCTCTTCTGGGACTGTAAAGGTCCAATCCTGGAACTTTACATGACCAAGGGATTTACTGTGAGCAGTGAATCGTATTGTGATCTGCTTCAGAGCCATTTAAAACCCACAATCAAATCAAAATGTCGCGGGTTGCTCCGTTCTGTTGCGTGTGCTGTTGCAGCAGGATAACTCAGCGGGATACCGCTCATCCGATGGTAGAAAACTCAAAAGATCTGCATTTCGAGTGTTTCCACATCCTCCATATTCACCAGACCTTGCACCGAGTAATTACCTCGTGTTTGGAGGCACTAAGTTTCTCAAGGAGGCACTAAGTTTCGCACGGATGATGAGATGAAAGAGGAAGTGCATACTCGGCTTCACAGTCAACCAAAAGATATTTTTCTCGCGGAATCCAGATTCTGCTAAAGTTCCAGTGCACCAGTATTGAAAATAATAGGAACTATATTACAAAGCAGTGTTTTTGTTTGTTTCTTTGTATATTTTGTCAATAAAAAATAATTAAGTTTATTTTTTGACTCGCCCTCGTATTACCATCATTTTTAAGCTTTTAACGTTAGTTTGAAAGTCTTTCCAAATAGCCTATTAACACTCTGCTTTTAGTCTTCTAATGGTTCATCAAATTAACTCAGACAAATGTTAGGAATGACTTTTTTTTGAAACGATATTGTTACAAATGTTTTCGACGAGAAATAGTGCCTTCTGGACTTCAGTTTCGTCACTTCATTTATTTACATGGATTTTTCAGGCAAATTTGAAAACATGAAATAAGTTCATTACTTCTGTAAAATAAATTTTATGTATTTTTTTTTCAGAAACTGAATTTTAGACTTTAATTTTGGACACCAGTGCGCATGACGAAAAATAAAAATGAATCTATTTACATAATTTTGCTTTCAAATTATTTCTTGCAAGTGACAAAATTGATAAATAATGATAAGGAAACAGATCACTTCTTTTGTAAGTCAAGACCATGTTCCCTGTAAATATTTACCATAGAATTGTTTCTATTTAGGAAGTGGAGTGACATGCGAGGAAACGGTATTCAATATTTCAAAAAGGCTGATGATTGTAGAATAAAGAAACATAATCCACCTGCAAATCTTTTGTTTCTCAAGGTGGATGAAAGCATTTATACAACAGAATAAGAGCGTTAAAAATCTTATTTGCTTTCGAAATCTAATAAGTTTGTACAATGACGTAATTTTTTTAACATCAGTGACAGAATGGCTTTTGAAAATGAAATAAAAATATATTATTTTAAGCACTTTTTTTTCATTTATAGGCTTCACTAACTTGAGCGGAGACACGAAATGATATTTGGAGACGGACCTCCAGTACTACATCAGATGACAGGCCACTGGCAGCAAGTTAGAAGACTTTCGTAGGAGGTTAAATGACCGGTTACCGAAATCAGATAAGGTGACAGGATCCCTCTATATGGCTGCGACAGTTTTGCCACTTGTATAAGGTGAATTAAAATTATACATACTTGGTGTTACCTCCGAATAACGGACAGTCACGGGACCACAAGTTTTGTCCGTTATTGGGAGGTGTCCGCTATTGGGGAGGACATATCTTTTTTTTATTTTTTAGCTTACAGCATGTCATTTAATGAAAAATTACGTACAATCTTAATTAAATTTCTACAATTATCATTGCGATATGAGAGAATATGAAAAAATGCAAATTATTTACTATATTCCTTTTTAAATGAGTGCTAATCCGTTTGTCTTACTTAATTTCTAGCCATCCATTTGATGCCTTAAACGTGTCCAATCCTAAAGTTTGACCGAATTCTCTGGCTTTTTCTTGAAGAAAAACACCGCTTATAGGAATGTCCTTTGAACGAGCAAAGCGGAACCATTTTATCACCATTTCGTCCATTTTGCTTTTAGTTTCAGTTTTACGAAACTTCAAATTCTTCGAATTTTCGTTTGAATTAACCATCCACATTTTTCTAATCTTATCTTTGTCCTTTAAAAGTTCACTTATATGAGTTTTTCCAACTTTAAAACGTTCAGCAAGACAACGCACACTCAGCTTTTCTTTTTTCAGCAACTTCAAGAACAGTGAACAGTTTTTCTTTCGGTGCCAATCTCGTCCTTTTTGACGCCATTTTAATTCGCACTAAATTTAATCAACACGTTTATAGGATAGCTTTACGAGGGATTGATATTTACAAAGCAACTGCATTGAAAAAAAGGGCCTCAGATTCGTGCATTGAATCATGGGACACAGATACAATGTATCAATGTATGGGACACCGATGTAAATACATAATGTATTTGTCGAAATGTTAATCAAAAAAAAAAAAAAAAATTTTTTTACAGTTAAAATAACTGTCCGCTATTCAGAGTGTCCGCTATTCGGAGTGGATAACATGGAATGTCCTATTTTAAGGGACTGGGACCCGCAATAATGTCCGCTAATTAGAGGTGTCCGCTATTCGGAGTTTCCGTTAAAGGAGGTTACACTGTATATGAATGATAGTCATTGTCTTTGTAATTACGACTCAGTAGTAACCAAATATTATTATTATTTTGCTAGTTTGTTTTGTTTCATTCATATAGATTTAAGTATAACTAATAAAAATAACTGTAGCACCTGTTGATAGGAGTCTTGAGCTCCTAACGGGACTCTAATGTAATTCAAATGTAGATTCAAATAAAAAAAATATATATATATATAATCATTAATAATTCGGTATTAAATAAAATAGTAGCTGTCGTTTTGAAGCTACGAGCCCAAAAAGAAAAGTTCAATTCTAACATGGCTGTAGACTCCTGGGAATTGACGCCTCTTCTCCTTATTTTAAGTGAGAGCCTGAGGATCTGAAGTCATTGCCCTTCTGGTTTCATTACATTATCATTCATCATTCAGCCTTTATCAGTCCACTGCTGGACGAAGGCCTCCCCCATACATCTCCATCGTTTACGGTCATCAGCTTTACTTCTCCATCTCTTCCCCGCAAACTTCTCCATCTCATCCTTCCATCTGCCCTTTGGTCTTCCTCTCTTCCTTTGACCTGTGGAGGGTTTCCAAAACGTGGTCAGGCTCGTCCAGTTTTCCCTAGTCTTTCTGGCCGGTGTCCTGCCCACCTCCACTTTGACTTCTTTAGACATATAACTGCGTCCTGTATCTTGGTCTGTTGTCTGATCCATGTGTTTTTCTTCATATCTCTCAATGTTATATTTAACATGTTTCTTTCCATACGTCTCTGAGAAACCCTAATCCTATTTTCTTGGCTTTTAGTCGTTGTCCATGTTTCTCCGGCATATGTTAATACAGGTAGGACACACTGGTTGCAGGCTTGTCTTTTTAGGCTTATAGGTATGTCTGCTTTAAAAATATACCCCATTTTCTTGAAAGCCATCCATGAAAGTTGAATTCTTCTTTTGATTTCCTTTCCCATCCCCCCATTAATCTGTAATATTTGTCCTAGGTAGTTAAATGTTTCTACAATTTCGATATCTTGATTTTCCAACTGAATATTCCTTGGTTTCACAAATTTGTTGAACATTAATTTGGTTTTTTCTTTATTAATTTTTAATCCTATGATTTTGCTTTCTTGGTTTATATCTATTAACATTTTCTCCAGCTGCTGGGGATCTCTTGATATAATTACTATGTCATCTGCATATCTTAGATGGGAAATCCTCTTTTGATTTATTTTAATTCCTTCCCCCTTCCAGTTTAATCTATTGAAAATAAGATCAAGTGCAGCAGTAAACATTACAATAATTAGAAATATTGAAACCCACTACAGGCCTATGTGGCCCTCAGTGTCGTAAGAGGAAGGCTCCCGGCATTTCCTGACCAACGGGACTGAGTTAAAAATAATAATAAGTAAAACCTCGTTAAGTCGTCACTCAAGGAACCAAACATTTTTGACGACTTAAGCGGAGGGACGACTTAAGCGGAGTGGGAATTTTTGAAAAAAAAAAAAAAAA
>JAFIDM010000004.1:60130552-60141724 GCA_023159025.1 Thereuonema tuberculata
ATTTGATCTGGAATGGCTCCAAAAAGGGTTTAAATACCAAAATATTGAGTTTTAATTTATTTAATAACAGAATATCTTGAAAATTTAAAAACAAAAAAAACCTCAGATCGCTCATACATTTAGATGCTCAATTGGCGACATGTCTTGAGACCCTGTGGGCCAATGAAGGGGATCAACTGCAAGGAGACAGTCCATGGAAACTCATGCTATATTGTTGAGCATTATCTTACATTCGAAAATGTGCTGCTATAGCCGTTCAAGGAAGGGAAGGACATGAGGCAGCAGAATTTCCTGAAAGGAACGCTGAGCCACAAATGTTCCCCTTGATCATACCAAAGGAGAATCATAGGAAATAACTCCTCACACCACGTCACAGTCCTGGTTGTGTGTCCTCAGTAATGAAGTCCGGATTGGTGAGCTTTCAAGTGTCTCTCCAAACGAGTACGGTGGTTATCCATGTCCAACCTCGATTCGTCACTAAACTCTACCAGACTGCCTCCGCAGTCCACCTCTCTCAAACTGTCAAATTTTTAGTGCAAAAAATAGTGCAAAAGTTAGTTTAAAATAATATTTGTTTCTTTTAAAAATTGTGACAGATTAAATTACTTTTTTAAAAATTAACTGTTATACCAATAATAACTATTTTAAATACAAAACATTATTTTACTAATTTTTTATCATTTCAGCTTTTCAAATTTTTTTGAGTTAAAAATACCGAGTAAAACCTAAACACCCAAAAAATAAATTGACTGTTTTTGAATTTTAATTTAATTAATTGTTGAATATTTTGAAAATTAAAAATAAGAAAATATAAATCCCAGATGCTTCACAAGTTTAAGTTTAAATTTTCAGAATTTTTGATGCATTTGAAAAAGAAATATGTAAAAGAAATTAAAGGTTTGCAGTCGCAATTGCTTGATCCTGCAATTGCTTGAGTCAGGATATTAAATAATTTTTTTCTGTTTAGTTTAATATGAAACATTACGTAACTTTGTTATTTGCAGTCTAAGTTCTAAATTAACGATTTTATTTTAATATTTCAATTTTAGAAGGAAATAATTTTTGCCAAAAATACCAAAAGAATTAAATCTTATATGCGATCAAGAATCGAGATTTTAAGTTTGCAAAGTCTTAAATATACGCTAAATTATTTACTTTTTTCATAGATGGGCATATCTAGATATAAAATCGTATTTTTCAGATTAAAATTCAGAAGAAGCTTTAAGAAAAAATTTAAAATTCTTGTTAGTTCTTTTCTTCCCTTTCTACTTATATGAAATTAATTAGAATTAAAAAAAAATGACCAACTTGATGCTCTTGGCTTCTTTAGAAAATCTTTACTTCCTTGCAGTCATGAAAAGAAATTAACATGAAGAGATTTTTCCAATAGAAAATCAGTTACGATCAATGGGACTAGGACACAACTACTTCGTGCTTAATTCCATGAATGATTCCTTTAAAATAATGAATTGAGTTTTAAAATAATTAGGAAGATAGATTTTTATTTTGCGCCGCTTATTTTACCTTAACAGCCAGTATCTGATAATAACTGTAAAAAAAGCAGTTAGTAACATTAGTAGAATTAAAATACAAAAGCAAATTGTATTTATTCACACAAAAGAAAACATTCCAATTCAGTTAGATTTTCAGTGAATAGAAATTAGAATTGAAAACAATCAAAACAAAAATATTGCATTAACTGTAAATTTTCTGTTTAAATTTTAAAGTAAATGTCTTATTATGAGCAGGTAGAACAATCTTTTCAAAATAGAATTCACTCTTTAAGAAGCAAATAGATATTTTTTACAATATTTATATATTGTTTAGATATTTAACACAAGTTTCAAAACTTGAGGAAGTTGAGCATTATTTGCATTAAGCGGCAAGTAATTGCATTAAATGCGAGAATTATATCCAGTCCTTCTCATCTTGGTCACGTCAGTTGGTTGTATTTCTTTTATCAGGTATCAATCTTATTCCTTCGAATCGTTTCATTCCCTTTCTTGAACCATAAGAGGCTTCTGAGAATAGAGAGATTTAATATAATGTTAAGATGATAAAACAATGGATAAAGTGAAAAAAACAAGAAGTTACAGACACAACGTTAAGAGTTTTTTCAATAATTCATATTGTTTAACGTGCAGTAGTATTACTAAAAAAAAACAAAAACTATGCATATCCTGGTCATCTTAATACTTAATATTTCACCCACTCAACTCCATGATTATGTATTGACTTCCAAACTACTATTTGTCTATTACGTGTCTCATTTTACCTGTATTAACATTCAATTGAATAGTAAGTGAATTTCATGCAGTTAGTGGTTATTTTTTTTATTTATTTTTAGTTTGTTGTTTATTTTTGTGATTGAGGTTTTGTATCTAAGGAATGGGACTTTTCTTTTGTCTGCAATGCTTTCTTCTTAAGTAAATATACAAATAATAAAATTGTTTCTTTTTCCCAAATGTTTTAAGAATAATATTTTGCTATCACTGGTAAGATATTATAACTCATTAAAGAAATATACTCAGAAAGCCTAATAATTTTCTCTCCACCTTAATGCACACAGTATTTCGACCGGTAAATTCGATCACCTGAAGAAGATCGCTAACTTACAGGTTGAAATATTGTGTGCAACACGATGGAGAGAAAATAATGTAGTGTTTTAACGGAAAAGTTGTTTATTTCAACTGGATTAACTTATATAATGTTACGGATTTATAGTAGTTTCTTCCCGTCAGTGGTCAGGGATTTTCTA
This sequence comes from Thereuonema tuberculata, assembly GCA_023159025.1. Classification (NCBI taxonomy): domain Eukaryota; kingdom Metazoa; phylum Arthropoda; class Chilopoda; order Scutigeromorpha; family Scutigeridae; genus Thereuonema; species Thereuonema tuberculata. The sequence continues at coordinate 60,133,311 of JAFIDM010000004.1, forward strand.
TGTTTATTTCTCTTCCAGATGGACCCTAGGGTTCACCAGGCCCTCTGCCAAATGGGTACTGGGGTTCTTACTTAGGGGTTAAAGGTGAGCGGGTGACGAGTAAAGCATCCGATCTCAACTAGTCCCGTTGATCGAGGATCGCTGAAGCCTAGACCTTTCACTCACTCTAGGACTTGCTCGTCTTTTGTGTAACAGTTTAACAGTAATCTCTTACATAATAATCTCAGAGTTATAATACAGAATTTAATCTCTACATAAATTTAAATATTTGCTTAATATCTTTAATAAAAACTTAATATTAGTGTGTTTCTAGAAAGTAAAACTCTTCATTCACTTCTCAATATCTGTAGAAAACAGCTGATACAATTGTTGTATTCGGAAAACTTCTTCAATTGTAAATGCACGAAAAAAAATAAGAAATGTGAGAACCTGAAAAATCTCTTAGCGAATATCAGTTATCTAAACTTTTTTGAACTGATTGCCATTAACCCTTTGGGCTTGAGTGCCTTTGAAGGCGTTAAGAGCACCACTGCATATTCAGTTCATCTTTTCTTTCCAACATATACTATCTGAGTCGCTCAATGTCATAATACTTTAAAAATGTAGACATACACTGATAAGATTTGGAGAAATCAATTGTTTTCTCTTAAATTTCCAGCATCCACAAATCTTGGAATGTCGACGATCGTCTGGACACGTGGTATCGAACTTTATGTAGTGGTAGATCAGATGAACTATGTGACAGTGCAATATTTTAAAATTGTAAGTATTCAAAGAACAGTCTTCTTAAAGATTGTTACAATTTGTACTTTTTTAGGCAGTAAAGATAGAGCTAAATAAAAAAGAGCTAAAATGATTTCATACAAATCTTTTTAGAGATACAATAAAAAATAATCCATATAAAGCAAATTTTATGAAATTTGAAATCTTTGTTAAAAAGTAGAAAATAATGACGCACATAATAAAAAATGATGAACACTATAAACTTCACGGACTACTTTTAAAGATAGAACTTTTAAGGCTGAGTGATTATCCTGGAAGAAGCTGCGCAGATGCCAGCGAAATCGATAGATTTTTTTTTTTCATCCCCTTTTCTTATTTCTGTTATTATTATTTTTTTTTTTTACTTTTCAATGAAACTTTTTACACAAGTTAAATTTTTCGTTTCAATTAAAAATTTCTCTTTTTACATTCGAAACTGATATATCAATAGATCTTATCCTGTTTTAAGATGTGAAAGGTTTTAGATACCCTGTATTTAAAGAGTTTGATTAAAATTCGAATTTGGTCAAAAGGGAATATTTCCAGAAAAAGATGTTTCCATTGAAAAGCTCATTGTCACGGAAGAGGAATTATCTAAAGAACCACTGATGTCTTAAGGTCCTGACTCAAGCAAACCGTTTACTCCATCTGTTCCGAAATACTTTTCCGATTTGGATTAAAAGTAAAGAGTTATTGAAAATAAATTATGTTGTTAATTAGAAACATTTTTTATATAAAATTTAGACGTTTTTCTATAATTCAATAACCATTTTACATCGATAATATAGTTTACTACATCATATAATTATTCAAAAAAAAAAAAAAGTTGTTTTTTTAATTAAAAATTTTATTTTAAAATACTGTTCCGATTTGTTAAAAATGAATTATAACCTTGAAAATTTAATACAATTTTTGTCGTTTTTAGTGAAAAACAGTAAAATAGTAACAGCATTTTTAGAATTCTAAACTAGTATTAGATACCAGTATTAGATGGCTTTAATGTTTGTAGATATGTTGGTATACTGAATAAAGTCTTTTTATCGCTTCAAGATTGTATGTCAGCAATATTGAAAGTCAACGGGGAAAATTGCTACAAACAACGTCCTATTGGAAAGAATCGACTAATCAATCAAGGAATCTTGCCAATTTCTCTTTTTGTTGACCAAAGTGTACTGGAAAAGCCCCTTGAATTTTTACAACAATAAATAATCTGTATTTTTGATTTAATAGACTATTTTTTCATATATATGCTTGGGTATATACATACGTAGTGTATGTATATGTACATAGACAAGTTTTCTCTTAAATTATTAGTTTCTAAAAAAGTCATTTTATTAAAGATATTTGATTTTTTCTAGTCAAAAACAGTAATAATATCAAATCGAAATTGTATTTTGGAACAAAAAAACAATGTGAAATCGGAACAGTATTTCAGAACAGACGGAGTATTATATTTCTTTTATATATTTATTTTTCCAATGCACCTAAAATTCTGAAAATTTAAAGATGAACATATGAAGCATGTGGGATTTATATTTTCTGATTTTGAAATATTCTACAATAAATGAAATTAAAATTCCATAATAGTCAGTTCTTTTGGGTCTTTTTTTCGAGGAAGTACTCGATATTTTTAACTCAAAACAACTTGACAAAAAACTGAAATGATATAAAATTTGCAAAATAATGATTTGTATGTAAAATATTTCTTATTAGTGTAATAGTTATTTTCTAAAAAATATTTATTCTCACAATTTAAAAAAAAATTAAATTATTTGATGATCAAATTGTTGAATTTCCTGATTCTCCACAAATTTCAACATCATTACGTTTCCGATGATAAAACAGACGGAACAGAAATTATTTAGCGAGACGTCATCCCAAAACAAAAACAGATCAAGACGAGTGATATCTTTCCATATGTAAGAATTAAAAAATTTTATTAGGAAGATTCATGGGCTGCATGTCTGTCGATTCAGAAGCATTACAATGGACATATGATGACAGTTCAGAAACACAGTGACCTTCAAATTCCATTTTTACTTTAGATTAAATACAATAAGCTCCATTTCCCCTCAGAAATTTCTGAAAAACTTTAAAACAATCGAAAACTATTTGTTTATTTTGTCATTACATAAAAAATTAATTTTTATAATTCGAAAGATAAAAATAATTATTGATTCAGAAGTAATTTAACTCCTTAAATTAAGCTAAAGCGAGATGCAAAAAATTAAAAATTAAATATTTGGAAAATATCAGATGCTAAGAAATGAGAAAGACAAGATCTATAATATAATAATAATAATAACAATAATAATAATAATAAAGATATAATATTATTATTCCATGTAGATCTGTTTGTTTCTTGTTCTGTGCAGTTGCCACAGTATCAAAGGAAAAATGTGTATTACAAATCTTCCTAAAATGAACCCCAAATAAGCAAAATAAAGAACGAATGATTCAATAAACGTTGTTGTAAACCAAAAACAAACAATAATGGATCCAGAAAGGAACAGTTTTCACGCAAAACGTAGTTCGCAGTAAACATTGTATTGTTATAAGAGTCAACACAAATAATGGAAACGACTTGGAATTAGTCATAAAAATGCCAATAAGTGAATGTAATGAGTGTTTGCAATGCGTTTTCTCGCATCATACTATGCATACAAAACGAAACAAGAAACAAACACCTACATTGAATAATGATACAAAAAATTTTATTCGAAAACTATTCATTTTCAAACCCCTGTTTATAGGAACTTTTTTTTTTTTTTTTAATCGAAATCTTACGCTTTCCTCGTTCTGGTGTCTTCGCCACATTCAAGGTCTCTTCTTGCCCATGCGCAACAGCGAAAAGACTCATATCACGCAGCACCGACACGAGCGCCACTAAGGAAAGATGCAGTCTTGTCCTCGTCTCTTTTACTGGTAACAAGTCTCCACGTCGTTCTGATAATATTCCAACTGTTCTCAATATTTTACGCTGTTTTGGTGATAAACTTCAGTTAATGGAAGCAAAGCCTAGTGCTAATGAAAGGATTTAGTAAACACTCAGTAGCACCAACGCATTCTGATCAGATAGATAAGATTCGTGGATCTGGAAGGCAGATAATTCAGTATATATGCTACAATGTAATTACACATGAATGTTTTGTTAAAGCATAAAAAAACGTTGCATAATATGTAATGATGCATGAAAGAAACGGTACACAATGATGTTTTTATGGTAATGGATAACGAAAGTTTATAGTGAAGAGGGTTTGCGGGAATTTAACTCAATTTGCTTTATTGGCTGCGGTTTCCACCTTCATTGTCATCACCTGTGTAGTCCAAACTACAAATTGGACAGGCACGAGTTATACTTTATTGGCTCCTTCGTGACTTATACAGGTGAGAAAAATAGGAGTTAGGGTCTGCGGTAACTTCCTCTCTAAAGGAAGTGGCCGAAAACGAAATATCCTTGGGATCGTTTTGGTTTCGGGTACAAAAGAAAACCATGTTTTTTGCCTTATTATGTTTATCCTTTTTTTTCTGAGACTCATAGTAAGAGGCAAATAAGCTACAAAGGGAATTATTATTATTAGGGAATGTAGGCTGATGCATGAAGTTGCTAGTTGAACTGAAGATTTAAATATAAAGAAAATATTACTATTACAAGAAGTAATTATTACATTATTTCGCAAAGAAATTTAACTAATTTAATGAAAAAGATTGTAAAACGAGAAAAACCATGGAAAGTCTACTAATTAGAAATACCAAAAAGATAAATATTAATAGAAATGAAGGTGTTAATGTAAACAAATTTATTGTGGAAATGGCCAAAGAGTTTAACAATATATGTATTTCAAATTGTAAAAATAAGGTGAAAATTAAAGAATTAGGAGAATAGCATTTGTAAGTATTGTTGTAACAATACAATTTCATGAATGTCTCATATCTGTATCGTTTTCCTCTACTTGTTTGTAACGTATTGTTGTTGTTTTTTAGGCTTTGAAAAAGAAAAGAAGTCATGTCTTTTCGAAAATTAAGAAATATTTATTTCAATAAATATATGGTTTTATACGTTTATTTTGTTTTTATTTTGAAGATTTGAAGACTTTTCAATAGATAGAATGTCTAGAAGAGGGAGATTTAAGAAGACTTATGGTAAGTTAACTAAATTTAATTTTCAGCTTTAATCAAATCGATTCAAGAAACAAATAAAGTAAGATAAAAGTTTAATTTATTCACAAATTAAACAAATTCACAAGTTTTAGTTGAATTTGGACACTTCACTTTATTTATGCATTATATTATTGTTCTATAAAACACTTAAAAGAGAATCTAGAATCTTAACACTTAATCTATTATGATTAAGATAATATATCTAATAAATGTATCTAATAAAATTAAGAGATTGTTATTTTTAGGAAATAGGACACGATTTGCTTTAGGCAAAAAAAAAATGGAACAAATATCATTACAAATTAATGCATCTAAATATAGATTTACGTGGATCTCGATAGATTAAATATTGATGAACAAGTAGGAGTTGATTGATTGGCCTAAGATTGAGCAATCGAACTTCGATATTTTGATCACAAATAAAGGTAACATTGGTAAAAGGAAGTTGTATAAGATACTTAGTTATTTAAGAATAAAAATAAGAGAAATAAGAAAAAAAAATGGTTGTGCAGTTTCACAAATATCAACCATAATTTCTAAAAAAAAAAGAAATTTGAGGCTCTCGAAAAGGTATTAAATTTCACCAAATTCAGGGCCCAGATATCAAATGCAGTAAAGGATCCCTCCCCCTCCCACTTTACTGTTTAAAATCATAGATTTTTTTTAGCCAAAAATATCACGAAAACATCACATGACTTTACATTTCTTGCTTTTAAACACAGTTATTAGCATTATTTTAAGAGTAAATTAATTCCAAACCAATAACTACTTTTTCGTCTTAATTTCACTGGTTCTGCGTCTTATACAATTACCTAAAATATCAGGTTGTTATATATGAAATGGCCGTTAAACAGTTAAGTTTGACGCCACCCCCTTCCTCCCGGAATAGAACTGCCGAATATGTCATATGAAAGCTGTTTTCTTGATTGTTCTGATAGCATCATTTCATTCTTGAGGAATGAATGACTGACAAATATATTTAATCATGGCTACAAAAGAAATATGGATAATTTTACATTATGATTCAAACTGAATCATTCTGTCTCAAAAACTACTCGAAACATCGAAAGGATGCAGCTTCTGAATGAACCGTTCGCAGCTGGCTTGAAAAATTTTGTTTCTTCATAACGAACCTCATAGAAGACGTGAGAAACGCTTTAAAAATGACCAACTAAAGATGCTTGTGGAGAGTAACACCATAAGAGAACTTGCCTCAGATCTTGTGGTTGTCATTGCAACTGTTTCAGAACTTTTACAAGAGAATGGCAAGATTGAAAAATGGACAATTGGGTGCTCCTTGAATTGACAGATTCACATAAAGACAGGCATCTTTAAATCTGCCTCTCTCTTTGTGTTAGGAAAACAAACCTGCCCACTTGGACCGTATCATCACTTGTGATAAAAATGTACGATAATCAAAAGCGCTCTTCCCAATGGCTAGATTTCGATCAAGAGGCCAAACGTTCACCAAAACCTGACCACCCCAAGTCGACAGTAGTTCGGTGGTCTCACAGAGGGGTCATAAATTACAACTTCTTACAGCCTGGTCAAATCATCACTGCCGGTTACTACTGGGATCAAATTGACATTGTTCATCAAAAATGATTGAAAACTGAACGAGTATTAATCAATTAAAAAGGTTTGCTCCTTTTGCACGATAACGCAAGGCCGCATGTGTAAAGAATGACTCTCCAAAAACTGTAAGAGTTAAAGAGGAAGACTCCACCTCATCCACCTTATTCCCCAGACTTATCACCTACTGATTATCATTTGTTAAACATTTGGACATAGCGTTGAAGAATAAACGTTACATGACTTTACAGTCTTCAAACTGCAGTGAAGAACTTTTTGGAGACCTGACCAGCAACCTTTTATGAGAACGGCATTGAAATGTTCTGTAGTCATTGGGACACATTTATTACAAGGAACAGAGATTACTTTGACTAAGTATTTTACTTTCCTATGATTTGACATCTTGTTCATTCAGCTAGTACAGAAACAGCCATTTCATACGAAACAACCTGCTATTGACTTAAAAGGTAAAAACGAAACCTAAATTGAATACGAGAACTCGTAAGCTGCTATAATCTTAACCATATTTATTACTTTTTTCTTACAATTTCTTTAATTTATTTAAAAATTTAAAAGTTGTCAATTATAAAATGGCATTAAGAAACACATGCTTACGTTCAGTTATAATGAACGCTCAAGTGTCATGTGACCCTTAAGGAATAAAACGTTCTTACACATAACCGTGAATATCATATGTTGAACACGTATAGTAGAACGTCTCGATTGATGATCAAATATTGCAATGCAGAATAGCTCTATGTAGACGGTTAAAGCAGAAAAGTAGTTTAATATAAAATAGAGACTTAACTATAATAAAAAGTCTACAAGGCTAATTCACAATTTTTTTTCGATGAAGACCTCAATTCGGACCCCTTTGACGACAGGGCCTCGGTGCTGATGGATCAACTGACCCAACCTTGTTCTCCAAATCAGTTGTCTGTGCCTAAGTGGTAATCCCTTCCCATCCCCTTATAATTTTTGAAATTATAGATAGTTCTTCTTGAAACTTCCACCCAAGAGACAACTTTTTTTCATTTGAAAGTTTTCTGGATCTTTCTACGAAAAAAAAAATCCCTTACTAATCAACTTATACAGATTTGGTCGCCCTTGGAAATGATGAAAGTAATCGGATTTAAGTAAATAATGCAGGTTTCATTTATCGTTTCAGAAAATGGAAATTGTCCTTTAGATATTAAAGAGACGTTGCAGTTCAAAATGTAATGTGAAGTATTGACATTGTTGGTGAATCATAAATTCACTCCTATAATTTCTATTTCTATTTCTTTATTCTTTATTTCTTTTATTTCTTTTTATTTCTTTTATTTCTTTATTCCTAACATTTATTCATTTTTAACATTTATTCCCTGTATATGCATGTCTGTAAATTACATAATTTTTATTGTTACAAATGATCATGTATTTTACTGCTTTTTATACAAAATCTTTATACAATGACTACACTAATTTCTAATATTCCTCTTTAAATACTTATGTATTTGTCTAGGAATTAGCTTGGAAGATTTTTTAAATAACATTAGTAGCTGTTATTCAGTGTTTCATTTTTTAAAACGAACTGTCTTTATATTGTACAGAATTCAATGCAAGAAAAAGTTCTGAGAAATGTTAGGAATAGTAGCAATATACTGATAACAATTACAATTGTTGAAGCACTGTTTATATGTAATACACATTGTTTAAAGTTGACTTATATGGTGAAAGTAACATTTCCAATAGAGCATTTCTTTGGTTACTCTTTTCTATGTTAAACAAGGAATTTTTAAAGATGAATTTCAAATGAATGATTATCCATTGTAGTGCATTAAGAAAACTGGGAGAGGTGCGATGGCTTACACTTTCAGTTTTTCGATTTCTTCTTTAATAGCAAAAGATACCAAGTACGATTATTTGCAAAAAAAAAA
>JAFIDM010000004.1:60141824-60155374 GCA_023159025.1 Thereuonema tuberculata
TGGTAAACAGGCTGAATAATTATTATTCATTTATTGACACTAAGGAATCGGATCTAACCTTTCGATGATTTATAAAACAGCTTCGATTCTTTTTCGTGAGATATGAATGAGTTCTTGAAAACGAAATAGGAGATGTGTTCCCTCCTCGTAATTAAAACCACTTCTCATCCAATCAACACTCAACAAATCCCCGCTCATATTAACAGCCCTTTCTCTCCATCCAAGCATAAGTTGGATTGTTCGGCTGAAAGCATCCAGGGAGGGTTATTGGAAATTCTCAATGACTTTTAACACAATCCATCTCATTGGACGCTTTACGTAGCATAAAAATTACTGCTAATCAATTAGATGATGTAGATGAAAAAGACTACTCTTATGTTTAGGATCTTCAAAAGATAGGAAGACGGTTGACCTAAGTACAGTAAGGCTCTTTGAGTAGCGCAGAGAATATGTTCTATAAGCAGAAATGAAGAGAGAGCTTAGCATTGTAGCGTTGAATAAGATTACATAAAGATTAATTTTAATTATAAAATGAAAGCGTAAGTAAAAAAAAAAAATCTTAGATTGAATATTATACAATAATAATAATATAATAATAATAATAATAATAATAATAATAATAATAATAGCTGTTTGGGGAGACCGAAGGGTTCATGATCGCGATACAGGACCAAGTCATTCCCACACTCAACTACAAGAAACACATTCTACACGACGCAAACACACACGACGACAGATGCAGGAAATGCCACACTACACATGAGACGATCGACCACGTAATATCAGGCTGTCCCCTTCTCTCTCAAACAGACTACCTCCACCGACACAATCAGGTAGCATCGATCGTTCATCAACAGCTAGCACACAAACACTCACTTATTAAGAACACGGTCCCATACTACAAGTACACACCACAAAGCGTACTAGAGTCACCCTCACATAAGCTGTACTGGGACCGTCCCATTCACACAGACAAAACTATACATCACAACAGACCTGACATTACACTTGTTGATAAGGTCAACAAACAGACCTATCTCATTGATATTGCAGTTCCCATCAGCAAGAACATGCAGAAAACTCACGCTGACAAGATAAGTAAATACACAGACCTAGCACACGAGCTCCAGAAGCAGTGGAGGCAGGACCGAGTACGTGTTGTACCCATCATCCTGTCCGCTACTGGTCTGGTGCCTCACACATTGCATCACAGCCTCAGCACACTAGGACTTCATAAAAACACTTATGCACAACTCCAGAAGGCTGTGGTACTCAACACAACACGCATAGTTCGGAAATTTATGGACACAAGCACACATCCCTAACTATTCTTCCAAATTTTTTTTTTTTTTTTTAATACACTTGGCAATATGTGCTTTGGTCCTTGACCCGCCATATTGTCTTAGCTGGGGAATCCCATGGTTTGAAACTTTTTCGAGATAATAATAATAATAATAATAATCATTGATATTGCAGTGCCTATCAGCAAGAACATGCAGAAAACTCACGCAGACAAGATCAGTAAATACACCGATCTAGCACACGAGCTCCAGAAGCAATGGAGGCAGGACCGAGTACGTGTTGTACCCATCGTTCTGTCCGCCACTGGTCTGGTGCCTCACACATTGCACCACAGTCTCAGCACACTAAGACTTCACAAAAATACTTAAGCACAATTCCAGAAGGCTGTGGTACTCAGCACTTCATGCATTGTTAGGAAATTTATGGACACAACCAAACATCCCTAGCCATTCTTGCACACGTCTTTACATTTGGCAATATGTGCTTTGGTCCTTGACCCGCCATATTGTTTTTGCTGGGGAAACCCAAGGTTTGAAACATAATAATAATAATGCAGTAGCCGAATATCGTCCTCTTTAAAAAAAAAATCACTATATAGAAGCCATAGTACGCTTGAAAGACAATGTAACACTTTAGTTTGACTTAAGGTTATCAGATTTCTACAATAAAAGTTTATTAACTACAATGTAAGTTTATCGTTCTTAATAGGTTATTAAAAAGTTGCAAAGATTGAAATTAGTAATCTGAGTCAATTTCTATAAACTGTACAGCAATAATCGTGACACTTTCTTCGACATTTAGGTGCTGAACTTATTTTTCACCAATTTTGTCACGTGAAAATACATTCTCACAAAGAACACTGTTGCATCTCTTATCTTCAAAATCCACTCCATCGTTTTCTTTTTGTGATTCGAAATAAAATAATAAATGAAAATGATATGGAAGACATAGATTTGTTTTTACATAAATTTGTTTCGCAATGAATTAAGACTAACTATTAAACCTACAAAATATTGAATAATCCATGTAGTTGCAGAGTTTCAGCCTCATTTTTCAGCCAATTCAAATGAAGATATCCACAAACTGAAAGAAAATTTAATATGCCCGATGATTCAAAGACTTGAGTAAGCAAACGAAGGCACAACGTTACAAGAAAGGATTTGCACCCTGAGTTGTCACCGGGAAGAGAGTGGGACGGATCGTTTCGTCCTTAAACCGTTTCCGTCCCAGTCTCTTCCCGGTGACAACTCAGGGTGCGAATCCTTTCTTGCAACGTTGTGCCTTCGTTTGCTTACTCAATTCTTTATATCAACAAACTGACTTGTAAAAATTTCAGGATGCAAACTTTAAAGCAAACACTAATAACTATCGAGAATAATGACAAAGCATTGCTCTACTCACAGACTGTGAGATATATACAGTATATATAAGCTATACGCTAAATGATAGCTACTGAATGATAGGGTGGACTCAGCAAAGCGGAACGATGTTAGAATATTTTGCTGTAATAATAACAACGACAATACGCTATATTATGAAACGCTTTGTAATCACTTCAAGCAAGCATTCTTGATGAGTTGAACCTGGTTCGAATCCCGGAACCGGCATGGATGTTCCTTTCTTTCATGTGTCTGCTAACAGATGAAACTTACGTTAATCATCATGTGACAGAACTCTTCTTCTTCTTGAGCCCTTTTTATAGCTATATTTTATAGCTATATTTCTCGCTATAGGCCTCCCCATATCTATATCTTTTCCAATCCTGGGCTATCCGATGCCAAGTGTTTCCAGTTGTTTCAATCATCTTTACCTGTCATTATCTGGCCATCTTCTTTCCGGTCTCCCTGGCTTTCTTTTTCCTTCATAGGGTCTCCACAGAGTAATGATTTTGGTCCATCTATTATCTTTCCTTCTTGCGACATGTCCTGCCCAATTGCTATTTCATTTTCAATATTTTTTTTTCTATATCACTGAATTTAGTTGTGACAGAACACAAAAAATAAATAAATAAATAAATAAATAAATAAATAATATAGTATCTTTCTTTTAATACGACATACACCAAAGAGAATGAGAACTCGCTGATGTCTCAGTTTCGACAGGTCAATTAAAAAAAAATCAGTTAATTAAAAATTTAATTAAAATCTTTGGAGCGGATCTTTCGTGGATTCATTCCAACTTTGCTTAATTAGCTTTATATATGCTCACATAAACACCGTCCTTATCTTCTAAGTTACGCTAATTTTTCTTCGGTGGATAGAACCAATTAGGAAAAAAACAATTTTTGGGGGGTTCAGTGAAAGATAAATAAATAAATAAAAGTTACATGCAAGTTCTTGATGTAGGTATTTTATATTCGATAGAACTTAACCAGTATTAAGTATAAAAAGAAAAAAGTAATATTAAATATCAAAATAAATAAATAAATAAATAAATAAATAAAGCAAATCTACCGAATATTGAAATGAAAAGGAAGAATTTACTTGAAGAATATGGAACAAATCTACTGAAGTTACCGTAGAATATTTCGTGTTTATTGGCCTTTTATTATTTATATAAATTATTCAGTTTTAATTACATGTTCCTTCTGGCGAAGGTCATATATAGTGTGTTGGCACTGTTTCCTATTGGATTTTCCTAAAACTTAAAAGTTGGGCGAACACTATCCAACCTGGCCGGGCGTTTTGAAGCGACATGTCTGGCAGAACTTGTCTGATTAGTCTTCAAGGGAAACACGGTAGAGCATGTCTTTCGCGAAAATCCAACCAACAGAGCGCAGAATTAAAATACGTCACTGGCGACATCATTCGTAGTTTGCTCCTTTGTATGTTGTTCTCAATTCAACTCAACTGAAAACCATCAAAAAGTTATTATTCTAATAATAAAGATCATGATTCGATAGGAAACAAAATCTTGACGCTGAAATAGGCCTATAGTAATTCTATGCATCAAAATACGCTAGAAAACATTTAGATGAAGTTTGGAACAATACTGTGCCTGTTTCTACAGGCTGTGAATCAAACAGCGAAAATATTTTTAAGGTTTTGAATTTGAAAATTATTGAAGCCTTTTATATGATAAAATTCACATTCAGAAATTAACAGAAATTTAGCAAGATCCCTCCTGAGATTTTATTTTTGAATTTCTTAGATTTGATTAATTTTTTTAATTCGTTACTAGCAAGCGATCGGTGATTTCATGCGAACACAGCTGATACTGTGAAATTTTGGAAAAAAAAATTGTTTTTAAATACACACTGATATATTCTGACGCATAAATTAATGTATTTAAGATTATGTAATATGTAGAAACTACAGTATACCGAGTATATTTGTAATTTGATAATATTAAAATTGTATTAGTTTGTACTCCATCAGATTAAAGTGTGCAATTAACGAATAATAACTGCATTCTTTGTATGCATAAATCCCGTGTACAACCGTACGCATAACTCAAAAACTGTACGTGAAATAAAGAATGTCGAAATAAAGAATGCGAGAAAATGGCAAGATTTCTACAGAAATCGTTCAAAACCGAAACAATGGGATTCCTTTTTTTAAACAAAAGGAACTAATCAGTTTATTAATTCTCTTAATGTCTGCACGAGCTTAAAAATGACTAAAATTAATTAAAATCAGATGTCTGCACGAGCTTAAAAATGACTAAAATTAATTAAAATCAGTTAAGTAAAATAAGACGGATGTAATTATTTTTACCCCCAAAAAATACTGTTTGTTTTCCACAGATATTATAAAATCAAAAAATACTGGTAGAGAGAAACTTTTCGTTTGTGTTATTTACACGATTTTTTAATATATATATATATATATATATATATATATATATATATATATATTAATTTCTTTTACGAACTTCTTGTGTTTAATATTTCTGATGTTATTCAATTTACGATAACATTTTTATTGCTATTCTGGAAGCAAGCAGTTATTTCAAGATGGCTGCCATTTCGACCACCCTCTCTATTGTCAACGCTAAATCGGATTAAAGCATTGACTGTCACTGAAACGAATGATTGCATTAACGTCGTTAAAATCAAGGCAGCGAACGCCAGGTGTCTCAGGAAATAGTTCTAATCCTGTTCGTAATGATTATAAATTTTAAACTTGATTACATGCAACACTTCATTAACTTATTTTATTAGCGACGATTTTTTTTTTAAATATTATAAATAGATGGATGGCTGCTAGAAGATGTCAATGGAACTCAGAAAGTTGCATTAAAAGAGTTCAACAATAGAAAACATCATACGTTGGAATTACTTTGGAACCATTCTATAGTAATCTTCTTCACTTAATGAAAATCCCAAAATTTTGCAACAGAAAATTTCAAAAGTAATTTGGGTCAGTTATCTCCAGGAAGAAAAAATGAGGAGAAATCTCATCACTCTTTCGTCTCTTCTGAAAGTTTAATCTACTATCAAGACACTTAAAATGGATAGAAAAGAAAAACAGGAAGAGCACTGCTAGTGTATGAAAATTAAATCACACATTGTACATCAACTACTCTAGCAGATGTGTCGAGAATATCCTACATAAGCAAAGTTCGATCTTCCTCACATGAATGAAGTGAATGTGATTCTACGAAGGATAGTTCTGTCTAAGTTTACGGAAGGATATGCTATCAAGCAGCATTTCTCAACTTACTTAGTTCTCGAATCCTTCCATTCAGCGAGATCCTCAAATATCCTGAAATAATTTCCAAACTTTTATGACTGCCGATCCCATCTTTTCCCTAATCATCAACCGAAAATAAATTCTTTGAAAAAAAAAAAAAAAAAATCGACGCACCCAGAAAAATAATCCGATAGTAATGAAACATCACCTGCAGAAACCTTTCGACCGAATGTGCAAATGATCAAAAATTCGCACCCAATGAATGAATAGCCGGCAATGGCCAGTTGCACCCAATACAGAGCATTGCAACTGAGCATCGCGAGGGTGTATATAAAGAGCGGATCTCGCTTTCAGGAACAAAACTTCCAATGGATTTTGATTGGTTTTCCTATCTTGACTATAACAATTCCTCGTGGTCGAATTCGCGGCTACTACGACCATATGAAGGAGTTTGAAAGAGGACGTGCCATCGCACTACATGAGGCTGGATGGACAAACCGACGAATCGCTCGGCATTTGAGTCAGAACGATGCAACAATTAGACGATGCTAGCAGATTAGGAATGGGTCCTGAAAGGCAGACAAAAGGGCAGAGGACGGCTTAGGGAAACGACAGAACGGGAAGACAGAACGGGAAGACAGAGCGACTGACAGAGCACGACCTATGGAAAAAATACGAAAGTAATTTACAGATATCAATACTTTATTCCAAACCAAATTCAGTAATTTACCATACCATATCCAATGAAATATATGCCGAAGTCAAGTATAGACAAACACAAATACTGCAAATAAGATACTTTTCTGTTCTTATTAACAAAATATCTCCTTCTTTTGTAGTAAACTTTGATAGGTCTGACTCAGCTTTTAACAAATCAAAAAGTATTCGATTAGTTTCAACTAATGTAGTAAACAATCACATTATTATAAAAGCAAAAGACGTACACTATTAATAATCAAAGTCACGATTGACTGAATAATTTATTTAAATCCATTTAATCAGATCTTTCAAAAAACAAAGCAAATTAAAATTATTCTAACTTCATATTTTCTTACTTAATGCTCTGAGAAGACCAACCTGCTAATATAAACTCCTTTTACACAAGTAAAAAAACATAATCCTAAGCTTATATCCAATATTAACCCATATAAAAACGAAGCCTCCCCCTTTCGAATATGAATTTGACCCAAAAAAAATTCAACCCCTTTAGTCCGTATGCTGTTGTTTTTCTTATTATTGTTTTCTTTTCCAGTTTTGATATAAAAATTGCTCTTCTCCTTTCCTACCCATTGTTTTGAATTTCCGTAGCTTGATCTATTTTTAATTTTAATTCTATTTTACGAATCAACAATGAAAATCTTTTAATAGCAAACAGTCACCAGGACGCTTGATTATGATGGAAGAATTTACAATTCATTCATAAACTAAACATATCTTCAGTTCTAGAAACTGATATAGTTTTCATATTTAAACTATTTAAGCATCATAAAATAAAATCCACATTTAACACTGACTAATTAAAGTTGTTCAATTTAAAAATAACAACCAATACTCACGAATCTTCACCAGACGCCTGAAATATCGCATGACTAGGCTTATTCCGGACTCGAAGACGATCTCCATCCATTACTGGCTGATTGAGAATTTCTTACAATTTTTGCAAAAAAAACGATTATGTTAAATATCAAATACAATTTTCACAATTTTAAACGTTCTAGTAGATAAAGCTCATTATTTAATTACATTACGTCTAAATTTCGTTTTCCCAAACTATTGAAACTCTAGCAAACTGATTAGGTTTAGTAGACATGCCTTTTTTCTATCCTCGTGATAGTTAGCAAACAAAGTATCAGGTCGGAAGAAAGTTCTTGCGGTTTTGAACTATCAAATTCAAATACACATATCTCGGCTCAAACAAAGTTTTATTAATCAAAATAAAGACCATTGCAATCAATGCACTTTTGCCAACGAGAAACAAGGTTTGTTATTCCGTTTGAATAAAATTCGGGGGTCCTGGATGCGACAAACTCGTTGAATGCCGTTTCTGCATCTCTCTGGGATTTGAAGCATTTCTCATGCAAGAAGTGGTCGAGATGTTTGAAAAACTGGTAATCGGTGGGCGAGAGGTTTGGCGAGTATGGTGGATGAGGAAGAGTTTCGTAGCTCAATTCGTTCAACTTTTGAAGGGTCACTTGGGCGACATGTGGTCGGACGTTGTCGTGCAGAAGGATAGGACCATTTCTGTTGACCAGTGCTGGACACAAATGTTGAAGTTTTTCGTGCATGACGTCGATTTGGTGGCAGTACGTTTCAGCTGTAATGGTTTCACCACGATTCAGGAAGCTGTGATGAATCAAACCGGCCGCAGACCATCAAACTCTCACCTTAGCCTTCTTTTGGTGAACCTTTGGCTTTGGGAAGTGTTGTGGAGCTTCGTCGTGGTCTAGCCACTGAGCCGATCGACGCCGATTGTCATAAAGAATCCATTTTTCATCGCACGTTACAATTCGTCTGAGAAATGGCTCATTTTTATTGTGCAAGAGAAGGGCAGACGACACTTCAAAACGACGATTTTTTGACATTCGTTCAATTCGTGCGGCACCCATTGATCAAGCTTTTTTTTTTTTCCAATTTGCTGTAGATGGTTACAAATCGTTGTATGCATTACGGCCAATTCAGAAGCAATCTCCCGAACGGTTATGCGAGGATTGGCTTCAACTATGGCCCTCAAGACATCGTTGTCAACCTCTGATGGACGACCAATACACGCATCATCTTCAAGACTCGCGTCTCCGCTTCGAAATTTTTTAAACCACCATTGAGCAGTACATTCGTTAGTGGTCCCAGGGCCAAACACCTCGTTAATATCGCGAGCAGTTTCGGCAGCTTTCCGACCTAATCTGAACTGGAATAGGAAAAGTGTTCGAGTTTGCTTTTTTTGTCCATGTTGTGTTCAACACCCTGCGAAACTTAGAAAACATATTTGAAAATAAAATTAAAATCACATTTACACAGAGCGAAAAACGCACTTTAAAATGATATATAAAGTCAATGCAATTGAACACAAACTTAATTGAAAATAGAGCATTGAAAATCAACATTCCCCAAAACCGCAATAACTTTCTTTCCGACCTGATATTATAGGTTTGATCTAATGTCTCTAGCATCCCTTATTATGCTTAGGAGACAAAAAAGAAAGGTTATAACAAAAAAACTTTAGAATGCAATTTTAAGTCGAAGTGCGAATGTCTGTGATCAAAATAGCCTTTGGAAAACCTATTCTTTCTAGAAGCTGAAACTTTGGTAAAAGGTGTTTGCTTTTAAAAAGAAGATTCCATCTGCTTTAGTGCTACGGTTCCTCCAAAATATATTGGCATTCAATTACGAAATTTCAAAATATTTCGACATTTCGAAATAAAAAATTAAATTCTTACTAAATCCTGTAACACATTCTTAGTTTATGTTTTATTTTTTTGTGTTTTTCACTCATGTCATACGATAAAATATGACGTAATAAAATATGATAATGCGAAAATATAGTAATCATGCAAGCGATATACAAATACAATGAAACATATAAATAAAATAGAAATATTAATCATATTAAATATACAAGTCCCGATTTTAACGAAATGCATGTTATGTTATCGTTAACAAATATCATATTTTTGCATTTCTAGCTTAATTGAAATGGCCTGTTTACAATAAAGGTCAAATACTGCGCCTTAAGTAACTCCAACAATACAGTAACTGTGTTGAATTGTATACATATATACCAAACTATATATGAAGCTTAGTGTAAATCAACCTATACGTTTCATACTTAAATAGATTTATAAATAAGTGATTAGATTTTACCATGGACTGCGAGGAGGACCAACCGATGGGTACTTGAACAGACTAAGCCAATCTGTTCTTTAGAAGCCCTTGATTTTAAAGCAAAAGCTGTCTCTTATTTTGGCCACGTGATGAGAGAAGACAATTCTATGGAAAAGATACTCATGCTTGCGAAGATCGAAGGAAAAAGAAGAAGTGGAAAACAACGAAGAATATGAATAGGGATATTTTAGAATGTACTGGGAAACGTCTACAATAATTGCGGGATGCAATAAGCGAAAGATACGAATGGAGGACAGTTGTACATGAAGACACCAGAAGTCAAAGACCATTTGACGGAAGTTAACAACAAAATTAGATTTTTATATTCTTAAACCCCAACTGTCAAACATAGGGCCAAAATAAATGCCCTTAAAGTACACTCATGGACAAAAAAATTAGCGCACCAAGAAGGAGTCGTCAAAATGAAACGAAAATTTACATACGTAATGACTACTTTGATATAAGTAAATGATAAGAAAATCAAAGAAAAAGGATAATTTATTTCAGAGAAAAAGGCAAAAGAACGGAGGAGTTAATACTCCGTTGGACCCCCTCTAGCGCGAATGCACGATGCGATACGATCGGGCATTGAGTCATACAAGTTCTGTATGATGTCTTGAGACATTTCGTTCCATATTTGCTGTAACCTTGCCTCTAGTTCGTTCAAACTCGTGGGATGCCCAACTCGTCGTCCCAAATGATCCCAGATATGCTCGATCGGAGACAAATCTGGGGATCGGGCAGGCCAAGGAAGGGTAGTAACAGTGCGGAGACAGTCTTGTGACACCCTTGCCGTATGAGGCCGAGCATTGTCTTGTTGAAAAATGGCTCCTGGGAGCCGTTGCATGAGTGGCAACACATGTGGTTGCAGGATTTCATGAACATACCGCTGGGCTGTCATGGTGCCACGGAACAATACTAGGGGTGACCGTGTATTGTAGGCAATGGCACCCCATACCATCACACCAGCTGTGGGAGCGGTGTGTCGCTGTACAGCAAAGGCAGGATTGAAGCGTTCACCACGGGCTCTCCACACACGAACACGATTGTCATCACTGCCGAGATTGAATCTGGATTCGTCGCTAAAGACGACCTGGTTCCATTCCGCTGCAGTCCAGTTTCCTCGTGCGCGGCAAAACTCCAAACGGAGGCGTCGATGGGTGGGCGTCAAGGCCAGCACACGTAATGGGCGCCGCGATACCAACTGTCCTTCAGCCAGGCGCCTTCGTATGGTTCGAGAAGACACAGCGGCCCCTAGTGAAGGTGCTACCTGTGCCTGGATGGCGGCCGATGAAGCAGTTGGCTGTACGCGTGCATTTCTGACTATGTGGCGGTCTTCTCGACGACTGGTCTGTCGAGGGCGTCCTGAGCCTGGTCTTCGTGTACATGACATCTCTCGGGTCCACTGGTCCCAATACCTCCTCACAACACAATCAGAGCGGCCTAATTGACGAGCTACTCGCCTAGCTGACCATCCAGCTTCCATCATCCCGACGATTCTCCCTCTCTCAAACTGCGACAACTGCGTATACTGTCTTCGAACACGGCGTAATGGCATATCTACCTCAGCTCTTCCTTTGTAAATGATTCAGCACACTCAAACACGCTTTGGTTACCTGTTTTATACTCCACAGAGTATGATGTTCAACGCCCTCTACCGGCTATACGTAATGCGCAATCACGCTGCATTTCTAATCATTTGCATATCTCCCCGACTTGTACCTTCATTGCAAGTTTCGTTACGATCCCGCAATTATTTCTTGGTGCGCTAATTTTTTTGTCCATGAGTCTATTTAAAGAACAATACACTGACCAACAGTAAACTCTTATATTTGAGATTAATTGTCTAGTCTTGATTAGATTTTGTAATCTCTGTTTACGGCCACTTAACAACTTTAATTATTTTGGTAAAAAATTTTTTCAACAAGTTTTTACAATCTTACGAAGCGGATATTATAAAATTGGCAATGTACATTCTTTTCAAGGAAAAATCATTCAGGTTCTACGGAATTCAGTTTTTCTATAAAAATCGAAGAATAGGAAACAGCAAAAACATATGATATCATGGAATTATAGGCTGTTGGATGATTGAAAAGAGCATTATCTTCAGAATAACAATAGTCTAAAGTTCAGAAAATCCAAAAGGATGGTGGAACAAATAGTGTAATTCTGATCGAATGAGTTTGGAAAAAGTTACTTCGTTTTGGTTCTCACCTTACAATGCAACAGTCCGAGTAACAGCAGTTTGTCAAAGTATTTCATGGTTCACTGCTGCTTTTGCGCCATTAAAATACCAACAAACAACAACATTTCATGGTCATTCATTGTTTACTGAAACAACACTGACGACATACATACATTCATACAAGAGTTGAACTTCTGTGTTGGCTGAAATTCAGAAGAATGAAGATACTCTTTAAGTGTCTGGTTTTAACAGAATGATGGGAGAATGTTTCATTATTCACCAAATCGAGCCTTCTGTTTAGGTTTAACTACAGATGTTTTTGGAATTACAGTCCAAATGACATTAAATTGTCTACAGATTACATGAAAGAAGAGCTTTTGATGACGTAATTTCCTTATAGATTGATGTGTCCAGGACGTAACAGCGCCATCTATTGCTAAAATCCGTAACTGAATTGTATAAACATTACGAAAACATTCTGGTTTTTGTATTTTCTACAGTTACGAATACATAATAATAATCAAAATTGAAATAATTACAAACATTACACACTAATCCCCTTGCTTGGCTATGGAAAGTTTGTCCTTTCTTGGTCACGCTTATGCGATCACAAAACGACGCCATCTTGGACTGACTGCTCGGAGTTCAGGTTGATGACGTCATGACTGGTGAGGTTTGTTACAGACAAAATCGATCACTACGTAATGACCATATATGGTAAACCCTTCTTTGTTGAAAACTACTACAGTTTCTGCTAATAGAGACTGATAGGAATGATAATAATGAGGATTATTGTGCATAAAAGATCCAGTTCGAATGCAGCTACTTACAAGGATTTTGCATTAGGATCAATCTGATCTGCGATAACTGGGTTTGTTGGATAGCACTTATTTTTCACTGACACTGATCTCAAGTCAGATATTTTCAACTGTAAAAGTTTGATATTCTGTCTTCTATAGCCTGAACCTTCATCTTATTGAGAATTTAATAAAATCTTCAAGAGAATTGACAATCTTAATGAATGATTAAATATTTACTTGAAAATAGTTATTTAGCTCAAAAGCAATAATGGGCGAGAAATTCTTAAGTACATACTAAAACAAAACAAAAACGAAAAATACCAGCTCCATTCTATAAGATTTCTTATCCATTCATACAATTGATCGTGCTTTTTTTTTTTTACATCAATTTACTCTTTTAGTCCTGCATAAACATTATTTTATCTCTCTTACTTAGTTCTTTCTTTTGTAAAAATTGATGAATTCGTAGTGTGTTCTTGTAATCTGTCTCTTTATATCAGAGTTGTAGGTTTTAATGCACTTGTAACATCTTAAATTCCTAACATTTGTAACTTAAAATGCATCGGAATGTCAAACAAAAAGGTTAGAACAAAGTCGAAATATATCTATCGGTCTGTCCACGTTTCAGGCAACAGAAAAACTATTTAATGTATAAATATGGAATTTTAGTGAAAGGTTTAGGCTCCATTAAGACAGATATTTAAAATTAGGAATAAATCGGACTAATAGGGAAGGGCTTGGATAAAAAAA
>JAFIDM010000004.1:60164102-60231153 GCA_023159025.1 Thereuonema tuberculata
CCATTCACGCAGACAAAACCATACATTACTACAGACCTGACATCACACTTGTTGATAAGGTTAACAGGCAGACCTATCTCATTGATATTGCAGTGCCTATCAGCAAGAACATGCAGAAAACTTATGCAGACAAGATCAGTAAATACACTGATCTAGCTCCAGAAGCAGTGGAGGCAGGACCGAGTACGTTTTGTACCCATCGTCCTGTCCGCCACTGGTCTGGTGCCTCACACATTGCACCACAGCCTCAGCACACTAGGACTTCACAAAAACATTTAAGCACAACTCTAGAAGGCTGCGATACTCAACACAACAGGCATAGTTAGGAAATTTATGGACACAAACACACATCCCTGAGCATTCTTGCACACTTTTTTTTTTTACACTTGACAACATGTGCTTTGGTCCTTGACCCGTCATTTTGTCTTTGCTGGGGAAACCCAAGGTTTGAAACATACAAACATAATAATAATAATAAATATTAAGCTGATAGTGAGTCCTGTGACTTAGTTGTTTAGGTCGGGCATTTTTTTCCAGGTTGCTTCTCCTCTAAATGGGCGCTAGGGTTCATCCAGCCCTCTTTAAAATAAAGACCGAGATTATTTGTCGTGGGTTAAAGGAAGCCGAGTTTTAGGCTGATCACCCATTCTCAGCTTACCCGAATATCTTCGACGTTGGAACCTATATCTTCAGCGTACCTACAGGCCAGCTTTGGCTCCAACAAAGGGAAACCATTTATTTGATATATCTAACATTATCTGGGAAATAGAGTTTAATTTCATGTACAGTAATTGAGCTTACTGTAGCTAAGCAACCAATTCACACATTTTTGTCGACTAAGATTGTAGTCGTGTTTTTGAAATCAAGCAAAACCTATCATACTCTCAAAACAATGAAAACCAAAATTCGTTTAAAAACTCCTTATAACTTTGGTTTGCGTGAAAATAAAGGTAACACAAGATGGCGTCTCATCCTTGTTTTGTAAGATGTATTGAATCAGGATGTAAAACTAAACCATTCATCGGAACAAAATATTGTTACATATGTTCAAAAAGAATAAGTTTCAATGCTTTTCAGATCATCAGTTTTTGCTTAATGGACTTGTTTCGATAATTGAATAGAATCTTATATTAATATAATTCAATCACGCCTCATTCCCGGGAGTTAAAGGCGGGCGGGCGTCGGGCTGACCCCCCGGCCCCAACTTCGTCCCGTTGGTCGAGCTGCGGGAGCCTGACCTCCTGCGATCCCACAGGCCAGCCATGGCCTATCGAAGGGAGAAACTTTAACAATCACGCCTCAACGGAGCAACGGATTTGAATGATATTTTGCGTGCATTTAATCTCTGACACGAAGTACAATATAGGGTACTTGTCATCCCAGTCGATCAAGTAGTTACCATGAGATGTCATTCATTCACAATGAGTGCATCGAAGGATATTGTTTTCTTGCGTATTCTAAATACCTTAAATTGCTTACGAATTCCGAAGTATAGAAGAACTTCAACTGAAATATGCCGGGATAACGCAAATCTAAACAAAAATAAATCTCAGGGACATACATTAAAAGTTGCTGGAATCCACTTAGAATCACCCTTCTTCTCTCGTGCTCCCGTGTTTCAAATGAACAAAATCTTTATGTCCTTGCTACAGATGGAAAAATCAAACAATATCGTTTATAGAAGTGTTCTACAATAAATAATTTTTTTTGATTCTCTTAAATTTCTATTTCTACCCGGACAAAGTGTTTTTTACTATTCTACTCCTCAATGGAGCTACGGATCTGAATGAAATGCGTATTTAACATAGGTAGATACAGTCCCCGGGCAACGCATTTTAATGTATGTCCTATTATTCCGAAATTCGAACCAGCTCCTTAGGGAAGAAAAAACTTTTACATGCGGATGAAGTCTCTGGTAAAAGTTAGTATAGAATAATTGCAGATAATAAACTTTATTTTAGCGATATTTAAAAACCTGGAGTTCGCACAATTCATCTGCAATTATTAAGATTAAATTGACTCAAAATACTTTCTATATCTACAATATTATTAGAAGCTATGGCCTCTTAATATTACGATTCAAGTGCCTTTCGCAATGTTAAATTGTGCTGATATCTCAGGCCCTGGTGCATATTTTTTAGTGAAATTTTGCAAACTGGTTCAAAACATCATAATCTACAAGTGTAGCAAAAATAAATAAAATCGGACTAGCCAATAGGCCAATCTGGACCGTAGAAATTTTCCTACTGTTCATATCTTGTTGTTCTCTTTATTCTTCTTACCTTTACTCCACTGGACCTACAGCGAAAACTGTAGCCTACAGCCAAAACTGTAGCATCTAGAATTATGGTTGATACGTCATTAGATTTGAGGAGTGCCCTCGTCATGTGTATTTTTTTTTTTGGGGGGGGGGGGGTATCTCAAAATTGGTTTCCGAAAAATTCTCAAAAATGTGGTACCAGGACCGTCTACAAGCTTAAGTATAGGACAAACACAAAGGCGTTTTTTAGTTTTTATTCTAGTAATAATAGTGGTTAGCCGTGCCGGCGTGGTCGTGCGGTCTGCCGTGAGGCCAGTGTGCCGGTACCCGGGTTCAAATCCCGGTCGAGAGCATGGATGTTTCAATTTCCTCTTTCTTCTTCTGTGTTTCATCCATTTTCACCTGGGACTTACTATCTCAGGGTTATTCTGGACAGGATGTGAATCTTGTCCCCTTCTTGAATTTCCTAGCCTCACCCTGACGTTGTCAGATAGGGCTAGCCGGTGGTCCATAGTTGGCCAAAGTCGATGAAAGGAATAATAGTGGTTAGATTAAGCGTATTAGAAACAAAATTTTCAAGAAAAATGATTTGGATAGTAATTTATTTAAAAAAAAAAGGGATTTGAACCCGGGATATCGCAGTAGCAGTTAAAAGCACTTTAATCTAAATGGCCTAATAAAAATAACCCGATGATTAGCAAAAAAATTCGTATTACATGAAATATAAACACAGAATAATGAACTAATGAGGAATCTATTTTTTATATTTGACTTTTCTCAAAGCTATAAAAAAGTATCAACAAATTAGTATACAAATCAAAAACGTCACAGCTGGTGTGACATAAAAAAGGAGAATTTTGATTCAAGTTTATTAACCCTAAAACGCCCACGGATAATTTTAACTTGGGGGTGCAGGCTAAACAAAATAACGAACAACAAGAAACTTGAATCATATAGTGGCTAAAGAAAGACCAAAGAACAATTAAAAAAAGAACCCTAATTTTCGAAAATAAGTTCATTAAGGAGGACCTACGCTTAAAATGCACAAACTAAACGGAAATTCGATAGTTTATTTCTATTTTAGCTAGACTGTGCTGGTCCACAAATCTCCAATTATAAGTTACGTTTTCCAGTTCTAAATTGAAGCCAATTGCATTTAGAGACCTCTAAAGCTAACACGAGATATTTACTATGTTTATATGCGCGCATTATGAGATTCAAATTTGTTGGTTTTCCTAATTTTGTTTAGCCTACCTCTTCCCCACAAATTAGAACTTTATCCGTGGGCCTTTTAGGGTTTAAACTCTTAATAACTTGACTCATAATTCTCCTTCTTTATGTTACGTCATTTGTGACGTTTTTGAAAATACTAATTGGTTAAGGCATGAAAAAGTGTTCACCGTCTTAGTGAACTTTTTATTGATATTTCAGCACGTACAATTAATAGTCTTTACGCATGCATAACAACACTGTAATGTGTTAACAGAGTATTAATTTTATTTTTATTATTAATTTATTAATTTTTCGGAGTTTTGAAGAAGTTACAGCTAAAAATTGATGGAATTCTTCGCTTTCGCAATTATTCAATATATTAAATATCAACAAAATATCAACAAAATTTTCTTAATTACCCAGTACATTTAAAAAATTATCCGTATCTCCAACAATGTAGAACTTTCTAGCAAAGCAAACTTCTCTATATAACACCCCAGGCAATGCTTACGTCTCGATTCCAAACTTAAGGTCCTCCATTTTGGCATTACAATTTTTAGAAAAGCATCTAGTTGTAATATTAATCGAAGCCGTGACAATAGTATAATTTATTGCTGCCGAGATTATCTCTTCGGAAATAAGACTACAGTTTAGGCGTAACGAAAACTTTGGCTGACGTAACTGGCTGATATTTGGCATGCCAACTCGGCTGATATATCGGGACGTAGATTCGAGTCCCGAAGCTGCTAGAAGTTATGGAGCAAAGCCTCAGCAAACAATGTGTACAAGTTTGAAAGAAGAAATAATATCTCGATTGTCCCAGATCCCAATGAAGAAAACTTCCCTACTTTAGCCATTTCTCTTCCTTACCAGTTATTCTTCAAAATATTGTAAAATGTTGATAAATGCATGGATGTCATTAAATAAACAATTTGTTTTTCTTGTTTAATTTGAGATTTCATTGATTAAATAAAATGCCCAAATATTTTGAGCTAAAAAAAAAACCTAAATTTAAGTCGACAAGCATTATTCACTTTCGACTCCCCCCTCCCACCCCAATCAAAAAGCTGAACTTCCGCTGATGCTTCTGTCCTTTCAGTGATACAACAGTGTCTAATCCACAAAACAGCACCGAAATATTGCATTGAATTCTCTCAAAAAAATACCAGAAAACAGTGTTTATTTTTCAAGGCTATAAGAAACATACTTAGCATTTTTATAGGCTAACTAATCACATCTCATTTGTTTACATTTGTTTGGGTAAGATATCGAAATGATGTTATTTATTTGGGACTCTAAATGCACAAGAACAACTCCGTGTTGATTAGACTCCATTGACTCCGTTGCTTTGGATATTAATGAACTACATGAAACCCCTTTTTGGTCAAAATCTATTAGATCTGTTTAGCTAAGCCTTCTCACTGGTTGTTAAGGAAACAGGAGCTGCGTGTGTCTCGTATCAATGCAACGATGCACGAGGGACATGTTTTATACATGGTCCAAGTCAGGCTCGGCTATTGTGTTTCAGTTGCCTCCCTGTGATTAAGCAGCAGCTCTTTTGTTCAGCCGGTGATGATGCCCAACCGCTGATAGCATGTAATTACCTTGAATAGATGACTGCATTATTAACAGAAAGCATAGATTTCAATTTGAAATCGGGAAAAGAACTAAATATCACTTTAGAAAAAAATATATGCATATATTTTGTTATTGACGATATAACTTGATATAGATGTAATAGGTGAAAATAGAAGTTAACCCACAAGTTAGACATTAAAATAATTTTGACTTTCTAAAAAGGATGATGCTATTTTCCCAATCCAAAGATATCTACCGTATTTACTCGCATAATTTCCCCCATCGCGTATTTTCCCCACCCCAGTTTTTGTGGATTACAAAATTCGATTTTTATTTTTATCGCATAATTTCCCCTCTACCTCAACGAATTTCCAACATGATCTTGACTGGCGGTGAACTCACGACGACGCGACAATGTACCGTTACTTCCGCATTTCTCTATCCCACGCTACTTTAGGGGAAGATTCCACCCCCACCCCGGTCAGTACAAGAGCAGATTCCTTCTGAATCAGTACAACAATAACTGTACTTTGAAGAAAAAAACAAATGTTGAGATGTGATTTCTTATATTTTAAATGTTGCGTGTTAATAAAATTGTTGTTAATTACATTTCTTGCTTTAAAAATCAATATTTAACATGGTTTTCCTTACACTTTCACCATATTTTTTTTCCTCAAATTGAAAAACATCGCGTAATTTCCCCACCCCCCTTTTTTTTCTCAAAATATTGATGAAAAAAAAGGGGAAATTATGCGAGTAAATACGTTATTTGTATTTTAGTTTTTGAAACATGAGATTCTGTAATAATGCTTATGAGTTGCATTTCTTTTCCATTGTTCTTAAAAATTTTGAATAAGCATTATAATAATACAATAATAACATTGGTTTCCCATGACGAAGATCTCCTAATTAAATTTCCAAATGATTTTGTAATTATACAATCTAAGAAAAAAAACTTACCATTCAGGTAAAGCCGTGTGTCAAGGCGGCGACCTGTCACGAGGCTGATGTGTCTGAATTTGGGTTCGAATCCCGGCACCGGCATGGATGTTTACTTCCATTCCTCTATTTGTCTGCTTCTTCTTCACTTTCTCTTCAGGTTCGAAGCCATTCCATAATGGTTTCCTGAGGAAGGCAAATGGAAAACCGCCTCAGTATCTGTTCCATGATATATGGCAGAAACTTGTTTCATGTTTTTCTCCCTAGGGTTGAAGAGAGAAGTAGAAGAAAAAAGTTAGCAAATACCCTTAAACATCTAAACTTTGCAGAAGTCGATGACATCTATGTAAAACAATTAACAAAGAAAATTTATTAGAATTAAAAAATAAAAATATAATTTGACTTTGATATGTGAACGGTTCTGTTTAATTGATAGTGTTACGGAAGGTGTGTCTTTAAGTGAAATCAGTTCGTCTTGATTTTGGAGTGAAGCCTCTGCAAAATGAACGAAATATGTTACTTTAAAGTATTGGAAGAAAAAATAAAATTATGGCAGTTATTTACGTGAGGTTGATGGTGCTCGAGTGGTTTGCTACTAAACAGAAAATGGTTCCAAATGAACACACTATAGGTAATCAATATCAAAGTTCCACAGAATAATCTTAACCTCCTCGGCATCGCCTTAGCCAGAGATTACCTAAGATCTTAGAACTTACTCTGACATTGTCTTACGATCTCTTTACGAAGGCATAGTTATTATTCTACAGGATTGCTCTATTAATGATATTAATGATTAATGATCAGCTAATCTCAGACAAATCACTAGATTGAAGGTAGCTGCAAGATTTCGTCATGTAGAGATATGAAATAAATATGGATTGAATGATAAATCGTGCCTGAACTGAAATGGAGTTAATGGATCAAAACAACTTTTGATATTAATACAGGTAACGCCCGAACAACACGGTACTTGAAGAACACGAGTTTCGAAGAACACGGATACCTTCCCCCGAATTACACTGTTTCAAACTACACGATTTTCGATTAATTCTTTTGAAAAATAATATATGTATTTTATTCTTTTAGAATAAAATACATATATTATTTGATATAAAATTACAGTAGTTAAAAATTTAGAGTAATATTCTCATCAATTACGTCAGCGATTAATGAAGTTTTAATCTTTTAAATACTAGTGTTTTAGAATTATATTTTTCCCAATTAATTTGACTGAATAATTTATATTTTATATAGTTTTCCAATCTTAAACCAAAATTATTCTTCAATTTATTGATTTGAAAGATTTTTAACCAATTGTATCGAGTTATTTTTTTCATTATTTTGATTATTTTTTTCCCTATTAACATTATAAATATTATTCATAATTATTTTATAAATATTTTTTTTTTAATAGTAAGTATTTCAAATTTTTTAAAAATAAAATTTTTTTGTTTTATATTTAACAAAAAAAAAATAAAACGTAACTTTTTTTTTTTATTTTCACACTTGAAACGGAATCCCGTTGTTTGTAGTCTCGAGCAACACGGTTTCAAAGAACACGGAACCAATTAATCGTGTTCTTCGGGAGTAACCTATACTACTTTTATAACTTTGAAAATATATAGCTGATTTTAGTTTTAAGCAAGTTATTAAAATAAATTAATGTAATAATACTTATTATATTTTGTTTATGGCTAGAGCATGGCTTCAAACGGATCAATGAAATTTTGATAGCAGTTATAAATTTATTGGATCACTTAGATCAGAGGGTGGCAACTCGTGACATCATATTTTATTTAAAAAAAAATTAGTGTGAGAAGAAGCGGCCGGAAGACGAGCACATTCATCCAAAACATCGAAACACGTAAAATAAAATGAGATTTTGTTGTTGCAATATTAATCATATAAAAATCAGTTCATTTCGATTTGCCACATTCCGAAAGTGGTGTACGTTAGAGCGGTGTATAGGTTACCTTTTAGGCATAATTGATAGAAAAACTTCTCATATCTTTTATAGAATGTTTAAAGATGTTACAGAATAGCTAGTAATGTGATGAGGAGTGTTTTTTTTTTAAAAAAAAAACATGCAACTAATGAATTTTTTAAGAGAATTAAAACAAAATATGTTTAATATATATAAAAAATTAAACAAAAAAAGGCTTAATAAATATCAACAGTTACACTTACTGTGTGATACTTCACTTCGTATTTAATGATGTACATCCTAAATGGTACATTTTATGGTCTTTTAAAACCATAAAAATTATATTACGTAAATCTATCGAGAACTTTCTAGATTTGAACGTTAATTTGTTTCTATGTCTGCCAATTGTGCTGTAATCCATCTCTTTTAGTTCATCTGCCCGAAGCTCCTTTCACAGAAAAAGAAAAAGAGATCATAAAGAGGTTCTTTTGTGCCATTAGCTTGTATTTCTGTTTTTATCCTTAGTCTTTGAATGCCTCTTCTCAAGGTATCGTCCGCCAAGAAACCCATTACTCTCTTCTGTTACTGTCTTCCCTCCCTTTTCTTTTTTTTTTTTTCTTCTTTTTTTTTACCATTTCCCATCTTCCATTTAGCTCCTCGATTGTTGCACTTCCTGTCGCCAGGAGGCGCAATGTGCAACAGTTGAATGGCGGATATTTATTGCGAAAAGCTTTTTTTTCTTGTTTCTTTTTTTTTCTTCCTCACTTTTTCTTATCTTCTAAGAAAAAGCTACTAATCTTTTAGTATCGCAAAAAAATTCATGAAATTAGATGAGAAATTCCCTATAACAAGCAATCACGTACCATTTGAATTTAAGGAGACATTCAATATAGTAAGGTAACGCGAGATGTTTTTCGGAAAGATAATTGATACAGCTTGTATTGTATACTAATTTACTTTTATGCTCCTAAATTATCAAAAAAAAAAATCTAAGTAAATTAACAACAGGATCAAAGGCACTCCAATAATCTGTTCATGTATTTTCGTTTTGACCAGATATGGTTAAATAAGTGATCATGATTGGAAACGCATCAATGGTTCACCCTTTTTCCGTGTTCCATCCTACTGCCGAATTCTCGAAGACACAAAAAAGAAAAGCAAATACACAACATTACATTTGAATTCAAATGAATTCAAGAATTTTTATATAGTAAAAATCCCGTCATACTCACGTCCGTGACAAGGCGAATTCGACTACAACCCATTCATCGATTGGCTACCTTTTCGACGTTAAATTAGCATCAGGGGCAACTTTTGTTTATAATGTACCATTTAAGATTACGGATTTTTATTCTTGAGTAAATGATGAAGATTTGATTATTAATCACATGCTCTATTTCTTTTTTTCTTTTTTTTTGCAATTTAATAAAAGAAACAAATTTATCTAAAGTATACATTTATTTTGATTTTCATTCTTTTTTTTTCTTTTTGTTTTTGTTTCATACAATAATTATAAGGCTGTCTGAAAAGTATTGCTTTTATTTAGCTTGCCATTAAGAGACTTGGAGTTTTCTATTATTGAATTTTTTGGATCTCAGTCTTCGCTTTATCGCAGAATTTACTGTATAGGGTAAGCTTTTCTCAATAACACCGAACAGAAACACCTTAAGTAATGACACAGGAATCGAAGCTTTTATAAGAAACGTTTGTCACAGGCAATAACAAAAGTAATTGATCTTGGTCTATTTCCATCTGAGGGTTTTGAGATTGTGATAATTCTGGAAAAACAGAATCTCTCTTAGCACTTAGACTCGTACGGGTTCTACTATGCGCCATGAATTAGTCCAGTTTAGTCGCGAGAACAGGAGAAACTTCCTTTCAAATAAATAGAAACACAAAAAGCAGAGCAATTAAAAGAGTCTAGATTATCATTGACCATTAAGGTAGTTTCTAAAGCCTCCGTTCAACAAGCAGAAAATTTGAGCATTCACTTCGAAAGAGATACGAAGAATTTCCTGTCTAATCCCGAAAGCATCCCCCTACAGTTCTTTACTAATCAATGGACTTGCTTCTATAGACCTCTATTCAATGTGTCTCTTCAGATCCGAACTCCGAAAACTGATAGAGAACTTTGTTTTCAACTATAATAAACATGATTCAAGAGGAATCCATTGAACAAGATCTCCTCTCGTCTGCAATAATTTTCAGTTAAAAGTATCCCTCTTCATACCAATGTGTCCCTTAGAGTTGCGGGAGTTAAGGCTCCCGTGTTCCCTGACCAACATTGAAGTCGGGTCAGCCAGACGTCTGTCCACCTTTAACGAACGTACGAGAAGCCCGGTTCACATTTAACAGAAGGCTGGGTGAACCCAGGCGTTGTCTAAAGAAGAAACACCTTGGGACAAATCCCCGACCTCCCCTGGGAATTAAACGGGGCCCCTCCAGTCCATAACACTAGATCAGAGGGCCCACTCAACATAAAGTAGTGATAATCTATCTTCAGTCAGATTATAGACTTTGTTTAATCCGCAGAGATTATACTGCTGTCCCACCAATAGAATTATCCATAGATGTAATTATGGTTATGGATTAAAGTCTCCTTTATAAGTTGATTGAGATTCGTTAGGCACTAAATTATACAGACTAAGCTCTATGTATAACTTTGTAGGCCTGTCAAGGATCTGTAACGAACGCTTCCGTTACCCGCGCTGCGCTTTTATCCTCTCATCTCCTTTCCTTTTGTATAATATTTCTATAATATATCGTCACCTTTCTTTAAAACTTTCCTAATTCCAATATCTTAACCTAAAACTAATGCCGGTATTCATAGGGTTCCCTGCTTTAACTGCCGACAAGCTGGCGCCTAGAAACTTTTGTGCCTGTTTTAATGACTCCGGGAATGGCTCGAGAAAGCTTTTCGTAACGGTCCACAAAGGCTATCAGGCCATGAAGCCTATTGTTTACCTTAAAAGCTTTCTCCAACTTTCTCCCTTTTTTGTTATGTGTTTTTCTGTCAACAGGGGGAAAACAAAGGAATTGCCGACAGACAAACAGAGGTGTGCCAGAAGCGATAGAGGGAAGGAAATGCTTCGCCACCCCTCCCACGAGTATATACGTCGGTCCCTGAGAGAAAGGGTGGTGTTCCTGAGGAGGCGAGGTGCCACGGCAGGCGACCAGGCTCTGGCGGTCAGCGAGCCAGATCGCCGAAATGCCTGCCCGCCTCCACAATTGCCGACGACTACCGTAGCCTTTGACCGGACGCCGACGATAGCAAGCGGATGACAGCTGCAAAGATACGGCCCAGGTCCCGCGGAATGCGGTACCGATAGCAGCTAACGTATCCACCTTCAGTGTCTTCATTTTGCCGGCTTCCACCGATTGAAGTCGGCGAATCACTCGACACTACGCAGAGATATGCAGGCTGCGCCATTACGGAAGAGAGTCTAAGAAACGGCTTCGCAAGATACCCGACCGTCATTGATCTCTCGCCGCCTGACCTTCAATGCCCGACCGCTGGAAAGCAGCGGCTCACAGCGATCATCGTCAGGATTCCCCGTAGCGCCCGAATCCTGAATCGCTTCGTCCGGAAGAACCCACGGGAATCATAGCGGCTGCCAGATCCCCCCTCGACGGCCCGACCACAAGAGTTCAGCGGATCTACTGGCAGTTCCCACTCCGACGCACGGCATACCCCGAGCTCCCGAGTCTTGGACAGTTAGACGGACCCTATGACCGGTTGTAAATAGCACTTGTAATCTTTTATCTATTCTTATCGTCTAATAAAATCTTTTCTTGTAAATCTTACTCCTGTCTTAGACTCCATATTCTTTAACTAAAGGGCGCGGGCCACTGATGAGTCCCGCGGTCGTTAGGCTGGCTTTCCACGGCACCTCCCCCCTTTTCCCGTCCAAACACCTCACTCCCTCCTTACATCCTTCTCCCCTCTTACCCCGTAGTCGTGGTTTGCTTAGGGATGCATCAGATGGCGAGCGCCCTAAAACAACACGTAACAGATCATATTCATTTTTAAGTAATATACGGTAATATCTTTAACAAAAAGGCTTTGTCATCAACATCACTACACTTCTACATCGTTGCGGACGCCTTTTATGGTAATACTTTGGAACCGTCAGCGATCTTCCGTAAAAGTGGTTATTTTGAAGCTCTTTTGAAAAATCTTAAGGAGAGCACAGTTTTGTGGTGTGCCGTGCCGGCGTGGCCGTGCGGTCTAGACGGCGCGGCGGTCTGCCGTTGCCGCCAGTGTGCCGGTACCCGGTTCGAATCCCGGTCGTGGCATGGATGTTTCTTTCTCCTTCTGTCCATTCCTGTGGGTGCCACTTGATGCTGCCTCCCTTGGCGTACCCTGGGCAACGATTCGTCGGTTAAAGGCATCATATCTCGCCCCTAGTTGTTGGCCTAAAAAAAGATGATTAATCTACGAGCGCGGGCATTTGAAAAAAAAAAAAAAGTTTTGTGATATTTCTCACTATAATCTCATGTTGTTCCTATTTACACGTAGAAGAACACTAAAGTCAACATGAATTCCTGATTATTATTTTTTTTTATACAGGGTGTATCTGAAATGTGCTGCCAAACTTAAAAGTTGTATTCAATCATGCAAAGCAATGAATAAATGTCATATAAACATTGGTCTGGAAATGCGTTATTTCCAAGATATGAACGATGCAACAATACAGAGGTGTTGGCGTTATCCTGACCGTTGGTCAGGAGGGGGACCAACAGCACGGCCTGCTCGTTCCCCTGATTTAAACCCTCTCGACTTTTTTGTATGGGGTTATCTTAAGCATTAGTGTACACCACACCGGTTCCTGACGCCCACGCACTGCATAATCGCATAGTGGATGGGTGCAACACAATTCGACGTGCACCTAACATCTTCGACTGTGTTCGGCAGTCGATGGAACGACGTTGTGTTGCTTGCATTGCGGACGTGGAGGACATTTCGAGCACTTTCTGTGATACTGAGCGACTGTACGGCCAACACCTGTATATTGTTGCATCGTTCATATCTTGGAAATACAGCATTTCCAGACCCATGTTTATATGACATTTATTCGTTGTTTTGCAGATTGCATATAACCTTTAAGTTTGACAGCACATTTCAGGTACACCCTGTATATACTAAATGTAATGATCTCATTTTATACAGTATGATGTAAAATAAAAAATAAAAAAAAAGACTAAGTAACTACAACGATATGTTGTGGAGTAAACGGATTTATTAACAATTAAATATATGGTTTACATATGATGATAGGGAAACCCAAGCAATGGAAATGAAATTTGTTAGAGCCTTCACTTATAAATCATGCAAGGATAAAATAAGAAAAGAAAGATTAAGAGAAAGTGTTGGATTAGAAAAGTTGCAAGACCCAAATTGAAAGGATAAGATTAAATGATTTGGACACATGAAAAGAAAGGCTGAAGACATACTTCCAAGGTAGATTCATGAAAAGAAGATGGTGGGTGACCGACCAAGGAAGAGGAGAAGATATGATTAGAATTGATTATTCAAGGAGAGGTTCTGATCCGAATTGTAGTGAGGATGGAGAGATGGTGGGAAGAAACGACAAGATGGAAGTCGCTAATCCCCTATCCAGACTCCAACTGAATGAAGCCGAAGAGAGAGAGAGATATGCAAACCCACAACTCCGGTGGAATCTTGATCCAATAAAGCGCATACGAAGGCATCTTAGAGAACAAAGGTTGAGGCATCTGCTGGACATATTGTTTAATTTGATCCCTTAGTTCATCAAGGTTTGAAGGTGGGTCATGATGGAAAACCCATTTCATCAACATACATCAAACGAAGGCATCCATCGATGTGAGATCCGGAGAACATGAAGGTACTGGAGTTCTGTCAACCTTTAAATGGGCCTCCTATTTCGAATTGTTGTGATAAACAGGTTCTCGTGATGCGCGACAGTTGACATCTATTGGAATACCTGTGCATGTAACAGAGTGGTTTTACACATCCTATTGAAATCCTGGATGAACTGAACCAACACATTCTCGATGTAGGCGTTCGCTATTCAAGGTCACGCTAACACATCGTCTTCAATGAAGTATAGCCCAATTACGCCAAGGCCGGAAACAACACACCATACGGTGACCTTCTCTCTATGAAGAGGTTACTCTTGTCTCAAGAAATCTACTGGTTCGTCTGATTACATGACCACTTGGATGAAAATGCGCTTCGTCCGAGAACCAGACATTATGGAGGAAGGATGGATCTTCGTAGACATTGGCAGCACGCGTACACACTATTCCTACCGTGCAACGTAGCACTAGTAACTTTTGAATCCATGAACGACCATCTTGAAAATTGGCATGCAAATTTATAGAAAAGAACAAACCTAATTTTTCCAAGTAGGTTCCAGTGGCGTCGCTAGAGTTTGTGCCGCCCCCCCTCTCATTACATATCAAACATACTTACTTGTTAGACACAAAGTCAAAACGACCATACGTTCTCCGATCACTGCTGAAGACAAAAAGTGCCGCCCGGGTAGGACAGGACTCCCACCCCCAGCTACGCTAATGGTAGGTTCCTATCGAGATATTTAAGCTTAAATATGATAAAATTCACACAGAGAAGCACTAGAGCGAAACAATGAATTCTGTCGATGTTTAGCAATTCATATTAATTCTTTTAGTAATCTAGTCTCATTGCGGTTGCTTCGGTGTAATTAAAATTAACTGGGTTTAGCAAATTAAATAAATATTTACAGAAAATAAAACAAAATGAAGTTACTATTGCATTCAGTAGGTCCGATAGTCTAGAGGCTGCACCCGGCGGAGGTGAGGGATTTTTTTCCATAGGTGTTTTGGACACCTAAATCTTAGGGTTCACCAGTTCTCTATAAAATGGGGACCTGATTTTTTTACCGGGAGTTAAAGACGGCGGACATTGGGTCGACCACCCGATCTCAACTTAGTTCAATTGGTTATAAAATGGTGGGAGCTTTACCTCCCTCGACCTAAGGGTCACATAGGAATTCTTTACCTATTGTATTAGGCAGATATTCAATTTAAAAATATTTTTGTAAATATTTTCTATATTTTTTTTTCCTTCATATTGTTTTCATAAACTGAATAAGAATAAAGAAAAATACAATTTGTTAAGGAAAGTATGACAAAAAGTTCTTTCAGAAACATCCAGTAAGAAAAAAAAAAAAAAAAAAAAATCATTTTTACTGTTTTAAAACTTTTATAGCTCCCTTTCTTTATAAGGACTTATATTAATGTTGATTTTTTGTTTTAAAGGTATACAGAATGCTGTGTTTAATTTTAAATTTGTATATCCATCTGATTCACATTTTATCTGTATATCTGCATGTTTCCTTCTGCTCAAAGGATAACATCTTAAATGTTTTTTGCCACAAACTGTAAACTGTCTTGAGGTTTAGTTATTTGTGGAATGATCGTTTTATTCTTACTCTGCCGTCGCAGTCACCATTGAGATTTGTTGAGATTTTCAATGGGCTTCATGTTATTCCTGGATCGTAAATTGTCTTATTATAATAAATTTGAATTAATTATCTGCTCAATCGATATCCAATTAGAAACCGAATACATCAAAGGTATTCTTTTTTTTTAGAATTTTTTTCAAGATTTTTAAGCGCCCCAGAATTTTCAAAATTTCTTTTTGAAATTAAAATATACTAACTTTGAAAATCAACTCTCACATTTACCACTGTATGTGGTACGTTACATATATTTTTGAAATTTGAACAAAAGAAAGAAATGAGATAAGTTGTTTTTTTTTTAATTATTATTCAAACTATATAAAAAATATCAGAGAGAATTTTAATTTGAATTTTAAATTTAATTTTAAACAAAAAAAAACAAAAACCAATAGGTTAAAAATTGATTTTCTTTTTATCTATTTATTTTTACTTATCTTTATATAAAAATTTTTACGTAATTTTTTATTTACGGAGTTGTTATGATTTACATAATACAACGTTTTTATACAGATTAAAAATATTTATGGTGTAAAGTCTTTAGGAAGAATCGTTATAAAATCGTAGTAAGTCCATAATTCAAGCGTTTTAATATATTTTCGAATGAGCGTCTGTAGCGAAGCGCCATCACATTTGAAGTTTGTACTAATAGCTTGACCTTCCGGAATAGGTTCGAAAATAGCAGAAGAAAGTGCCGTTTTGTGTTAATTGAGTCGGAATACCTGCAGTAATACTGTAAATCTAAGTTGATTATGAATTAGCTCTTAATTTATCGATTTCTTTCTGTGGTTCGTACTTAATTAGACGTTCTTATCTCGGTAAGCTTGACTCGGTCTCTTAGGCCTTGTTTTCTTCTTTAGTTCTTCAACGTGGCCGAGTATTGAGACTGGTGTGTTTTTTCGTTTCCCTTAGGTTTATTTGAGCTTCCATGGGTGACGAAGAGCCAGAAAACGGAGGAGAAGAAGGTGAAAATGGAGAGGAAGGGAACGGAGAAGAGGAAGCCCCCGAAGGAGACGGCAAAGATGCGGGAGAATGGATTGCGGTGATCGCCCGTGTAGGAGTCACGGTTTTAGCTCATCCCATCGAATGTGCCAAAATTCTGATTCAGGTATTAAAAAAGAAATGAAAATAAAATAAAAAAAAAGATTCACTTTTATCAAAGCCTACAATTCAGGCTTTATAGTTTAAATTTCTGGTTAAATAGTTAGGCCTAATTTATCTGTTGCTAAACAGTTCTTAATGTCTTTTTTTATTTCGAGACATCGCGTTCTAAAAGCCATTAATTTTATTCTTTATTTTGTGTTGTGGCTTTTTTATTTCCATATTAATTCTCAACTATTATCTGGTTGAATTTTTAAATTTTTAAATATATAATTAATTATATCTTCACGATTTAAATTAATCATTTATGTAGAATTTATAAATAAAAAATAGTTGTACTTCGTTTTGTTCGTTTAATTAAAATAATTGTAAGTAATATTTTTATATCAAATTAGGCTTCAAACTGGAAAAAAAAAATGCAATTTCTATACTTTTTATCAGTTTTAGCGTATTTAAAAGAAAAAAAAAATCTCTGCCTTTCATTTTGAGTTTTATAAGAAATTCTACCGTCATTAGACTCCTAAAATTTTCTGTTTGATTTGTTATTTAAGCTAACTAATACTCCACTGGAAATCTTTTTATTGAATTGTTCACTTTCGGGATGATTATTTAATGGGAATGACAAATAACTTAAAAGCAATTTTTAAATTTTTAATGCTTTTTTGCATTAAATGCTTGCGATGTTCCTTAGAACATAAAGAAAACTTAAGTCATATTCTGGTTATTTAACTGATAATGATATTTGCTCTACTGCATTTGTCTGCCAAAATTGAAGGTTCTCATATGTTCCTAAGTTCATATCTCTTTAACAAAATGAATTTATGTGGATTGAAGCTGTAATTTGTTTTTGTTTTTTTGTTTTTTTTAGAAAATAAATAGCTCAGAAATGTTCTTAATGAAAACAGCTGATTATTCAACATGTTTTTACCAGTAGCCTACTTTGAAAGTTACACTGATTAAGTTACTTACTTTAAATTATCTTTGATATCAAGAGTTTCTTGTGTTGTTGCTATGGTAACGGGTACATTAAGCCTTTTAACTGGAAAAAGTCATAAGTTGTGAGCCTCAAACTATTTACAAAATTGTGAATTTGTGATTTTTGCAAGAAGAATTTCTTGCACCTTTTTATATGATGTACAGTAGATTCTCCTATATACTGTATTATTTCAATACTGCATATTTCATTTTTTACATTGAAGTGTGCTGTACGATTTGAGCCACATTGCTTATTTATTTGCAAAAAAAAGTTACAAAATTAGTTACTGACTAGAATTAATTCAATGCAGCAGTGCGGAACGTAGTTGGAAAACTGTTATCGACTAAAGTAGGTATAACAAACTCATTACAAACCCACACATTTAAAATGAATATTCTGCATTTACTAAAATGGAAACAATGAAGGCAAACAAAACGAAACAAGTTGATTGTGATTAAAATACAATAGTAATAAGATGGTGCTTAACTAGACAGAAATTTAAACTATTAATTTAATATCTGTTCATTTAAAAATTTTAATTGAATTCTGTTGGCAGAGGTCATCTTCTTGAAACTTAAAGAAATAGTTGTAAATCTTTCCCATAAGAAATCCTCCTAGAAAAGTGTTTTTAGGAGTTATGTTTTTA
This sequence comes from Thereuonema tuberculata, assembly GCA_023159025.1. NCBI lineage: Eukaryota > Metazoa > Arthropoda > Chilopoda > Scutigeromorpha > Scutigeridae > Thereuonema > Thereuonema tuberculata. The sequence continues at coordinate 60,182,223 of JAFIDM010000004.1, forward strand.
GGAGTTCTTGTAGACTTTTTGACCTGAAGTATTTATACATGCCAGAACACAACAAAGATGAATGTCTTAATGTTTAAAGACATTGACACAGGAGTGTTAGTTGTACCACTCTAATTTATAAGGCTTAAATGGAAAATAAAATAAGTGGATTCAGTATTGCATTTGACTTTGGTGATTAGAAATTTTTTTTTTTTTTTTGTTCTTGTTCTTCATGATTCATTGATTCCGAAGCATACTCTCAAATACGAGACGCGATGAAACTAAGTTTCCAGAGAAGTTTGCAATGACTTCCCATTTCTTTTTTTATTGTAGTATTTCAAAATTACCCATTCCTGAAATTTTTAGTGTAATGAAATTGTAATTGAAGTTTCTTTCATTATACCATTGAAATTCAGCAAAACTTTACATCGTACAAATGTTGCATAAGAATTGTTTAATGCTATCTTGTAATTTGAATCTGTTTTTGCATAGAAGATGAAACAAAAAGTGTAGTTCTTTTCCATTGAAGGAAGTATTTAGCCATTCGCTTGAACGTTCAATTTTATTGTTGAAATTTACTAGACTGATTTTTATTACATATCTTCTGAATGTATGTTTGTCTGTTCAACATTATTTAGCAAATGTCGGTTCTCGGACCCTTTTCATTAAATTAATTCGAGATCATTTTTCTTCATTACTTCCGTATCAATTTGTTTTGAAGGCTTTTAATTGTTAATTCCAAATGAAGTCTTATTCACACTTGAAGCCTATTTCCATTAACTTTTTATTTTGTTATGCTGAAATTTTCGCCATAAATTTTTTTCCCTCCCTTTTAAGTGAATCTGTCAAGGTAACTTTTGATTTGACTTACTGATAGTTTTTTTCCAATTCTTTAGAAAATTTTCACGTTAATTCCTTACTGAAACTGAAATTTCCTTACCAATAGAAATTTAATATGTAAAAAGGTTTAACGTGCATGAAATGTAACATGAAAACGATGGAAATGCACATTTGTTTGCTTTCATGCCTTGAACCATCATCGACGGGAATCTGGGACATTCGTTCCATTTCCATTGTTATTCAATAGAAATTTAAGAAATTCATTCATATGCGGTTCTTTTGGTGCAGTTAATTGCCATTCCTTTTCAAACGAAGTTTAATAACAGTGATCCTGTGAAGGATTTTTCTTCTGGATTTCAATTAATTTTAAGTTGAAGCTGAAATGGCACTGGCTACTGTTAGGTCCTATTTGCCTAAACTTTTTATTTCCAGATAAAGATAGCAAATTTAACTTCAAAAGTAGTGAATTTAACATAAAGAAATCTCAAACTTGAGCTGAATTTAACAATATTGGCCACTTTGAACCACTGAGTTGTAATCAGATGGTTCAATAAAGGGAAAAATGCATTTATTTGTAAAAAAGAATAAACAGGATTAAAATGATGGTAATTAACCGACAGTTTTGGAATACTAAGCTTATTGCATCTTCAGGGAAACATACAGGACATCACCCTATAACCAGCATGCAAAATGCCAATCGCTAAACTTCCTTAATCCTTTCGCTCCCCTCACTCCCACTTCGTATTCTCACCTGAGTGCTGTCTTTAAGTGTTTTGTGATGTCCTGTATGTTTGTAACATCCCTGAAGATGGAATACACTCAGTATTCTGAAACTGTTGTTTAATTACCATCATTTTGATCCTGTTTATTCTTTTTTTACAAGTAAGTGGTGTTATTTTTATACGTGTACAATTAAGCCTTCTAAATCAGGTGGTTCAGTTTCCAAAACAAGAATTACAGAAATTAATGATAGATTTTTGTAAATGGTCAAAAACATTTGGAACCTAAATCGTCTCCATTTCTCTTACAATTAAAATTTTTATTCCAGAAGATAATACAAATAATTAAAATCTTAAGAAGCTTTGTTCTTTTGTGTGTTATTTCTTAAAAACGATAAGTGGCTGGGTTTCTGATTAATTCTATGAAATATTTCATAAATTCAGTAATTATTTCTAAAGCCCAAAATACTCTGGAAGAAAAGATGATGATTCTAAGTTACCTTTGTGGCTTGAATTGCTGGTTCAGTTTATGAAGACTGTCTCTGCATTTGATTCAGAAAGTTCCATTAAAAAACTAATTCTCTGGATATTTTTTTTCCATGTACTGTCGGGTGTATTTCCAATGTCACATTGCGAAGTACTGCTTTCCTGCATTGCTCAGCTTTCCTATGGCTCTTACGACTGCTTTTACAGCTAGTAAATCTGCCTAAGCCACGTAAAGCTTTTAGGCCAGCTTGCCAAATAGGTTACAATCAGAAAAGAAACAACACTTCCTTCTACTATTTATTCTACTCTCCTGCAAGATTGCAATAAACCAGTCTTAAGAGCGGAGAGCTTGTTGCCTGCGGGGAAGCATCAGGCAGCTAATGTGACATTGGTAATTCCATCCACAGTACAAAGGCTTGTGAAATAGCAAGAGAAAGACAAATGAAGGCATTTAATCTATTTTATAAGCTTTAACAAAAATAAGAAAGAACCACCATTGAAATTTCAGTGATATCCAGGTGTTATTTCAGGACAAACTTTTTCAAGGCTTCTCTGGCTTTCTTTTTCTTCTTTTTTTTTTTTCCTCTGTTGGCAAAAGAAATCAACCATCTAAGCCTAATTTGAATTTTTTCAACATTTGTCCCAAAATTTCTGAGAAACATTTAATTCAGTTTCAGATAATTAGATATTATCCTTTGTTCTTAAGATTGGAATTGTCTTGTTAAATTTGTATTCTTTATTTTGGCATTATGCTTTGCTTAATTTTAAAAATCTATCATTTTTTTTTTTTTAAATGGATTTATAAAACTTACCAGTGAACATTGTTCTTTGCTATTCTCGGTCATGATTTCATCTTTATCATTAAGATTTTCAAAGATGTTTAGTACAGTTTAGATCAGAAAGTGGGATCAATTAGATCAGTTTTTTCCTAAAAGATTGGTATTTTTAAAAATTATTTCTTTACAGAGTAGAAGGTTTCTTGATGAAATTATTTGTGCTTTATAATAAAATATTTTGAAAGGGAGATATATTTGGGTGTTCTTTAAACTTTCAATTCTAAATTTTACTTAAGTTTCTTTTTTAATTCAAAAGTTTTGTCCAGTAGGTCTTCCAAGATTGGTGTAAGATTATTCTTTATTCAGTTCTCTTCTGTCTGCATTTAAAATATTTTCAACCACTTCAGGATTGCTTGTTGTGTAATACTTGCCTGTGTGTGTGTGTGTGTGTGTGTGTTTTATTATTATTATTAGTTTTGACTATACTTCCAGAATAATTACTTATTATGGATGATTTATTCATCACACTCGAATGTGGGCACCATTTTCTGCATTAGTTACATAAACAGTTATACTATATGCTCAAAAGTATCCGGACACCCCTCTGGAGAAGTGTATGTGGCTGTTATTGCGTACTGTGATGTCATAGAATGAGATAAAAGATGTCATTATAAAATGGAAACATCTGGGAATGGCAACAGCAGGAAATCGCAATGGTAGGCCAAAGAAACTCACAGATTGCAGCCGTCGAACCCTGAAGAGGTCGAATGCAGAAGAATCACAAGTTCCCATTGGCAACGATCAACAGTGAGTTCTAAACAGCTTCAGACATTGCTACTAGCACCAGGATTACTTATTGGGAGCTGAAACACACAGGTTTCCACGGTTGTGCGGCTGCTCACAATCCCAACATAAGCAAGTTGAAAATGCTAAATGGTGGTTGCAGTGACTAAACTAGTGCTAAGCGTACTGCCATTAGACTGTGGAACAGTGAAAACAAGTACTTTGGAGTGATGAATCCTGCTACATGATCTGGCAAGTCCAATGGACGCATCTGGGTTTGGCAGATACCAGGAGAACTCTTCCTACCAGAGTATATTGTGCCAACTGTCAAGTTTGGTGGTGGCTGAGGCATCATGGTTTGGGGCTGTTGCTTATAGTCCAACCTGTGTCCCTTAGTTCCTGTGACCAGAAACATGAACACTGATATGTATATTGACATACTTGACAACTCTGCACTTCCCACTCTCTGGCAACAGTTTGGGAAAGGACCATTTCTATATCAACAGGATAACTGGTTTGTCCACAAAGCGAAGGCTATGCTGCTGTGGTTTGAACAGATGGGTGTTGAACTGGATTGGCCTTAACAGAGCACCGATCTGAATCCGATAATCACCTCAAGGTAAGAATTGGAATGTAGATTATGCACCAGGCCCAACTGCTCTTCAGTAGCTGGACGAATAGAAGAAAATTCCTGCTCGCCTATTTCAAAATCTGGTGGAAAGTCTTTCCAGACAAGTGCAGGCTGTGATTGATGCTAATACATCATATTAATATGTGCCACATAACTTTCTTGTATCTGTCTTGAACATCCAATACATAAAATGCTTGATATCTTCAATTAGTTGCATGGAGGTCTTGTTTATATGGATACAATGATTCATGTTTTCCAATTTTGATAGATTTGATTTTGAGATAATTTGTTCTTCGACGTAAATTTTGATTTTCTAACAATGAGGATTATTCCACATTTCCCTGAATATAGAGGGTTCGAGAGGAATAAATATCCCTATTTTGAAATGCAAATAAAAAAGGAATCGTACACTATTCAAAATTTTATTTCAAAATCAGAAAGAGCAGTGTTTACCATTTTTTTGTTTTGTAAATTAAGCACTATCTTATTTGTACTTTTTTAAAATTAAAACTCTGATCAGACATATCCATAGCGAGGGTCTGCTTAGTCATGGTAATGGCCTGCCTCCCTGCTTCAGTAATCTGTAGTGTTCGAAACCAGTAATCTGTAGTGTCAACCGATCGGTTTCTTTTTTTAAAGCTGAACCAGTTTCTCTGAAATTTGTAACCCATAACATTTTGGTTTTCGTGTCGGAAACCCTTGTCTGTAATCTTTATTTCAACATAAACTGGAATGTGTACGAAAGAATTGCTGCTGCTGAAGGTCATGACTCCCCTTTGCTTCTTGCCACTAGCACCTGATTAGTGGCAATTTCAAATCTAGGATATAATTTTTTTTTTAAAGGAACCAATAAGACGGTTCTTAGTTGTCAAAACAAAATTGTAAACATTGTTCTTTCTGATTTTGAAATAAAATTTTGAATAATGTCTATATGATGCCTTTTTTTATTTACATTTCAAAAAAGGAGATATCTCTGCTTGACTTACGTATGATTATATGTGACTAGTGGAAATTATAAATTTCATTTATGGCTTTAACATCAGTATAGACCTTTGATCAAATTAACAAAAGTTTACATTTTATGAATGTTTATGAACCCTGGTTCACTCGGATTCCTTCATCAAACTGGTGTTTTGAAAGAGCTTGATTTATATCTTTGAGATTGGGAAGAACATAAAAGGGAGATTTCAGTTCGTCTTTAGGAAATGTAATGAGTTTTAAGGTCACATAAACTTTAAAAGACCACAAAACTAATTTTTTCCTATCAGCAGATTTAATTGCCATTGACATTTTATTTTTTTTTATTTTTTTTGAAGCTTCCAGAAATTTATAAAAGCTGTTTATAATATCAGGTTAATAAAAGCACCTGAATCTACAAGAGTTCAAAAAGTGATTAATTTAAACTGTATTCATCCAAAGAAGTGTTTTTAAACTGTAAATCAATTTAATTATATCATCTATTTTCCATCAATAGCTCGATTTTATAGCATTGGGTTGTCCGGAAAGTTCTGAGCATTTTGACAGATGAAATGAAACAAATACATGCATTTGGTGAATAAATATTTATTCATCAAAGTATCCTCCATTTTTTTTTTCCTATGACTTTAGTCCGTTTTGCTTAGAACTGGACTGGCAGCGAAGTCTTTCAAGTGCTTTTTGACAGCATTGAAATCGCTGAAGAATTTCCTGTTAAAAGCATTTTGCAGGGATCACATCAAGTGAAGTCAGATGGTGCAATATCCGGTGAATATGGTGGATGTGGTAAGACATCCCAGCCTATCTTGTGCAGTGTGTTGCGGGTGACCAAAAACATTTGAGGCCTCGCATTGTCTTGCTGGAACACAACACCCTTTCTGTTTGCTGTTTCTGGCCTTTTCTGTTGAATGTTAAGGTGTAATTTCTCCAACTGGCTACAGTGCACATCTGAATTGATTGTGTGGGAGTAGCTAAATAATGCCTTTAAAATCCCACCAGACACAGAACATAACCTTCTTTTCATGAATATTCCACTTCAGTGTGTGTTTTGGTGATTCATTAGCCTGATACCAGGATTGTTTCCTGTTGTTATAAGTTTCAAAAATGAGTCTGTTTTGTTCCGTTTCGGGAGCATGTTGCAGATGGAATACCAGTTGATGCAATTTTAATCAGATAGGATGTATGGGTTCCAAACGTCATAACGAAAAGTGTATCCAAGCTTTACCAAATGTTCATGAACAGTACTTTTGGGAATTTTCAGAGTACCTGCTAACTGAGTCGTTAATTTTGGGTTGACTTCCAGGTGTATCTTCGTGTGATCGTCATCCACTGCTGAAGGTCTTCCACAGTGATCCGCATCTTCTAAGGTGAAATTCCTGCTTTGAATTTCGCAAACCACCTCCAAATCATTGATTCACCAATAGCACCCTCTCCATACACTTCACAAATGGTTTTTGCACATGTGTGTGGCATTTTGCACCTTTCTACAGAAATAGAGCACCACATGCCAAAAATGCAACTTTTTCTCATCCATATTCGAAACTCAATAAAAACACAGAGCTTCTATGATCGCAACCAACTTTCCTGAGAGACGCAGTCACACACCACCCTGCACTTACTACCAACATATCACATGCTTTCAAACAGTAATGGTCACTTAACACGCTCTAGAAAACTTGCCTCGAAGGAGCTCAAAACCTTGCTGTTTGCCAGTTGCTGCTGTCCGTTGTATCGCTTCACATGGGAAGAAAATGTCCCGTGTTCAAGTCTCGTTATGTTTCTTGTTGAGATCGCGATTACAGCTGCGGTCGCTGAAGCAAGAAACAAGACGATTTTGCAGCTTTATTTTGTTATTAATTCTCAACTCATTTCACAGCAGAGATAAAGAAAAAGGAAAGAAAAAATCCTGGAGGAAGAGAATGTGGATTGAAACCGCAAGCAAAGAATACCAGATATCGGCATAACGTTAACGCTGTCATAGTTTTTAAATAAATTTTCTCGCCGCCAAGAGTGCTGGTGTCGACTTGCTTCTAATTTTTGCCTGAATTTAGAACTTGTTTTATTTAGAGCAATAGGTATGATTTTCGGACAAGTGGTAGATTTTTGAGCCACTTGCCGGTTTCGGGCAAGTTTTCAGGAGCATGTAAAGCGACAATTAGGCTGCATACAGAATTCTCAAACATACACCTGTCAAAGACACTCGGAACTTTCCTGACAACCCAATATATTTCTTACATTTTTGTGATTTTTATTTATTTCTTTTTAAAGATTAATCTTCTTTGTTTCTGAAAGTTGTTAGCATTACGTATTTCTTTTTCCATAGATGTGAACTTCAGATTCTAATTGCCTTTATGAATGATTTTTTTGAAATCTTGAAACATTGTATGTTCTAAATAAAATTTTGTAGAATAAATCCTTTACTTGATTATTAATTATTAGATAAATTTCAATAAAAAAATATTTTATTTATTTATTTGTGTGTAATTTACAAATTACTTACAATTTTTACTTGGACTTGAAACTATTTTAGTGAATCAATTTTTTTTTTTTAAATTATTTTAGCTTGGACATGAACCTTTTCCACCATATCCTACCAAAACAATGTTTGGTAGGCCTGCCTTGGGCCTGCCAAGTGTTTTAGAATATAGTAAGTATGCTACTAAACAGTAAATTTTATTTAAAACGCTTGTTTACAAATTAAATGTATCTTATGATTTCTAGGAAAAAGCAGGATGTAAAGCTTTTAATTTTTTTTTTTCTAGTCAATTACATTCGTCGAAGAGATGGCATTAGTGGAATATATCGTGGAATGGTTTCCAGAATTGCTGGCAATCTTATCTACAGTATAGTCTTCACAGAAGTTACACAAGTAATTTACTTTAATGTTTTTAGCTTAAGTTTTTTGGTTTTTTTTAACATTTCTTACTGTTGAATATTTACTTATTTATTTATTTTATTTATTTATTTATTTATTTTTATTAAATGAAAAAAAAAAAAATCTTTTTAAAAGCAGACATTTAGTTACATTTCTGAATCAGATCTGTCCCTATCATTGATCAGATTTCTTCAATTGTAAACGTGGTGTATAAGCTTTTTATCACTGCAGAACCAAAATTAATTTAAATGTATATTTTACAATTATGAGCTTTTAATTAGCTTCATTAACAAAGTTGATATAAAATGTTCAGAAGCATCGATCGAGCGGGGTTTTGCATCACTGCTGTCCCTTGTAACAAGGTTAGGTAATGCTATGAAATATCGTTGCTTGTACTAGACGTCACATGGGTAATTTTAAATCAGGCCAGCCTAGTCTGAATTTAGACTTCTTTAAAGAAACAATTTAGAATGAAATACTTCAGGTAAATCAGTTTGTTTCTACAGTCCATCTATTAAAATAACTTTAGAACCTAACCCATTGAATAATTAACCTTTTTTCAGTTAGTACAGTGTTATCTCCTTTAACGGACACCTCTAATTAGCGGACATTATTGTGGGTCCCAGTCCCTTACAATAGGACATTCCATGTTATCCACTCCGAATAGCGGACAGTTATTTTTAACTGTAGAAATTTTTTTTTCTATTAATATTTCGACAAACACATCGTGGTTGTATTGATACATTGTGTCGGTGCCCCCCCCCCCCACACACACACATTGATACATTGTATCTGTGTCCAATGATTCAATGCACGAATCTGAAGCCCTTTTTTTCACTGCAGTTGCTTTGTAAATATCAATACCTCACAAAGCTATCCTATAAACGTGTTGATTAAATCTAATGCGAATTAAAATGGCGTCAAAAAGGAAGAGATTGGCACTGAAAGAAAAAATTGAAGTTGCTGAAAAAGAAGTTGTGCATTGTCTTGCTGAACGTTTTAAAGTTAAAAACTCAGATAAGTGAATTTTCGAAGGACAAAGATGAGATTAGAAAAATGTGGATGGTGAATTCAAACGAAAATTCGAAGAATTTGAAGTTTCGTAAAACTGAAACAAGCAAAATCGACGAAGTGATCATAAAATGGTTCCGCTCTGCTCATGCAAAGAACATTCCTATAAGCGGTGTTTTGCTTCATGAAAGAGCCAGAGAATTCGGTCAAACGTTAGGATTGGACACGTTTAAGGCATCAAATGGATGGCTAGAAATTAATTTTCTGTATACTGTAATTAATTTTGTCATTATTTTAAGTAAGACATACGGTTAGCACTCATTTAAAAAGGAATATAGTAAATAATTTGCAATTGTTCATATTCTCTCATATCGCAATGGTAATTGTAGAAATTTAATCAAGATTGTACGTAATTTTTCATTAAATGGCATGCTATAAGCTAAAAAATGAAAAAAAGATCATCATCATCAGTGTTCTGTCGTAGACAGGTCCAATGGCAAGCAGCAAATAAGGTCAGCAATGTCTCTTTCTCCAAGTAGTTCTATCTCTTGCCTCCTCCTTCAGGCCTTGATATCCACTTGAAGTTAATAGGTCATCCAGGATCATTTTTCTCTTTCTTCCTCTTGGTCTCTTTCCCTCAATCTTCCCCTCCAATACTTCCTTCATGAGATTTTCACCTCTCAGCAGCACATGACCAATCCAGTTCTTTTTTCTTCTAATATTCTTTAATAAACTTCTCCCTTCCCCTATTTTTTCCAGGACTTCATCATTAGTCACCTTGTCTGTCCATTTAATTTTCTCCATCCTCCTTCATAGCCACATTTCAAATGCTTCCAGCATCTCAGCATCTCTCTTTCTCAGAGTCCAAGTTTCTGAACCATACAAGGATATACTCCAAATGTAACATTTTATAAGTCTTTTTCTTAAATCAATATTCATATGATTCGTGAACAAGTTTTTTCTGTTATAAAAAGCAAATTTACCCTTACGAATTCGATCTCTAATATCAATGTTACATTTACCGTCATCCTGAATTATACTTCCCAAATATTTGTATTGCTTAACCTGTTCCACCTTTTCTCCATTTAATTTAATACATACATTTTCTGCATTTCTGGCAACTCGCAGCACTTTTGTTTTTTTTGGTGTTAATTTCCATTCCAAATTTATGACAGGCTTCTCCAAATCTTTTCAGCAAGTGTTCTAAATCTTCCTCACTCTCGGCTAATATAGCCAAATCGTCCGCGAATCTTACGCTTTTTATTCTTCTTCCTCCAACACTGATACCCGTATCCTCTTCGCAATCAAAAGCTTCCTTTATCATTTCTTCCGAAAAGATATTGAATAGCACAGGGGATAAGCAGCAACCCTGTCGCACTCCTCTTCCAATTATACATTCCTTTTTGCTTCCTTCTTTTGTCTCAATTATTGATGTTTGATTCAAATATAGTTCCGCAATTAGTCTGCGATCTCGCCAATCCACACCTATCTTTTTCAGTACTTCCATCAGTTTAAAAAAAGATAGTCCATCAGTTTAAAAAAAGATAGTCCTCCCCAATAGCGGACACCTCCCAATAACGAACGAAACTTCCGGTCCCGTGACTGTCCGTTATTCGGAGGTAACACTGTATTTCGAACTGTCTGGATATTCCAAAGCACCTAAATCTAAAAGAATGTGGCTCGCTGCTAATTTATCTGAGGCCCACTTTCAAGTGAAAATGTGATCATACAAAGTCGTTACAGTATTTTGAGATAAAAAAAAAAAAAAAAGGGTGATATTTGTGCTGTCCAGAACAAAGTAATGACTATCAACAAAAAATTGATTTAGAATTGAAAATTTTAAGATAAATTATATCGGGAATGTCAGTATATCCCTGTGTAATATTATGACCCTTATTAATCATAAGATTGACAAAATTTTCGTTTTATTTATTTTTATTGTTTTTGTTTTAATATTTTTTGTTAATGAAAATAGACATGCAGTAGATATTGATGATTATAATAATAACAACAACAATAATAATAATAAGCATTAAAAGGACTTTCACTAAAATTAAGATATTTTGATAAAATGATTGCTTTCACTTGATCAGTTTGTATGATTTTGAAATAGCATACTTGATTTCAACTCATCTCATTAGCTGCTAAAACGATGACAGTTAAAGGTTTGTTTTTGTTTTTATTGAATTGAAAAAAAAAAAATGCAAAACATTGAGGGGAAGCCTAAAATTTGAATAATAATAAAAAAGGTGAAAATTCTGCAAGGGAATAATATAATCTGTTTGTACTGTATTTCGTTCTTTTACTATTCCTTTGCTTTTACATAACGAATCAATTTGCTTATTGTTTTTAAAGAGTTAACCAATGAAATTCTGGAGTTACATGTAGTCATTTTCTCTTCATCAATTGAAATATTTAAACAATATGGAAAAAAAAATATATATATAAGTACACTGCCTGCTCAATTGAAAATGGACACCTGTGGTATGGAACAGACGCTTTATTTACAGCGTGTCTAATAGTGCATACTGTGACCTTTTGCCCTAAGCACAGCATCCACATGCTGTAGCATGCTCTCCACCAGTTTCTGATAGCAAGGAACGGGTATTTCTGCCCACTACTCCGTCAAAGCCTCCACAAGTTGGATGCGTGTTTGCGGTCGCATTGGACGCGCACGAATCTGGCACTCCAATTCATCCCACAGATGTTCAATAGGGTTGAGGTCCGGACTCTGGGCGAGCCACTGAAGTTCCTGAACAGTATTCTCCGGAAACCAGGCGCTGACAACACTGGCCTTATGGCATGGCCATTGTCGTGCTGGAACACAAATGGCGCTTCACTGAACTGTGACCACAACATAGGAAGCATGGAATTGTCTAGAACATCCAGATACTGTGTGGATGCCATGTTCCCCTCGATAACAACCAACGGACCACGTCCAAACCAGGAGAAACACGACCACACCACCAAACTTCATTGTTGGGATGAGACTCAGGTGTCCACTTTCAATTGAGCAGTCAGTGTAGAGAATGGTGGATTTCACGAACTGGAAAAAATTCACATCTCCAGACCATTTCATACAAAATATGTAGGCTTTATATTCTGCCATTTCTAAAAATTTGACAAAGATTTCTGAAGAAATTCCATTTTTGATTTTTTGAATACATTGTGATTATTCTGAAGATTTCTAAATAAGATTTGAAGGTACTTCAGATGGATGATTTACTTCGGATCTGTTGTGGTTTCTTCTCTTAAACTGACTAAGCTGCCAATTTTTTTTTTTAATTAAGAATCAATACTGACTTGAAAGTCTGAATTGAACTATCATATCTGCTTCTCTGGCACTGTTGCTTCACCACCCCCCCGCTCCGGATGTCCTGACCTGCATCTGGGGTCTTATTCACATTGAACCTTTGTCTTTTTAGAGTCATTCTGTGCACTTGACTTCCGGCTATTAGTTGTTCCCTGCTGAAGTAGTTGTTTTTGTTCCTGTTGAGCTAGTTTATAATTTTAAAAAAAATTTCACTGATAAGACCCCTCACAGCAGTACATTTATTTTATTTTTTATTTTTTTTGCTATAGTTGCACTGTGCAAATATCCCCAAAATAACTGAATTTTTTAAGGATTTCTTATTTTCCACTCAGATAATAGAAAAAAAAAAAAGCTTAAATGGTTCACTTTTTATTTTTATCTAATGAATAAGTTGGGTGTAACATTTAAATAACATTTGTTTTTCTTTTCTTTGAAAAAAAAAAAATACTTTATAGTTAACTTATATTATTTTTATCCTCTTTTAGAAGGCAATTTTATAAATTGTTTGAGACATTTTCCTGTAATGAAAAAGAAGTAGGAATATAATGGGAAGTTTTTGTTTTTAGAATTCGATGTTTTATTCTTATATTTAAACATTTTTCGTTTAAAATTATAGTTAGTCAGTTTTAGTTGTTTGAGTTTCAAAGTGAAAAGGAATTTTAAGGTTCAGTTATTTAGAATTCTCCATTACATTTTGAATAAATCACGAAGTCGGAAATCGGTTAAGTCAGAATTCTTATGAGATACATACTTGACACTGCATTCAAGCATATAATTGTTGGCATCTATAAATAGGTCTCTTTAAAATAAAACATGGGTACTAAAAAAAAGTTATAGTACAAAAACTATAAAAATATTTCTATATTTTAGGAAAATAAATAAGACCTTTTTACATGATTTTCCTAAAATAATTGATTTTTTTTTTACTTATCTATGGAGCGATGGTCTTCTGTACAAAATTGGTAGTATTTAGGCATGTAAGATTTCTGTTGTTTATTGAATATTCATTACTTTATTTGCGTTGTCATCTAGCTGATAGTCTTGAACAGGAGTTGTATTTACTGTCGCTGCTGACAAAGTATTGCAAAGTTGCCAAATTGATGAGGCCTTTCCCTCCAAATTCTAAGCTTTGCTTAATCAATTTCTAGCAACATTTCACATTTCTTCTTGCAGATGACTTACAATTACCAAATCTTCAGGAAATATTACATGCAATTAGTTCAGCGATCATGAAATTCAACAGTGAAATAGTAGATGCTTATATAACGAAGTACAAGGTGTTGATAATTAAAGACCACATTTCGAAAGGCTGTAACTGGAGAAACAATCAGCAGAACGACTTCATATTTCACAGGAGGATGACTGTGGCAATGGAATTTTGTTTGGCTCAAAGAAAAAAAAAGTTACTTCCGAAGGTGATCACTAGGGCGATATATGGCACTACAATACTGTAGTGGATAATGAAAATGAGAGATTCATATGCCATGATACATGATTAAAAACTTCTATAAAAACAGACAGGCGAGGAATGTGTCACTTCATTGCATAATGGCAATATTACCAAAGGGTCCTGTACTTCTTGTAAAGCTGTTTTATCAATAACAGCATTGCAAAAGCTTAGGATAGTTTACGGCACTAAAAAACTGTCCCAATGACCGCAAATGGTGTTCAAGAATTCCTTGCAGGTGACAGTGGAGAACGATTGTTGCCACATCGGTGGAGGAAGAAAGGATAGCAAATGTCGTGGGAAGCAGCAGTGCACAGTGTCATTAGTCAAACCCCGTAAGCACTATCCAAAAAGTTCTACGACAAATTTTGTGCTGGTACCCCTACAAGATCTGCAGTTTCAGCAATTACTGACTCCTGACAGAGATGCACTTGAAACATTTACCCTACAGTTTCTTACTCAATCTGAACTAGAAGTCGACTGGCCATGGAATATTTTGTGGATTGATTTAAGCTCATTTCCATCTGAATGGTTATGTGAATTTGCACAACTGCAGAATTTGGGCACCTGCTAACCCACACGTCTTGCAACAGTTGCCAATTCCTTCACCAAAGATCACTGTTTGGTGTGGACATCACATTCATAATCGAATCTTTCTTTTTCAAAGAACTCGGTCCTGAGGGTCCTGTCACCTGCAGTTACTAGCCAGCGTTATGCATCTGTTAGCCAACCACTAAGAACACTTCTCTCACTTCAACAGTGTCCATGTAATGGTTTTCAAGCAGGTTGATGCCCCACCTCACATCGCCACCCCTGTCAAGCAGTGGCTTCAGGCTACTTTTACTGATGACAGAATCATCAGCTGTCATTTTCGTACAACTTGGCCAGCATATTTGCCAGATCTCAACCTCTGTGACTTCTGGCTCTAGATAAGCTCAAAGATCTTATCTATTGTGAAAACCTAACCAACTTAGGGGACCTGAAGACCAGCATTACACACTATATTCACAACATTGAGTGACACTCATGTTGTCGTTGATCATGCGATGTTGCGATTTCAGTACATTGCTGTTACTGGGGGGGGGGGGGGGGTTGCAGGATTGCAGTGCCATATATTGCTCTGGCGGACACCTTCAGAATTAATTTGTTTTTTTTTTGGGTGGACACCAAACGGAATTTTTCCCCGTTCATCGCCATGGACATCTTCATGTGAAACATGGAGTCATTCCGTTGATTGGTTCCCTAGTTACAACCTTTCGTAATGTGAACTTTAATTATGAACCTTTTAGAATAGTCTTTTATGCAGACATGACGAATGCAATTAGACACCTGATTTTTCAATAATTATTTTCTGTCCTTGTGGAATGGAAGGAGCTGCAGATGCAGCTGGATTTAATATATGGAAGCCATACTTTTTACAGCATATAGGGCATTCATCCTGTCAAGTATTGTGGAGATGAGATCAGCAATGATGCTCTCTGAATTTTAGCCCACTATCATGTAATAAAGCCAGCAGTTGTGCTCTGTTAATAGATTTCTGTGGCATCCGTTATACTTGTCCAACCAGTATGGCCGACAGGTGTTACGTTGGATTCATATCAGGTGCTAGTTTGACCACAATAGTTTCTGGATGGCATTTGGTTTGTCTTGTTAGGGTATGTTTTGCACTATGACTTGGAGCGCCATCCTCCGTGAACACAGAGGTAATCTTAGACGTCTCAAGGATGGAAACATTTTTCATTTTTGTGCATTGATGTTGCCTTCATATTCTATGAGGTATGAATGATCAATCATCCATATGGCTCCCTGCATCATTACTAAAACTTGCCAAGCTTCACAATTGGTTGTGATTCAAGCAAAATTCCTGGCTGGGCAATCGCCACACCCATTTTCTCCTAATGTCTCAAAATTGTGCAGATTGCGACTCGTCTGAGAATATAACAGTGTGTCAGTATGCTAAGGGTTTGTCAATCACATCTGTTGCCCATGCCAATCTTCAACATATATTTATTTCTCACAAAAGAGGGTTATGTTGAGTCGCTCTTCCATGGTAGTCAATTGGTGAATATGCCACTGAGCAGTTCTGCAATCTTTGGCTTTGCTATGAGGATTGGTTTCCAGACAAAGCTTGATGGCTCAGATATCTTGTGAGGGCCCAGGGCAGTCCTTACGTGATGCTGGTGATTCTTGCCTACTATTTTGCATTCCGCTATCACTCGATTGACTGTAGCAATAGGAATTTGCAGGTTTGTAGCAATCGGATTGGCCAAAGATTCGTTCCTCTCTGAAAAGTGCTTAGTTCCTCTGCTCTCTTGGTCGAGGCATGTTTGTTTGGTTTCACCTACTGCCTTACGTAGTCCTACAATATATACTCAGTGAAATTCATGCATGAAATGTCATACGTCGGTAAAATGTCTGTGTAGTTTTAGGAAGAAAACCAATGTACTTTTTTCTATGTAAATAGACAGACATTCAGTCTTCAAAATAACTATCATTATCATCTTCATTACAATATTTAGTTTCCTGTTTTCAATTTACCTGAAGAAGTTTCCTGCGTAAGGAAATGAAATGTTGTAATAAAGAAGAATGAATGTCTGTTCATTTACATCTCAAGAGACAATTTTTGTAAGTGATGAAGTTATACTACTTTTTGTGGCTGAAAATCATAATCCTAATGCATTGCTTGTAGAGAATTTGTTCAGATGATTTTCAACCTTGAAAATGAGCTCCACAAAGGCAGCTCGAAAGCTCCAGAATATGTACGTATATTTTTTATTTTGTTAATTATAATTTATATTTTTTAAATTTATTTGTATGTTGGCTGATACTTATTTCTTCACTATGACTTAGATTGTCATTAGAAAATGGCAAATTCAAAAACAATGAATGAGAACTGGCAGCATGTCAGTTCATCGTGACTTATAAAGTCAGCAAAATGATGAATTGCTTTTGCCACCCACATGGTTGATACTCATGATTATTTCAACATGTTGGAAGCACGATTCTCTGACACATATACAGAATAAGAAAAGTACAGAAAGTTGAATCAAAACAAGAAATCTAAATTGGATTGAGAAACATCTTGTGTAAACACGAATCATTACTAACATAAAAATACTTTCATTTATAGCAGTTTGATTAATATCTAATCTCTAGATTGAAACTTTTGATTTTCCATTATCAGAGAATTGATTGTAATTGTCTGTTAAACTTTTTCTGAAATATTTATATTTTATCAAAAACAATGTGTTTTATTATTAACATGTTACTTATAATAAGCAAAGTTTTTTTTTTTTTTTTTCCAAGCTATCGAATAAACTTTTTTAAATGTATCTTCATTCAAAATATATATATAAAATTTATGCTAAAATAAAAGTAGTTGAAAATTTTCGTGCTTCCTGAAAATAGTCCTTGCTCTTTCTTAACAGATATCTTTCTCGGGATATGGCTGGACTGCTAAAGTAAGTGGATTTGAATGCCTTCCTGTTCCTCTGCGATTTAGTGATAAGCAATTTAGATGTATTTAATTTCTGTGGATTTTAAAACTATTATGTTTCTGCTTTCTTTCTTTTATGTTAATTTCCCTTTTTAAGATGCTGCTGCTGAGAAAAAAAAAAGTATTTTATTGTAAGCAACATCTAATAAATTGCTTTACTTATTAAATTCAACTAATTCCTACTTAACTTGCTATTGTTCTTAAGTTTGGCTATATATATTAAATTCAAGTCCACCTTTCAGTTCAGCCATAAGTTTTGGTACATTCCTGTTAATACTTTAGCTTAAAATTACAATGTAGTTATTATGTTTTGTTAAGAGGTTTCACAAATAGAATCGATAATTTTGAGAGGAATCGGAGTTTTGCTTGTTTTTGTTCGTAGAAATCTTTAAAATACAAGAGTTCCAACTAAATAGTTGTACTTGACAGTCATCTATATAAATAAAAATGTAAATGTTCGTTTGTTCAAAATCTTAAATCTCTGAAAGTTCTTCACCGATTGCTTTGAAATTTAGACACAACGTTCCATTTGAAGACGCGCATGTTTTTATATACCTATTGTATAGATGTCACACATGTGACAGGTTAAAAATATGCTTTTTTTTTGACAACCCCAGGTGCTTGGCGCCAACCCGCAATACACCTGAGTTAAGTGGAGAAGCTACAATGGGCTGGGAAGTCGTATATTCTCCAATCTTGATATTAATTTGCTAAATAAAGTTTTTGTTTTTAATGCTAATAAATATGCAAGGGTTCTGGAGCGAAACAACGATACCCGGCTAGTTTCAAATGAAATTTTTATTGCAGTTTTTTATCTGAAAAATTGTAAGTTTTTTAAAAAAAAGGTGTATCCGGTTATTTGGACAAAGTTTCCAAAGTTTTTCTTTTATTAAATCTTAACATTCTAGCCCATAGACAACCAAGAATATCTCTTCAGGCCATTGGCCCTGACAGTGGACGTCAACACAAAGTGGTTTTTTTTTTTTTTCCTTAATGAATTTTCATTGTCTTCTACAGTTCTTCTTAATTTAAACAATTTTATAGTTAAAAAAATCTGAAACTATATATAAAAAAGTAATGCCTTTAATTTTGAAAATGTATTTAGATTTATAATCTATAGTTTTTATAAGATTCTTTCAACATTAGGAATTATCATAATTTAAGAAAAAACTACACACTATTTTTGATAATTAAGTTACGATCAACTCGGAATATATTTTTTCTGGCGTTTTTGTTTTTCCTCTGTTCTGCCATATTAAAGAAAAAATTGAAATCTCAAAGTTAAGGATCAAACATACTTACGATGCTTTTAACTTTGAAATGAGTATGATTGGTCCAGAAGGCTAAGCACACATCTGCTGAGATGAGCCATGCTGAGATGGGAGAAGTTCATTAGAGAATCCTCTTTTTGCTGGAGGGTCTGAAAGCACCTCGGAAAAATGAAACAGGATTCATCCAGAGGAGTTGAGAACGGGATCCTCACAATAGAAGCGATCATTACTTTGCTTGAGGCAGGCACTAAAAGGGAGATTCCTCTCATTCCTGTGGTCAGCGTGGCTCATCTCAGCAGATGCGCGCTTAGCCTAAGTCTTCAATTTACAAGTTTTAGGTTTATTGCCTGTGAAGTTAAGGCCGTGCTCAGATTTTATTTTAATTTTTTTTCTTAGGTTCTGTCATCATCCAGGTATGCATACGTATTTTGTTTCCTGTCCATTTCAAAATTAGGTTTCTTTGAATCTTCTACATCTTATTTTTTTTTTTCATTTAAAATTTGGTTGTTTCTAACCTGGCAGAAGGCATTGACTTTAAGTTCTAAATCATTGCTGCTTGACAAAACAATGTGGAATTTCACAATCCCATTTTTAAACAGGTTATACAGGAGGAAGAGGATTAATTTTCCACATGTTTGTAGGATTGAAAATGTTAATATATTCACTAGAACTCCATTATACCAGCTCAATTTTCAATGGCTGCTTTTCAGACTTAACACCAGTACTTATCCATTTTGACACTTCTTCCCCTTCACTGTTTGTATCCTGGCAAAAAAATTCATATCATTGCTTTCAAAATCCATTTGAATCTTCAATTAAAAATACCTATTTAGAATAGACTTCTTCTAACTTGCTTTTTTAAGACTATTTCTTAATAGGACATAACTATGATTTACCTTTTTTTTTTTTAAGTTTGAAAGATCAGTTAAAGAAAAAAACAAAAATAAGTATACAGTGTTTGGTTCATGAGTGCAGTTGTTAATTAGCTCTACTTCCTGTGCTGCATTCCTTGCCTGAAAAAACCAAGAAAAGATGGACAGGAAATAGTGATTACTGAAAAAAGTGTGATGATGCTCAAGGAGGGATGATCTCAATTCATTTGCTTCTAAAGCAGGCGTACACGATACAACTTTGTGTCGATTGTATGTGCAACAAGTTGTTAAGAGTGCCTTTTTGAGCAAAGTTGTAATCGGAGTTGCATAAACGAAAAGTTGTAAAGGCGAGGTTTTGGTGTAGGTGCAACTTGAAAGTTGGATGGAAAGTACCCAATCACAGTACAGCGTTGAAACATGTCAGTCGTGACATCATTGGAAAACATGGTGTCTAAACAGATTTCCGGCGCTTCAGATGGGTGTAGAGTGAGTACACAATGAATATCAGACACAATGTATTCTTTCACGCATAAATACAGTTTATAAGTAAATGCAGGAATTTAATGCGGCAGAATTTATCAGAGTTTGTAAAACCTCGATTTCGATTTTTTTTTCAGATTTTGAACAGCAGTGGCTGCTGTCTAATGGACTTATGGGATTGCCGCTTGCTCATTATGCTTCCTTAGTTGTTCGCACAGTGGCACATTCAGTGTCGTATGGTGCGCACCTCTGACTGAAGCAATCCAACCTTCATTTGTCCAACTAGTTGGAACGAATTGTACAACTAAAGTTGTATCATGTGCGCCTAGTATAACTCTTTGTACATTGGACTCAAATTTGTTACTATAATTGCTGCTTTACGCACTCGCTCGAAAACTTGCCTCAAACTGGCAAATGGCTCCAAAATCTGCCACTTGCTCTAAATCAGGAGTTCTCAACCGGGTTCCACATGGACCCTGGGGGTCCATGTAATATTCTTTGGGGTCCACAGGCAAAAAATAACAAATTGGGGGTCCATAGTGATTTTTGGTGGTCCATGGAGCAATTCCACTTCAGAACGGTTGTTATTACTCAAAACAAAATTTTTACTGTAATTTACCCCATACTGAAATAAGTAGAGAATATATATGAATGATTCTTTCTAACTTTATTTATTTTATATTTCTTTTTCGCCTATCTACTCATCCATCGGTCAGTACTTATCAGCAGGGCCGTCCCCAATGTTTGTTGGCACCTAGGGCAACATTTCGTCAGACTCCCTACACTTGATATTTGCGCCTCCCCACCATCCCAAAAATCTAAAAAAAAAACCGGGATTTCCAAATTTTTTTTATTTTTGCCGTGCCGCGGCGCCCAGAAATTTCCAATTCAACAACCAAAAAAAAAAAAAACGGAATTTCCAATTTTTTTTTATTTTTGCCTTTGCCATGGCGCCCAGGGCGATCGCCGCTCACGCGACGGCTCTGCTTATCAGATAAATTTGAAAAATTAAATTTACTTAATAAACAGCTCCAAGGAAAAGATTCTGATCTCATATCTAGTAAAGGTGCTGTTACTGCTTTTCTGAGAAAATTACAGTTGTACAAAAATAATATCAGGCGTTGTGCATTTGAATAGTTTTCTTGTTTGGCTTCGATTAGCAGCGATTTGCACGATGAAGACCTTGTATTATATAGCGAATATTTGGAAAATATGCACGAAGGTATGCAAACTCGGTTTAGTGACCTACTCCTGATGGATATACCAACTTGGGTGACAATTCCTTTCGAAGTTAATGTTGCCGATATAGACATTTCTTTGCAAGAGCCCCTCATTGAATTACAAAGTGAAGAAATAATGCGTGCAAATTCAAAGATGGGAAGTATAATATATGGAAAATAAATGATTTTGTTACAAAGTACCCATTACTCTGGGATAAAGCACAGCTCTACGTTATTGCTTTTCCATCATCTTACCTTTTTGAATCAGGATTTAGTCGTGTTTCTCACTTATCAAAAGTTCGCAATAGATTTGACATTGTGAAAAGAGGTGATCTTCGAATATCGTTAACATCGATGGAACCAGATATAAAGAAACTCGCTGAGCAGCATCAACCACAGGGATCTCATTGAATCACATATTTTACCTGTAGAATAATTTATTTGCATTAAATTAGTTTTCATTCAAAATAAAGCATAATCATTTACTATTTCTTTGATTATTAATATAATCCCTTTGCTTATTAGTGAAAAATGGAATAAGCTGTTCTTTTATCGAATAGCTATGAGGGGGTTCACCAAAAAAAAAAGGGGGGTGGGAAGGGGTCCATGGCTAAAAAAAGGTTGAGAAACCCTGCTCTAAATGAAACAAGTTCTAAATTCAGGCAAATATTAGAAGCAAGTCGACACCAGTGCCCTTGGAGTGAGAAAATGTATTTATAAATAACAGTGTTAACTTCACGCTGAAATCTGGATATTCTTTGCTCGTGATTTCAATCCATGGCTTCATTCATCACATTCTCTTCCTCCTGGATCTTTTTTCCATTTTTCTTTATCTCTGTGAAATGTGTTGAGAATTAATAGCGAAACTAAGCAACGAAATCAACTTCTAGTTTTGCAAACCAGTATTTTTAATCGTTTTTTTTTTAATTGCCATAATCATTTAACAAATTGTATTTTGGACCTTATAATTATTATGCTTTTCACGTATATTATTTTGGCTGTTTATTCTTTCTATTCAGTAGAATAAAATAGATTTCTGGAAAAAAAATAGTTCATTGCAGTTGGAACTTTTTATTCTAACTGCTTGGTGCATCTGTGATTTGTATTGTAATGTGGTGTAAAAATATGCCATAATCTACAAGATTTTTTTTAAAATACTTCTAGTGCATAATGGGATTATTGTTTAGATAATGCCATTGAAAGCAGGAGAAAGATATTAAATTTCTTTTTGAGTATTCTTAATCTTGAAACAGAAAGATTTCATGAAACACACTTAACCTGATGTTTTAATTCTGTTTATTCTTTAATTAACTGGTTTTTAACCATGTTTACAGAGGTTTCCTCAGACTGAAGAAAACCAAAAACAAATTTCAGATTTTATAGATGAAGAGGATAAACTTCTAATCAAAAGCCTTGCAAGTTCACAAAGATAGGTGAAGCTATGCAATAACCAGTTTTCAAATAAAACACTGGATACTTGGTGATTTTAGGTGCTTCACATGTAGGCTTACACTATGAATGGAAAAATTAGTGTTATATGCACTGTATGTCATAGTTAATAAGGATTCTTTGAATTCTCATAGATAATAATCGTTCTAATATTTACACTTAATAGTGCAAGCCTATATATGCAGTGTGGGTCTGGTAGCAGAGTAGCAAGGGTTGGAGGTGGTAGGTTTGATCCTTGGCCTTAGCGGAGGGCAGGGATTTTTTTTTTCCATGCTCCATTCTCCTCCAAATGGGTCTTATGGTCTACTCAGCCCTCTGTAGAATGGGTACCGGGTTTCTTTCTCAGGGGTACAGGTGGGCAAGCATTGGACTGACCACCCATCCTATCCCAGTCCCAGGTCACTGAAACGTTGGAGCCTTACCTCCAGTGTCCCAATGGGCCACAGTGAGATACCTAACCTATATATGCAAAGCTCACAATCACTGAGTTTCCCCCTGTTCTTGTTTGAGAAAGGTAAAGCCATGGAGTAACACAATCTTATGTGAATTTGCCCAGTGTTGATTGATAGTTTATCTTCACTTATAAAACCTGGAATTTGTGCTTGATGTCTTCAGTCTGAGGAAGACCTCCATAAAGGAGGTCGAAAACCAGCTAACTTAATGTTTTAAAACTGTGTATTCTTTTAATTGTTTCGTGAAATCTTTCTTTTTAATGTAACAAACATTAAATTGTTGGTTGTTATTCTTTGCTTTTTGATCATTCTCATGCTGAAACTAACTATAACTGGCTAGGCCTAACAGTACCTGTCGTTATTATGCCACAGAGGTTAGAATTCTGCAAACAAAAATGAGATAAATAAAAATGCTTATGAAAAGGCCCTTGGATTTCCCCCCCATTTAAAAGAAGAACTTTAATCATTTTAGACTTTCAAATTAATGTAAATCTTGATCACCTTGATTGCATATAGGTATCTGTTTCTCTCTTGGACTTAGTAAATTGTTAGTTGTAATAGTGTTACAAGAATTTAGCAGCTTAAAAGTTGGTAAGGTTACAAAATTAAAAAAAAAAAAAAGTAGAATTTAAAATCTGTATTTCGTCTTTCTACAAATCTCATGCAGAATTTTCCCTTTGTCATGTGCTGTTTGGATACTTGATGCTTTATAAGTTCCAAAGAGTTAATTATTAAATTTGCATTAATAAGTTAATCCTGAAATATATAAATGCAAGTCCCCCCCCCATCTCCCTTAAGCTGATGATAACCCAACAGTTACTGCGTTGAAACTGTCCTTGATTAGAATTTTATTGTTTTTCCATCTTTTAACACACGAATTAATCATTTTTTAATATGTGCACTCATTATTTTTAACGGATGTCCTTGTCCTTAAAGATTTCAACCTGCACACATTAAATGTTGTTTAAACTAATAAGTAAAGGCAGAGAAAAAGATTTTTACAAATAAAAGCAATCAAAAATATTTTGGTAAAAAATGTTGATAAGTTGAGGGAAAAAAATGAAGTTAAACGAAATGTTTTTGTTTCTTTGGTAGCGATGGAACGGAGGAACCAAGTACGGTGAGGGTGGAGGGATAGATGAAGAAGAAGCCGGAGGAGGAGAGGGTGGTGGTGGTGAACCGGAAGGGGGTGGTGATGAAGGGGAAGAAGCACCTGCAGAAGATCCCCCAGCCGAAGAAGGTGATGGAGAAGGAGAGGGGGAAGGTGGAGGCGAGGCACCAGCTGAAGAAGGGGAAGGTGGAGGCGATGATAAGATCATGGATTTTCTTAAGAAAACATGTTGTGATATGTTGGGAAGATGTTGTGCAGTTATTGCAAGTCATCCCTTCCAAGGTAAGTGAATTGTAAAGTATCCAATAGTTTGCTTTGCTAGAATTTTATTTCATAATTTTTATCAAGAGAAGTTCCACTAACTTTTCATGGCGTTGGTGAGAGCAGAAAAAAATAATAAATAAAAGAATTTTCCTTATTAAAAATAAAGTCGTATTCCATGTACCTTAAAATGCCGAACGAGTGATCTTGGTTTTAATATAGAAACACTGGCATTCTCAGGGGAGGAGAGTTGTAATCTCCCCCTCCCCCTGCTTCCCTACTAAAGTTAAAAAAGAAAAAAAAATAGTGTGTTTTTGTTTGTTTTAATGTTTTAATTTTTATTTCCCCCCCCCCCCCCCAATTCAACATTACTAATCTGTATATACAAAGGAAGTTTAGTTTGCCTTTTTTTTTCTTGTGTTGTCAATTTTTTACTTGAGATAAACAGCAGTGTCACCTAGTCTTTTTTTTCCTTTTTTGACCTGTTTGTATTTTAATAGAAAGCTTCAAGGAAAGAGGAAAATACCTGTAAATACAATAGATTTTCATTGTAGTTTAAACTTCCCAAGTAAAAAATAACTTATTTTTGCAGTTGGAAATTTCCATTTTCCCCAGAGACTGGAGAGATTGCTATTAAAATTAATTTTGTTTCTGCTGTTTAGTTTGAAAATTCATGCTCCTTATCAATACTGAATAATTTCTACAATGTTTTGGACTGTTTGAGATCTATACTGGTTTTTGAGTTACAAACATACAGAACAGATGTCTCAAGGATTCAGTCTGTAATATTAATTTCAACGTATTTAATTCTTTCTTTCTTTTTCTTTTCTTTGTTTTAATTTTGCAGTAATATTGATATCTTCTTGATATACTTGAGCAAGTTGAGGGTTGGACAAATCTTTTTAATTGCTGTTGTTGTGTAAAGTACATACACTGTTTTCGAAGTTCCTATACTTTAACTAATAAAAGTAGTGAAATTTCATCAGATTATTTTAATTAAGCATTTACATCCCTAATTAATACTCTTGTCAGGCGCAATATGTTTCTGAACACGGCCTGGCACATTGAGCCTTGGAGGCACTGCTTGATTTACTAATCTTTTCTACATATATAAACTTTTTTTCTCACAAAAAACAATTGTTAACTATTATTATTAATCCACACGTTATAGAACGTCTGTTGCTGTTTTCGATAGAGGATGGAATTTGGAAATTTAAAACACTCCATCGGGCGAAATTGATCTGTTGGGCACACCTTGAGCTCTTTTGTTTCCCCAGCCCCCTCTAAACATCGTTCTCACTTCTCCATCCCAGAAGCTTCCCCTCTTCTAGTGCCACTAACAGTGGCAAGGTCAGTTAATGATTTTTTTCCCCTTCATTTCCGGTTGAAAACGTAAACGGGCGCAATGAGCCTATGAGCTGCCAACCGTTTTGTCTGTCAACCGGAAATGATGAAAGAAAATCACTAACTGACCTTGTCACTGTTAGTGGCACTATAAGAGGGGAAGCTACTAGGATGGAGAAGTGGGGATGACATTTAGAGGGGGGCGGGGCAAACCAAAGAGCTCGAGGTGTGCCTAGCAGATCAGTTGCGCCCGACAGAGTGTTAAAGGCAAGCTAAAAATTGCCGACTACATTTTACTTATTCAAATCGTCACGACTAATAAAACCCATTGAGAAATTAAAAATAGTGTTGTGGATTTACTAACAACTAATGTGAATGAAACACGAAGGAAATGTTTTGCAATTTTCAACAAAGAAATTGTAACTAAGAATAAAACAAGAATAGCATCAGCATATAATGTAGTATTCTATATTTCATGTTATCGAAGTTGAGCTTTTCATAATTTTATCTATTTTTCAGTAATGACAGTTAGGAAAGTGGGCCAGTTTGTAGGATGTGAAGCAAAATATACGTGAGTGTAAAAATAATAAATCTGTCATTAATAAAAACTTACCTTGTAAATAAAACTTATTTGTGTTTAATCTGTGGACTGGTATTTAAAATTAAAGTAAATGTACTTGGTTAAAAATGTCATTGGAGCCGTCTTCGTACTTAAAGAATTCAAAATTTTCCTTATTAAAAGCTATAAATTTGTCATTTGATGAAGATGCACGTTTACCTTGTTAGAAAAAAACAAAAATTACCAGTCAAAATTTAACATTGAATATATGTACATAAATATTTTCAAATTTCAAACCTTTTGCTGAAGGAAATGTGTTAATGAACAAATAAATAATGCCTCTTATTTACTTTCAGTGGCCTATTTACTCCAGTTTTTACAATATTGAAAGAAGATGGTCTATCGGGATTTTTTAGGTAAAACTAATGTTTTGTTGTTGGGCATTATTTACTACAATAAAACAAAATTCCATATTACTTATCAAATTCTTACATACCATTCCTTTTTCTTTTCTTCCCAAATTAGTTTTTTTCTCATTAATATATTGTAGAATAAGTTTGGTTCAGATTAATCAACAGTCTTATTTGAAATCTTGGTAAATAATAAATAAGCTGAAATCACTGCCCTTTCACCATGAAAAAAAAAAAATCATTGTTTTGATTATTTAAAAATCATTGCTACATAAACTGGTTCATTTTTACTGAAAGTTATTTGAAAGCATTGAATTGTTACTATTGAAGTGTTGTCACTGCTAGCTATTAAACAAAAGTTATTGAGAAGGGGGAGGAATGTCTATGAAGAATTTGATATTGGTATTTAAATAAATGTAGAATTAAAATTTATTGGTAATCGGAACTCGTTTGAATATAAACCTTTTTGAATCAGTTTGATGTACGGACTTTGATAGAACTGACAGTTGTGTGGAAGAGAATTGCGCATCCTTCTTCTAACAAAACAAAATTTCTTTTACTGGCATTATCAATTTTACAAAGATTTTGATTTTCAAAGAATAACCTACGTGCCATTTAAATCAAGTCGAAAAATGCCTTCATATGTAGAAATAATGGCACTGATACAGTAATAACCTTTATAATTTATCTTAAAGCCACAGGAACAGACCGAGGGGGAGGGGATGTTAAAATATAGTAGTTTTTGGTGCTGTGGAACTGTAATTTTTGGCAATGAATTTTTGTGTTTGTTGAATTTGGATATGGGAAAACTTCAGATTATCAAGGTTCTACTACTATTTTAAATTGCTTTGTATACATTTGTATAATTGTATACATTTATTATTTACTAATGTGTGCTTGCATTTCTTGTTTTGCAGCGGCCTTGTGCCTAGGTTAATTGCAGAAATTCTTTCCTTATGGTTAGCAAATACACTAACCTTTATTATTAACACTTATATAGTTGAAGATCGCAATGTCAAAGAATATACGTATGCATGTATGAGTGTAAGTACAAGTATTTAATTAGTCAAAATATTATGTTGGGTTGATTTATTACTTTTTCTTTTTATAAAATATACAATATCTAAGAGTTACTTTTTTTTTCATTTTTTTTTTTCATGTCCGTCTTAGTTTCTTGCCGGTGCTGCAACTTATCCATTCACTGTGGTTTCTAATAACATGATTGTTAATAACACTGGGTAAGCTCTTGATTATTCTTTTTTTTTAAAGAGAAAAATAACAACTTTTGTTGATATCTTTTCTTCCAGTTACTTTACTACTACAGAATTTTCTATTTTTCTTTGGGTGATATCATAATTTAAAATTTTCTGTAGCTTGAGTCCTTGATCAAATCTAATTAGATGTGAATAACTAGTTAATTTATAAATGAAGTAGCTGCCTTAACCTTTTTTTAAAAAAAAAAAATATGAAAAGATTAAATATGATTTATGCTATTTTATTTCATTATTTTATTTCAATGCTGTTTTCATTTCTCATTAAAAATCAATGGGTTCTTAGTTAAATTTTAAATTTGCTATAAAAATCCCTGCTTCTGATTATTTCTATTTACTCTTTCTTTGTTTTATTATTGAAGGCTATCAGCAGGATGCCCTCCATGCATGCCAATTTATACTAGCTGGCTGGAGTGTTGGAACCATCTGAAAGCCCATGTAGGTTTTAAACTATTTTTTTTTTTCTGTTTTATTATTAAATTATTCAGTTTTAGCTTTTAACTTTCAGTACTTCAAAAGAAGTATTTAGCATAAGAGAAACAAAATAGAAATTAATGAAAATAAATAATAGAACTTGAACGGTTTTTTTTTATTGCATTATAACTTCTGTTTCCTAAAGACCATTGAAGTGTGTGAAATATATAAGCTCATAAGGACATAATTATGTAACAGTGTATTGTGTGTATTGCTAGTCATAAATAATTTCTAAAATGTTTGCTTGCTCATGAAATATGCTTAGGGTTTTTAAAAGTGGAATGAATCAAAATCATGGCTTTTTTATATTATCAGAATTCTTTATTTTCTCTGTAAGCCATCTTCAATGCTAAATCGTTTATTTAAAAATAGTTAGACCTGCAGAATTTGGGAAAGAGTATCTTGAAATGTAAGTATATTTTTGTAATAACAAACATCTCAAGAAACAGGCACGGCATGGGGCAATTCAAAAATTGTGGAAACTCCTGGATGTGATCAAATTTAGTATTATTCTTCTCCATCATTCATTTCATATTTACTTCTTTATTTCTCAAAACGTGACAAAACACACGATTTTCTGAACTTTCCCAAGAAAAGTTTATGGTTCAGAGTCACAACTTTAAAAATAAAATTATTGCTATTCAATTAATTTCAGTCCGAGATTAGGACATTCACAAATAAGCCAGTGTACAAGAATATATCATATAAATATATGTGTGTGTGTGTGTGTGTCGTAGGCGAATTGGGAAATCTGGCTCTTTTTAAAGAGCGCAGTCATTTTGCAATGAGCCGGGCAAATTGAAAACTCTTCTTGTATTTTCTGTGCAGCCTGACATTTCTTAGGCTTTTTCAATCAGCCCACATAGCTTTAGGCTATTAAGAAAGCACACTCAGTCAGCCTGCATGATCATTTATGCAGGCTTATTGCAATGAAACTTCTCTACAGCAGGCTCATTGTAAACATATCAAGGCAAGCTTATTTTCAAATGATTTTGCACAGTCATTTACTAGAAAAACTAACCCTCATCTGTCTAACTGTAATCTTGAGATAACTGTATGCATCAAGCCGTGCTGCTCGCCGCTGGCGCGACCCATGCTCGTAGCCTCTTAACAGCTGCCTGCGGCCTGGGTGAAAATTTTGACAATTTTGTAAGTCTTGGTGTAATAATTATTGCCAAACCTCATTACAAACTACCTTTCTTAATAATCTTTCATAAATATCTGTCTTCTGTTTCTCTAATATGCCTTCCGTGTCTTCGGCGTATTACAGTAAGCCTTGATGAAATTAGGCTGACTAAGTGTACTTTCTTAATAGCCTAAAGCTGTGTAAAATACCTAAGAAATGTAAGGCTGAATAGAAAATACAAGATGATTTTTCAACTTTCCAGTCTCATTGCAAAATGACGGCGTCCTTTACTCTGAGCCGGATTTTCCAATTCGCTTACGACATATACTGGGTGGGCAAAATAAAACTGGCCCAGAAAATAAATTTACAGATATATTTCCAATATTGACAATAGGACTGACCCTTATTACTGAACAGGAGAACTGCCCAGCACAGGAAATGCTGGAAACCATGATTTCGATGCATCAATCGGTTGCTGTCACATTTTGTGCATGAGCATCTCCCGCCTGCTCTGTTCTGAGTACATTGCTGTGTCATGACGTGCGAGTGAGTGAGAAGAGCAGACGTATTTAGTGACCAGCTGAAAGCAACACAAAATGGTGCTCACGATAAAACAGTGAGTGTTCATTGTTGAGTGTTATGCGAAGCAAGATTCATGGAAAACCTGTGCGGAACTGTTTGCACAAGAGTTTATGACTGGAAATGTCTTGGCTAAACCTCCAGCAAAGTCTGCAATGCTAAACTTAGTGGCAAATGGCGAGAAACGGGCTCTGTTGCGAATAAAAACCGTAACTATCCAAAAAGAGTTCGAACACCAGAAAACATTGCTCGAGTGCAGGAAAGCCTGGAACGAACTCCAATGAAATCTCAACGCCGTTTATCTGTGCTAGTGGGAATTAAGAGATCATAGTGTCAAAACATTATCAAAAAGGACCTGCATCTGTATCCTTACAAATTTAACTGTTCTGCATGAGTTAAAGCTTCCAGAAGAACCTTCCCATGTTGAGTTCTGGCAGTGGTTTCTGAGAAGTGGAGTCACGACTTTTGGATCCCCTGTTTTTCATTTGTTCAGATGAGGCCTGGTTCAGTTTGTCACGGTATGTGAACTCTCAGAATATGCGCCCATTATGCATCATAAAAGCCATTTCATAATCTCAAGATTGGTATGTGGTGCACAATGTTTGGTGTCTGCATTGTAATACGATTCTTTCACCAAACTGTTAAAGCTAACCGGTATGTCCAGACACTATTTAGTCCTGTGAGATGGATCAACTCGCAGAAGATGAATGACTATATAAATATTTTCAGCAAGACTGAGCTACAGCACACACCGCCTTGATAACCTGGTCACGAGTGCATGAGGTGTTCGGTGAGGAGAGGACAATCAGCAGAGGCAGTGCTATCAACTGGTCACCTCGATCGCCTGATATTTCTCTCCCTGTGATTTTTACCTGTGGGGCAAATTGAAGGGTCAGATGTACTCCGATAATCCTCACACACTGGAAGAGCTACAGCAGAACATTGAAAACGCTATTGCTTCTATCCCTCAGGCAGAGCTGCTATGCATGTCTCACTGCTTGATAAATCGAGCACAGCGCTGCATCGACGTCAACGGTGGCCATTTCCATCATCTTCTATGATGTTCATTAACAAGGGTCAGTCCTATTGTCAATATTTAAAATATATCTATTTTTTTTTTTCCGGGCCACTTTTATTTTGCCCACCCTGTACAATATATGATTAGTTAATAATTATTGTAAGAGAGAAGTGTTAACTGTGTGTGTTTCATGTGTGCTTTTTATATTATTATTAAAGTATAAACTAGGGAAATGCACTCTGGTATCCATTGCATAGCAGGAAATGAATATTGCAGCATTGGGGAGAAGGGTGTCAATTTGAGGATTGTGAGGGGATGGAGACCAAAATACCAGGTCTGTAAATAAGAAATCGAAACTTTTTTTTATAGAAAATACACGTTTATTGTAAGAAAAGTACATCCTTCTTATATCCATCTCGCATTCCCACAAAAAAAAATGAAATCACACAAACCAGCCTGTAATATTCCCGGAGCAATCAATTCCGCCGATGTGGAGCATGTCCTGTCACCGACACCATGCTGAAAATGGAACAATTGTTGGCACGTGGAGTAAACGACTGCATCACTATGACAACTATGACGTCGTGTATCCCTGCGCTCCGGAGCACGCCAAATGCTGTAAAAACATCCATTACTGCTGTATCAATACGCGGTGTGCCGCATACTACACTTTAGCCAGCATTTTTAAAATTTTAGTTGTATCGTTAAAAGAGTAGATTTTTACTTCCCTACATTCAAAACGTTGTTTATTGTTTCTGGAAAAACCTAACTTGGATTTCATTTCTGCTTTTTTCTCTTCATTTAACAGAATCAGCTGAAACGAGGATCAAGTTTGTTCCTGAGATACTACACTGGCCCTTACATCTTGATTGAAGGAACTCCTTGTCCAACGGGATTAAGTCCTTGTAAACCACAGTGGAATTAAAAAAAAAAAAGGTCTTTTTTTTTTTTTTTATATACATGTATTTAAAATGTATTCCTTGTCAGATTCCCAGAATTTGTTCCAACATATTTTAAGAATGGCATCTATAGGTTTATATACATTAATAGTTCTTGAATCTTGATATAAAATCAAAGCAAATATAAGCAAATAAAGCCTTACTAATTATTAGCTATGTATTTTTTTTTATTATTATTATTTTTATTTTAACTTCAAAATTTATTATCCTTAATGTTTGTTTTCAGTTGTTTTTTGTGGAAAAAGTTGAAAATTTGTAGAATTTGTCTAGTTTAAATTGTTAGTAGAAAATTTAGAGGCCTATCAAGATATTTTAAATGCTCTCTTACTGTGTTTCCATTTTTGTAATTTTTTTGTTTTTTAAAGAAGGGAAGAAAAACTGCCAGCTGTTGTTGTTTACTTAATAGCTCATGAAACTATTTTGAGATTTTTTTTTTTTTTTATATGTAGATGTAGGTCGAACTTTAAAGCCTCAACTGTACCTTACTTCTGGGATCTGTGTGCATTCACAATGCAGAGCATTTTTTGTTTTTTTGTTTTGTTTTAACCCTTAATAGAACTTAGAGCTCACTTTTTGAATCACAAATGCAATCATTGTGATGAAAAAGAAATCACATGGGGAAAAAGAATAGTAACTTCACATTCTTAAAGTAAGATAGTTAAATAACCAGATTTATTGAATTTAGATCTAAAAAAAAATGAATTGTTAATATATATTTATGAAATGTAAATTAATAGGTAAATAAACATTTAAGTTTTATCTTTTATTAGTCATGATAATTTATTATAATCTTTAAACCTTATTTCACCTTTTGTACTTAATCATTGTTCTCAGTGCTGAATCTTGTAGATTTATTATCGGGGGGGGGGGGGGCAAAGTCAGCCACATGCTGCCCCTGTAGCTGTTTTTCACTATTTAATGCAATAATAAATAACTGTTTCAGTCCCATTTTGCCCCCCCCCCGGATGTGCCGCCCGGGGCAGTTGCCCCCTTTTGCTCCTCCTCCCTTAATCCGGCACTGATTGTCCGTGATGGAAGCTTTGCTTTAAGTCACAAAATCTGTTTTGAGATTGAAATTAGATGTGCAATGAATTTAAGCTTCATTTTCTATTTGTTTGTTTTTTGTTTTTTTAATTCGCAGCTTAAATTACAAGAGGTTTCTGTTTTGACTTTAAAGCTCCAGAGAAGATACTATATTTTTGTCCCAGTTTGCTCACGAGATGAAATATCATTGCAGTTAGTGCAAGGTTAAAGAAAAGGATAATAATGCTACTTACATTTTTCAGAGTCCAAATATGAATGAGGAAAGATTAGTGTTGATTTATAACTAAATTAAAACTTTACCTTTTCATGTGTATTTAGACAGGATTTACCAGAAGAGATTGAATAAGTAGTGCCACAGGGTAAGATTAGGAAATTTTCTGTCCAGTAATATTTGAACATTTTGTTGGTTAAAATATTTTGTAACAGTGGAAGAAAAACAAGCCAACTGAAGAATGTAAAATTGTTTTATCAATTTTCAGTATTTGTTTGAGAAATACATTAAGCCTCATCTGGATTTGTAGGTCAAGAATTTTGAATAATGGATATTTGGAATTCAGCGAAATGTGAAATGAATATACTTTAACATTGAAAAGAAGCCTTCCAGAACTAATAAAAAATGCATTTAAATCCTACATTGCACCAAGGTTGCAAAAAAGATGTAACATTTGGGACCAGTCTTCTTGCAGCCTAAGCCAACAGAATCTAGAATAAATCTGCTGAAGGATTACAACGATGATTATTTCCTTTTGAAGATTACTTTAAAATATGCAGATCTAAAGTCTGTACAGAATGCCATTCACCAGCTGTAAGATCACCCGAGCATATTATTTGAGATAGGATGGGTTATTGGGTTCTTGATGGTAAACTTGTTGCATTGCAAAACATCTTGGCAGGTCTGCATCAACAGTTTTTGAGAGGATCTGGAAGTGGGGCAGTTGCAGCATGAAGACCATTTGATGTGGCTGTTGTACCCCCTACATCACCATAAAGAATAGTGCTAAATGTTATAAATTTGTTCCATCACAAAACTGATAAACTTCCTTTGTATTGTGTACTGCTGAGCAATAACTTATCATTGCCATCCTATGGTATGGTATCATGATTGTATGAACTGCAAAACAGAATAGTGAGTTTTCAGTGAGGAATGGCATTTTGTGTGAGGGTGGAAGATACTGCTTAGCCAGACGAAAGAGACTGGTCACTTGATTTAGTGGTCGCTCCTTCTTTCTCGGCATGAAAATAGGGGAGATGCTGACAAGAACAGAAACAAACAACGTATAAAGGAGAGATGCATAAAGTGAAAAATTACTCGTATGACAATCGTACGATAGAAAGAACTAATTTAAACAAGCGCAAAAGGGAGAAGCGTATTCAAGCATAAATTCCAAGCGTATTTTTCCGTCCCTCCAGAGCTTCCTTTCTCCCCTTTGGCGTGTTCCATTGTTTTGGCAGTGTGCCAAACCC
This sequence comes from Thereuonema tuberculata, assembly GCA_023159025.1. NCBI lineage: Eukaryota > Metazoa > Arthropoda > Chilopoda > Scutigeromorpha > Scutigeridae > Thereuonema > Thereuonema tuberculata. Next base: position 60,216,918 of record JAFIDM010000004.1, read on the forward strand.
AGTCTTTATCGCTTGGGCAAGCAGTATGAGAATTGATTAATCAGTTATTGAGTGTGGTACGTTGAAACAAGCAGGTATTATGATGGATCATTCAGCAAAGGAGCTGAAAGAAAATTTGGCAATTTATGCACAATATCCTTTCATAAGAAGGGATGCCTGACAGATTGAATGCAGGGGATGTTACAAGTAAAGGTCTGATCTGTCAATATAATAAGAGCAACTGCAACAATCCCTGGGGAGGGGGGGGGGTATTCCATAAAAAGGTAAGAATGAAATAATGTTGCTTTTAATAATTTTTGTAATTTTGTTAGCAGTTGAATAGGTTGACCTCCCTCTATTAGTCTCGAATGGCCTGACCTTCTTCCCTACAGTGGAGTTGACTGTTCCAGTAGAGTCAGGAGGCGGCTTGGATCAGATATAAGTAGAAAACAGTGTTGAGGCAGAGGAGAATGGCAGCGGCAGCCATCCGAACAGGAGCTTCCTCCAGGAAGTAGGCAGATGGATAACAGCAAGCTGAACAATAGCTTCCTCCAGTTAGGAACCCCCTCCTACTAAAGAAGAGTTCATGTGTAGTGGTCCAACGGCCTCCAAAGGAAGAAGGCAGTTTGTCTATAGGCAGTCAACCTAATGAGCCACCTCCAAGAGGAGAAAGAGAAAGTACTGCAACAAGCCAAAGATAGAAGATTGTAGGAAATGGTTCTCTTACACTGAAGAGGTTCGTCATACAGCCCACCTGACTATTGGGGGTTCCTGGTACCAGGAAGGCAACGATCCGACAGAAGTTACAGATCCAGACCTGGGGCAATAACCCAGGAGGTGTCAGCCCAGTTATAAAGGATCAGGATGTGGGACGACTACTGGGAAGGTGATGGCCCAGCAAGAGGGAAGGAAAGGAACAACAGAAAGAGCCTGAACAGAATCTAGAAGACGATCTGGGGAGAAGTAACTTGGATGTTTCGTCTACAAGCTCCCACTCCCATTTCAAAACAAGTTGTGTATGTAACTTGTATATTTTTATTAATTTTTTTTAAAAATAAATTTCTTAACAAAAAAAAAATCATAGAAATTTTGTCTTCAAACAAACTTCAGCGACAAATATTTTTGTTTCCTTTTTAGCGGCCCCTAGGTTACAGCTTGCCTGTAAAACCGCTAGGGGGCTGCATTTGCTTTTATCCTGTCTGGATGTCTCGCAAAAAGTAGGTGACCACGCGTAAAAAAATCAGACCACTAGGACCACTCCCTGACCCCCCCCCCCCCGGGGTTTTAAAAAAAAGAAAAAGTTTTTGGGGGGGGGGGGGGGGTCAGAGAGGGGTCCTAGAGGTCTGATTTTTTACACATGGTCGCCTACTTTTTAATGCTGAACACAATGGTGAAGATTTCATTCGAATATCCCTAACCGTTTGGCCTCTACAGTGTGCCATCCAGACAGCATAAAATCAATGTTAGCGGCCCCTAGGTTACAACTTGCCTGTAAAACATGGGGGTAAAACATACTTGCCTGTAAAACATTGTGTTCAGCATCAAAACTTAATGACCACGTCCAAAAAATCAAAAAAAAAAAAACATCTAGGACCACTGCCTGACCGGAAGTTGGGTGGTGAAGTGTGGTCGCTTCCAATAAAGTTTTGTTTATAAGTTTGTTTTATAAAATTTTTCATATTATGGGGCTGCTTTGCTTTTGACACTGTCTAAAAGCATTAATTGTCTTTTTTTAATTAAGATAAACTTACATAAACAATTTATTTATTATAAATCTTTGTATTACATTGAGATATATGTGTATTCTTGACTGTATTTGTTTACACAATGCAGATATCAGAAATACATCTTCAATCTGCCAAGTGGTTGACTTTTAACACTTGGATTTTTCTTTTTCCTACGATAAATTACTACTAATGCAATACTCAGATTTTACTAAATATGGAAATAATGCTAACCTGATATTTTCTTATCTATCGGAGAATCACTTCACTAATACAATTGGCACAGGCGTGACTTAAAAATCATTAAAAACAGGAGGCAGCAAAGATAAACTTAAAATAAAATTTAGTTTATCATAAATAAAATGTAATTATATTTACATATGATTCCGTCGTTCAGTCCATTCTTGGAATTAGTAATATTTGCAGTAAAATGTCAATCTTTCACTAAAATATTCTCCTGGAAATTCGTATTAGTAGCATTCACACTTAATACAGATGAACACTTATATTTGATTCTGCGACGATTTCACTTCTATGATGGTTCATCTTTGCTACATCCTAAAAATTCGACCTTGACTACCAGTTTCCCCTTTGGCAACAGGTGAACATTCTATATTAGATGTCTTCTATCGCCTTTTCTAGAATTGTCCAAAACCTTGTTTATCCATGCTGTGATGGATTTCTGATAGCCAGATGAAAACCTTTTTAAGCTTTGCTAAATTTCGGTGTACTAATATACACGAACATCACTCAGTCTGAGATTTTTTTTTTTGGTAAATATGTGTATCTGCTTGTCGACATTGCTTTTTCTCGACTATAGCAGCCAAAACACTGTCCCTACAATTTATAATTGTTGCCAACCATGATTGCGTGAAATACTGTTTGATATCACTTAACTCAGTTAATTTGGTTTCCAATAATAATTTATTTCATGCCTACATTCTACATACAGTCAATCTCCATCTCATACTTCTGAATCTTTGAGAATAGAATCATATAATTGTTTGATGAAAGTAAACACTATGGGTATTGATGAGTACTTGGAAAGTATACGCACTTCTCTCAATAATTTTAAGTTAAATATCTAAAATATTCAGAACAAATACTAAGATACCTGATATTAATATTTTTTTTTTACTGTAATATGATAAACAATATAAACTTTATTTATTAATATTAATTTTTATTAATTATTAACAATATGGTTAATACGTATATGTAAGAGAAAGGAGGATTTGAAGTGTTTTGTTATATACGAGGGGCGTTCAAAAAGTAAGGGCCGTTTGGTCACAGACAAAAATGTACTCATAAGAAACAAATTTTATTGTCATATTTAGTTAGGTACAATCTTACTTTACTTCTCTACATAATCGCCGTTCACTTCTAAGCATTTTTCGTACCGCTGCACCAGCTTCTTTAACCCCTCTGCATAGAAGCTTGCCGCCTGTGAGTTGAACCAGTTGATAACGGCGTTTTTGAGTCCCTCTTCGGTTTCAGAACGTTGTCCACCGAGCCACTGTTTAAAATGCAAGAAGAGGAAGTAGTCGCTAGATGCAAGGTCGGGACTGTACGGTGGGTGGTCAAAAAGTTCCCAACGAAAATCCTGAATTTTTTCATTGGTTTTGGCAGCAGTGTGAGGACGCGCTTTATCGTGGAGGAGGATTATGCCAGATGACAGTTTCCCGCGGCGTTTGTTTTGGATTGCACGTCTCAATTTTTTGAGCGTTTCGCAGTACACGTCAGCTGTAATTGTTGTCCCACGTTCCATGAAATGAACCAAAAGAACACCGTCTTTGTCCCAAAAAACTGTAGCCATCAATTTCCGACTTGTGTACTGAGTTTGCTTAAACTTTTTCGGTTTTGGTGAAGATGAGTGTCGCCACTGCATCGATTGCAGTTTTGTTTCTGGGTTGGCGTAGGATACCCACGTCTCGTCCCTAGTAACAATGTGAGAAAACAAATCATCTCCATCTTGTTGATAACGGGCCAAAAACTTTCGTCCACTAGACATTCTTTGCTCTTTGTGGTGGTCGGTGAGCATTTTTGGTACCCACCTTGCACACAATTTGCGGTATGCGAGGTTTTCTGTGACAATATTGTAAACAGTAGTGCGTCCAAGTTGAGGAAATTTGTCAGCCAGGCCACTAATCGTCAATCTACGATCAGATCGCAGTGTTTCGTCCACTTGTGAAACGATTTCATCGGCCTGGATACTGGGCCTGCCACTCCACTCTTCGTCATGGACATTTGTTCGGCCATTTTTAAAATCGCGGCACCATTGTCTAACCTTTCCTTCACTCATAACTGTATGTCCGTAAACCAGGCATAACTCCCGATGAATTTCAGCAGCCGACGATCCTTTTGCACATAAGAAACGAATCACAGAACGCACTTCACATTTGGCGGCATAAACGATTTTCGTGGCCATTGTTCTTTGCATTCACGGACAACAATACGACTTCAGAATCAAAACAAGTGACGCTGTAGCTTCACAATGAGTCAGTAGATGGCGCTGCAGTAGTAAAACTGTGCTTCGAAGCGCCAATATTTATATATAAGCAAACGGCCCTTACTTTTTGAACGCGCCTCGTAATACAAGAGTCAATTCGGAAAAAGTTTACAAGCACTAGAAATTAAATTTTAGATTGCCATAATGACGTCAGTTGCTGAAATATCAGATAAAATGGCTGCACAGCTCATGGTCTTTCTCGTTTGTCATTGGAGGTGCGCACTTCATTTCAAAATGGCAATCCACTTGGATAACTGTTCTGTTCTTAAAGCAGTTGTACAACAACATCAGGAAGAAACATCCTGGTCTTCTGAACAAGGGTATAATCCTCCTTCAAGACAATTCTCGATCATATGTTGCACGGAACACACTCAACATGCTGCATTGTTTCATTGGGAAATTTTGGGACATCTGCTGTACAGTCCAGATTTGGCTCTCAGTGATTTTCATCTGTTTCCTGCCTTAAAACAGCACATGTCAGAGTGATACTTCATGTACAGTAAAGTCGTAAGTGATGCAAAAAAGTGGATACAACAGCAGGGCCCCTAGTTTAATGCGCTTGGGCTGACAAACTGATGCCTCAATCATCAAGGTTACTTCGTTAAAAAATAGTGCATCTGTGCCACTTTATAAAGGCACTATTTCATTTTCTCCCAATAAAAGTTTGCTTTTTGTACACAAGCTTTTGTATCTCTGATCAACCTATGTATGTAAGCAATTTGATGTTTGTGTACACAAATATCACATACTAATAATACACCTATGTAATAATGATTTGGACCTCCTTCGGCCTTCAAAATTATTTGAATTCATTTTGGCATGGATCCTTCAAGAAGTTGAAAGCATTGTTCATAAGTGTTGTACTATTTAGACAGTTGTATCCTGCAATTGCTGCTAATTGGACTGAGGCACGATCTTGATGATCATCCCTTTCTCATCCCAAGATGTTCAATAGGTTGTGATCAAGGGCTGCAGACGATAGAATTAGTGAAAATTCGTCTCGTGTTCCTGGAACCATTTTGCAATGATGATTTTGTGGCCTTGTGAGATTAAACTGTAGCCATGAAAGTATGAACTTGGTCAGTGACTTATATTCAGATACGATATCATTCTATGGGTGTCAGGGAATAAAAGCACACTTTTGATAATAGTTTGTTTTCAACAATTTCCATCTCATCCGTCCTTTTCAAGTTTGTGCTTCAGAAAATCATTAAGAAATATTCTGAAAATAGGATTCTTAAAGTTTTCTATGGATGTTTTCCTCCTATTCTGCCAGATGACGTACCTCATAAATTGAAATAACCTGATGATGGTACTGTGTAGGAAGTACTAGGAAATAAAAATTTGTGAAGAAACAGTTCCAATTACTTATCATTATTAAGATTATCAGAAAGTTCTCGTAATTATAAACAACCAATTTATTGTAATTTCAAAAAGTTTCGCAGTTTCCTTTTCAACACAAGTGGTTTTTCTTCCACCAATTAAGAAAGCTCGTGGCTTAAGCACATTTTCAGAGAATTGTGAGCAAACACAAGCCCTGCTTGGCGTGTTTATTTCGCACTTTAAGATCATTATTTACAAAAGTTGTGATTACATGATCTTAAGTGAAGATCTCTCTTGGATTTTAGTTGCACAGATCAATAGTACATTTTTAAATTTCTGAGATCAACGAATGTCTAAATATCGAAATAAATATCAAAAGGTGGTGCGTGTTTAAGTAGTAGGTATGGAATATAACAGTGAAGAAGAAATAGAAACGGATTGGTGATGTCTCCTTATTTCTCTCCGAATTGACCGTTAATTCACTTTCTGAAACAAACCATCGGAAGAAAATAAGTTTTTAAAACTGATTATAGTAAAGAAAGAGAATGTAAGATTACTGTCAATTTGTACAGCTTTTCAGAAATTTGTATGAGTAAGTTATTCGATCATTAATATAAGGTCTGGTCTTTTTTTTTTAATAGTTCTCTTTCGAAATTCAACCTCCATTTTTATTTCCTGCAAAAACATTACGTAATATTGAACGAACAGATTAATAAATAATGATTTTTAACAACAATTTAACCTTAAGATTGCAGAAAGTGTAGCAGCACAAATCATTTAAAATCTCATTAAATAAAACTGACGGTATGTTCACAAGAATCGTATAATGGATAGTGTTCCATTCAATGGAATCCACCAAAAAAAAAGAAGAAAATGGTAACCCTTCATCTTCAGTTATTACTCCTACATTGAAAAATTGTCATACGATTTTTGTTTCTTTTGCTTTACGTTTCTGTTGGTATTTTCCATTGGAACATACAGCGTCTGTGGAGGGCATTTTCTTTTTTACATCGGATAGTGCTAATCTGACCCTTCTTCCAGTCAGCCAGTCTTATTGGTATGTTCCACCAGCAGCTGCGCTACTCCCGATATCTTAATACCTTTAGAAAGTTAGAAGATGCGAAAACAGGATCTTCCCAGGCCCGAGATTAAAATACTAAACTGAATTTTTTATTCTCAGATTGTTTCGTACAGATTTCAGTGATTCAGAGGTCCAAAGAGAGCTTTGAAGGTGGGCGGAAGTTCCCAATATAGTAAACGACCTTAATGTTTTGTAATTCACTAACGGACGAAAACTAATCTAATTTTTATCTTTAGTTAAAAGAATTTAGAATTAGTTTTCTTCCAATCACAGGAGGAGAAATTTTAAAACGAAAACACATTAGGGAACAGAAGGATATCCTTTTAGTAAAACTTCCGAAAGAAGAAAATGGTTAACTATTTGAGAGATCTATTTATACTGTTTATCGAGACCATGTTTTGTTTCTTTTATCATTTGTTTACCATATTTTAGTAGCTTTTTATGTTTTTGATGGATTTTATTTTTTTTTAGAAACTATTCAAATTTACTGATTACAAGAAAAAGAAAAACAGTATCTAAAATGCATGCCTAGATTTCGATGTGTTGTTTTTTTTTAATTGCATTTTTCTTCAACATACAAATGAAAGCTGGCGTTTTTATTGCATCAGTAAACGTAATTCAAAAACAGTGCAGAAAACAAACAATTCTCCCCATGTAATTTCTTATTTCTTCGTTAACTTCCGACATCCACGTCAAACGATTAGCTGAATGGTCTAAACCAGTGGCCCTGTAGTGTCAAACTTAAAATTAAATTTGAGCCTTTCCATTGCTGCCAACAGATACATTGAAAAACGTCATAACTTGGAACGTCATAACAACTGTCTCAGACTTTACTATTGGAAGGTTGGTAAGAAACACAACTAGCGCATTATTTGATAATCTAAAAGTTCATGTACATTACATACCATATACAGTAAACGCCCGATTATCCGCGAACCTCTCCTGTTTCCATTTTTTTTACTATACAATAAATTACGGAACACATTTTTATACACTTTGAGAAAGAATTCATGAGTCACGATCGGCAGTACAGCAACCACATTTAGCGACTTCCAAATACGAGGTTTTCGTGTTTCGACAAGAAAAAACAAAGACAATTAACCGATTTTTTTTTTTTTTTTTGTTAAAAAAGTAAGAAAATAATATAATTGTTTATAATACATGTACTGCCATTTTAATGCAAATAAAACGTGTTAAAAGTATTTTCGTGTTGATTTTCGTCCTATTTCGGATTATCCGCGGAATTCGCTTATCCAAGGATGCCGCGCCACCCAATTCCGCGGATAATCGGGAGTTTACTGTATTACTAATAATTATTATTATAAAAGACATTAGCAAATCCTTAATTACTAAGATATAGTAGGGGTTGGAGGATGGCGCCCTCCCCAACAAACGTATTTGCCCTCAAACTTTCTAAGTTGTGCATCCCTGGTCTAAACAGTCGACCTTTGACAAGAGTGACCAAGGTCCTTTATTTTGCTTTCTTGATAAGGAAATCGAAGCAAGACCTATTTTACAGGACTACGAGGGAAAAAAAAATTAGATAAGGGTAATTTTCTTAATCTAAAGCTTATTAAGGAATTTTATAATTATAAAATTATAATAAAAAGGGAGCATTGTATTTGTTAATTATGTGTCAAACATTGCTTTCAAAGTTTGTCATTTGCTGAAAATTCATTTTATCGTCAAATAATGATTAAATTTTCAATGAAATGATTTTGATCAAAGCACAAATGGATTAAAAAGTGATTGTTAAACATTGGATAGAAGTCCTTTGTTTCGCTTCAAAAGCATTACTAGGGTTTTACCTTAACGATAAAATTTCCTATAAGAAACCTTCACAAAAAATTTAGTTCCAAAAGTTAGACCGAAAACTACGTTTCGTTGATCGGCTCAAAAGTTTTGGAAAAACGCGACTGGTTTTTATCCAAATGAATTAATGGAGTAAATGAATGAAGAAAAGGAGAAGATTTATTATATAAATATTAAATTTATTTATTTATTAATCAAATCTATTAGAAAACTTGAAAGCAGTGAAGTTCGTCCAAAGTTTTGGAACATTCAATTTTAAAAAAAAATTAATCAATTTAGGTTACCTTTCAAAGCTTTTGGAAAATAAAATTTAAAGCAAATAAAAATTCTCTTTGATATATATTTAATTTTTTAATCAGTGTTCTGAAGAATAGAATTTGAAATGATTTCTCAGAATGAATTCGAACTGTTTAGTTTGTCGTAGTTTTAATTTTCCATTGAAGTGATCCATTGTGTGGCCTCTGAATCCAATATAAATCAGCTCAATAAAAGCTCCGTTCCTGAGAATTCCTTTGGCTTTTCCCCGTGGACTTCTTCAAATATCCTCCGTGTCGTAAAGAGAGAAGTTTGCCTCCCTGGAGTCGATTCGTTTTTATAGTTCCAGTGTGAACTTTGATTTGTGATAATGGATATTCGGTAGCAGAGAAATAAGATCTATAAAATTATAAAACCAATGACAACTCTATTTTATTTTATTTTATCGACTTTAAGTAAATGGCTAATTACGAATTCTCGCCAATAAAACGTTTTTCACAAAATTTACTGAAGTAATTCAATAAAGTTAATCCCAACTAATACTTCAATATTTGTTTTGTTTACTGTAATTGATAAAGGAGAACCTAGGAAGACTCGATAGGCTTTGTTAAGACGTTTACAATTACAGAATCTTATGTAAGTAATAAGTTTTATGGACTACAATCAAGTTCAGTAAAAAATTTGTATTCCAAATAATGCCATCAGCTAACAAATCAAAAGTAGCGAGTAATAAAGTTTCAAAAATAAGGAAGCTCTATGCCAAATTTATAATATATGTTGTGTGGTGAATGTGGGTGGCCGCGACCTCAGATCTATCAGTGTGTTCATATATTAAATAAAGTAGCATGTTGATCAAGTACGTAATCATATACGCAATTATATTCGCAGGAATCGTTATCTTGCATAAACACGGAGTCCTTAGTTTTATCAAATTGCACCAAATGAGCCTTAAAAATAATAAAAAAAAAAGCTGGAAAATTTTTTGATGTGGCAAAATTTTAAGAAATATTCGAGCCAAATTCATCCAGAAGGGATATGAAGATTATGTCTCGTATTATGAACATACAACTGTCCTCCAAATGAGAGATGGCCGGCGGAAGTTTGAACTGCGCAGCTCTTCCGGTAGCTGATCAATTATGTTTTCCTGTCACAACGGACGACGGGGTCTGTTTTCACTGAGAAAGATATGTTGATAACGCCAAATTAAAACGTCTCTCGACTATTTAGCGTTATTTCAATACCAGTTGCTAACAATAAGTATTTATATAAATAAATAAATATATATTATTTATAAATACAATGCTCTTTTGCAAAGTAACAAGCGATTACCTGTCATGGCGGCGTCCTGTCATTAAATCAGACGGAAGTGCCTGACCAGACTAATCGATGATACATGCGCAGATCTCACAAAAACAGGGCGGCCATCTCTCATTTGGAGGACAGCTCATATTTCAAGCAACACTTAATTGAAATCTACATTTAACACAGCAATTTATACACTTGCTCAAAATTGCAAAATAAACTTTACATAAATGGAAACGAAACTATTTTACAATTTTTATTTTTGTAGAAACTGATGCAATGATAACTGTCCAGGCATTATCGCTAGAAATAAAGTATTCCCCACCCACCGTTTGTCCTAAAATGTCTTAAATTTCTATCCTATTTCATATTTCTGTCATCTCTTGTTTTTTCTACGAGCGATTTTATAAAGATGGAACTACGAAGTAAAATTTTCCTTTAAAAAAAACTTAACCGAAGTACGAAAGCACCCCGAGGTAAAAACTATTATTTCTTTAAAATTATTATTCATATTGAGACTCCGATTTTAACGAAAATTCATTTTTTGGTTCTAAAAATATGTTTGTTGTTGTAGTGTCTACCTCAGTATTTGTATCACTCGTATGTTAATGGGCCATTTGGAATCTTAAAGGCACGATTATTCAAAAAAAAAAAATAATGCACTAATATCTTAAAAGACTAATTTTTTAAATATGAGTTTAAGGCCGTTTGAGCCGCGCCATTTAAGTAAACAATCCCAATAGCAATGGGAGGTAGATTGCCAATGAGTTAAAACTTTTTAAACCCGATATTATACGCTTGCAAAGCGACTTCTATGTGACGGAAAAATTATACTTGCCCATTACCTTATCTTTTACTTACGAAAATTTATACAAAAGTCGCTTATTTAACGTATCGAATAGGTGATAGAATGTTTTGAATTAATTAAAACAGGAAATATGTATTTATTTTTTTCATCTTTTTGTATTTTTCTGTTTTCAGTTTCTCGTTAAATCTCGATAAGGTCTTCGAGAATTTAATCGACCTTCCGCTTCAGATTTTTAGGCCGGAATTCCAATTTTTGGTTAATAATGTAGCTTTTTCTGGAAGCATCCACGAGAGCCTAGGGAAACGATGACCTCTGTTCGTGAAAATCAATTTTTGTAGTACGTAATTTCGATTAAACAAATGCGATTAGACTAAAAGTTCTACAGTTCGACACCGGATGCGCTTGTATCAGGCTGCTACTAAAGATGGACGACAGGCTATCCTTAAAAACAGAAACCGTTCTATTTTACAGCGAGGATGGTAAACTCGTGGCCACCATCCGATGATATATAGATTGCTTTCTTTAATGGCGCATCTAAAACGACCTTTCAGAGTTACAACTGATTAAGATATAATGTTTCTAGACCCAATTTAGCAATCTTTATTTCAATCAGATTTTAATAACTGAAAAAAAAAAAAAAAAAAAAGGCTTTAGTTCTGTCACGTGTTGTTTTAAGGCGCACGCCATCTACTGCGTCCCTAAGCAAGCCACGGTTACGGGGCAAAAGGGGAAAAGGTAAATAAGGGGGTGAATGAGGAGACTGGACGGGGAAATAAAGGGAGGTGCCGTGGGACGCTAGCCTAGTGAAGGGAGCTCGCCGATGGCCCGTGCCTTCTCAAAGATGAAAGACAGATTGGCTATGTGGAGTGAAAAGAAGGCTTTATTTCAGGTACGGGGAAGGGAAAGAAAGGGAGATACAAATAAAGGGAAACGGGAAGACTCACGGTGCCGAACTAAGCAGGAGACAGGCAGGGCTGGAGACGCTGGAGATCATCTGCGGTTTCCGGCGGAGGGACGTTCGCTGCTGCCGTCGATACGTGGGCGTCAGCCGGCTCTGGGGGACAGGAGGTCCAAATGCGAGCGGGTGCTCACGGTGATCAGCTCGATTTCTTATAGGGGAAGATGCAGCGGGAATCCAGAATCGCACCAAGTATCCTGGTGCTCAGCTTTTTTGGAATTAATCCGACCTCTGATCGGGGACTCACAGATCAGGAGGGCGGTGTGATTCCGAGGAGCGAGGGAGATCGAGCAGGGACTTTGAACCTGCTCCCTGACAATCTCTCGCCGACTGTCCTTTGTTGACTTGTTTTCCTCTCCTGGAGAGGGGTGTTGGTCTCCTCCGTCGCCTCTGGTCAAGAAGGGGTGGCAGCACTAACGTAGTCCCAGTTGGCCTTTCCTTTTGTTTTCCCCCTATTGAGAGCAGAACTCTGATGCAATGCCCAACAGGGGGACAAAGGAATTAGCTCTTAACGTAGCAAGCAAACAGTTTTCACGGGCTGGTTGCCTTTGTGTACCAGCCGTAAAAGCACTTACCGGTCACTCCTAAAGTCGGAAAAAGCACATTTTAATAGGGATAAGGGCGCCGCGTTGGCGGGGAATAAGGGAAGGAGAACCCTTGCAGCACCAGGAATTGATAGGAAGGCAGAAATGTAAAAAAAATGGGGATAAGGAGAGGAATATGCAAGAAGCGGGATGTGGAAGGAGGGAGAGGAGAGAAAGGGTTAGCGGGAGCGTCGAGGCACGAACTACGTTTGTGACAGTTCACACTGATTTGACATTAATCTTGATCACTAGCCAATATTCATTTACCGTATAAGCTCCAATAAACGCCGAGGCTATTATTTTTACTCGGTCTCTAATAAGCGCCGGGCTGCAGAGGGGACAAGGCCAAATAGTAGCCGGTCTCTAACAGTAGCCGGGTCTTTGACATTTGCCTACCGGTACTAGTGTAAGCGTCCGTATCTTTATAGTCGTGCGTAAAACCTTACGATACATTGCCTTACAAAATGCCGTGAAACGGTCATTTGACATTGCCTTTAAGATTCGCGCGGTGGAATACGCGAAGGAAACTTCCGGTGAGGCGGCTTCGGACGACGAATAGGAGCGAAAGGTAAAGAAAGACATTGCCATTTATCTTTAACAGTCTTATGTAGCATGTGAAGTTTAAATAAAGTAGCTGTTTGTAATTTTAGCAGGTATTTATGTGTAAAAATATTCCGTTTTGAAGGTTTTTGTTAATAATGGCCGGTCTCTATTAAGCGCCGGGAGCAGAAGCTAGTTTTGCAAATAAACGCCGGGGCCTCAATTGGTGCGTATACGGTATCTTAATGGAAAAAACAAAACAAAAAAACTAGAAACTGAAACGAGTTTAGCCGTAAAGTGTAAATGCTTTCATTTGGATTTTGGCGTTGGCAGAGTCTTTTAAAACGTACTTTAAATTCAATCATTGTGCCTTTAACCTACAAAACCAACAATCGATCAATTTACTTGACAATGAATTTTATGTTAAGGATATTGGATGGGATTTTGGTAAATGAAAACCCGCTAAGAACTATAAGAAAAATAATCTGTGCGTGAAACATTAACCAAAAATGACGCAATGAAATTACAGTTCGCAACTAATTTCGTTGCACAAGTTAAGTTAAAAAAAAAAAATACTCTGAAATAATAGAACAGGAATAGAATTATGTCTTATTTGTTGGTAGCCTTATTCAACCATTCCTTCTTCTGTTCCTGTTTTTCAATTTTTTTCCGCCGAAACCAAACAGATTTCACGAAATGAATTTAAAAGGGACAAGAACACGTTTATCGTTCTCGATTCTTCTTCAGCAACATTCGATGTAATAGAATAATCGAACAAGTTCTTTGCATCTTTTTCCCTTTTAAACTACAATACATAATTTTGATGGAATCAACTTATCCCAATTCTGTCTCTTAGACTGGGGGAAGGCGGGACTTCTGTAGTTTTTACCAATCATTCCTATTTATTTATTATTTAATTCTACAACTATATTTTTATTTATTAATTTATTCCTAAAGTTTCTTATAATTAATAAAGCTGAATTTCGCAATTTAACTAATTAAATGGTCGTTTCTCAATCGCTTCTAACATTAAATTCCGTGGAATGAGCTACACGTGGCGCAATGGACCACTTGAGGTTTACGCCCCTATCGACGTCACGTATGACGTGTATCCCACATACGGCAAGAGCTAATGGGATAAACAAAGATAAAACTTTGTGGGAATTACTTAAAAAATCGTCGATATTTAATATTTCAAGACGATGGTTCAATACTGTGCAGATCCAGTACTGTAATAATTGTGTAAAAACGCTTGGAGTATCCTTCTTTAATATAATATTTCTTCTGTATCTAAACCGGTTAAAACAAAGCACGTGGCTTTGTTTATCCCACATGCGAAGCAGTAGCGTGGTGGGATATTT